>CM069459.1:3558823-3582799 GCA_035610835.1 Ophiura sarsii | reverse complement strand
ACAGGCTGTCCCAAAATGATTATTGTCATCTATGCAACTATTTCATTTATTTTTTTCTACCATTCAATCAAGATGGGTTGATAAATTAGGTTGTGACCACTTGTTCCAAAATAAAGAAAGTATATAATAGATTAATCATATTCTAATTAAAAGTCGCCTCTTCTCTTTCTTGTTTGGATCATGACCAAATCAATTTGTATTTTTCACACGGAGTGATTGTTCTAATCTCATTATTCTAATCTCGCCCGGGCGTTCCCGATCGACACTCACCAATAGGCACAAAAATCTATCCAGTTTTTCTTTCAAGACATGAAATCGGGCGGCGGGGTGAACAAATGGGGAATCATTCAGATTACACATGCATACACCATAAACAATTGTTTAAGCATACACACAGTAAAACTTATTTACTATGATTTTCGTAAATCGCCACGAGCAATGACGAGGGCATGTTGATTTAAAGCAGGTGTCCCGCAAGCATAAAAGTGTGCATTATATGTTAGAAAAATAACAATCGAGCCCAACTTTTGTAATTATATAGAATAAAACACCACACTTATGACAAAAACAAATAAAAACCGCAATCTCTCAACATGCACTTTTTAAAATTCGCGGCGATCGAAAGTCCCAGTGTCGATGATGTCATAGTTATACAATGCACATGCGCAAATTTTAGCACCGATACCAATGACGTCATCGACACCGGGACTTTCGATCGCCGCGAATTTTAAAAATTGCATGTTGAGTGATGGCAGTTTATATTCTTTTTTGTGACTAGTATGGTGTTTTGTTCTATATGATTACGTAATTTCGGCTCGATAATTATTTTTCTAACAAATAATGCTCAATGTTGTGCTTGTGGGACACTTCCTTTAATAGTAGGACCAGCCCATGTTAATAGGGTGGGTTGTAAATCTCAAGCTGCTCTGTGCACCCAATTGTGTATTTTCATCATGAAATGAAATGAATACCAAAGGTGTCCTTGGAACTGTTACCAAGGATACTGGCATCCAATCACTTGCCGTTATACCACGTTAGGAGCTCTTAGTCTTACGTACTGAAATAACAATGTCTTTCGATCGTTTATCATGTTTATCTCAATCTATTTGTGTATACATATTCTTTGTATGCGATACAAATTATTTATAATTCTTAACCACTGTTTTCAATAGAACGACGGTAATCTAATACAAATAATATACCATCAGCTCCGTGAGGCGCGACTCATGAAATTATATGCAATCATTAGCATTGGTTGAACGCTAGAATGGGCTTGGATGTCTTATTGACTCATCCAATTAGAAACGCTTATCTATGAATGTCTTTGAACAAATTATCCAAACACATGTTGATACAAGCCTTTTCATTAGCCAAAACCGATAACAGCTTTAATGTTTACGCTGTTACGTCCAATCTAAAACTTCGACAATGGTGTTCAGCAAACTAAATACTGAGAAATCTCGTCTCTAATGTGCCGCGACGCTTCGGCGTCTCGGCAAAGAACTTAGGAAAATGGTCTACTAAACGAAGCAGACTACTGAACCTGAACATGCTGAAATCTCGTCATCATTGTTGGTCAACAAGTGTCTATGTGGACCAATGCATTCTTTGCTTTCAGTTTTATTTTGAAACATTTTATCTATTCTTTCAAAATGATAAGAAATGGATGGTTTTTTCACAGTGGCGTAGCTAGGTTATACATATTGGGGGGGGGGGGGGGGGGGGGGGGGGGCGAGAAATGAAAATGAACCGACAACTTTTGTGAATGAAGAAATGCGCGCGCCTTCGACTGTACACCTATTTTTTAGCACGATCGAGGTACATTTTGACTCTAAACATAAGCTTGTAGCAAAGAATGTTGCATTTTGGGGACACATTTGACATCTGTGTACTTTTGACCATAGGATAGGAAAGCGTTCAGGTACGCTCGTAGCATCAATATCTTACTTAGCATTGCTCCATTCAAGTTCAGAATGCGCTATGACTTTATAATTGATTGAGCTGTGGAAGAGTGTAGGACCTTTCCCACATTCTTGACTTATCAACGTAAAAATAACTGCAGCGCTCATGACTTGATTGACGGCCACAACTGCAGCGCTAAGGAATATTGAGGTAAAGTAGGCCTACTGCAGCGCTAAGAAGATCCCCCCTGAAAATACGGAAAATCGAAACAATATTGATAAATTCCTTAAAGGAAAACATGTGTACAAATTTGAAAAAGATCACATAATATTGCTTTAAGTGGTCAGAAGGCCAAGAAACTGAGAAATATCATATGTATGACAGACTCACAGTATGCGACATTGCCAGCTAGCGGTAATTCACATCACTTTGCTTATAATAACTATAATAAATATGTAAAAAAGCATCCATTTATGAATATATCTCAGTTTAACTAGGATCCTAGATATTGGAAGGGGGTTATTTTACACCACTCACCCAAACCAATATCAGAAACCCCACCCCACTTTTGGAAATGTTGCCTGTCACCCAAAAATCCTCTCTTAGATTGTCCTTCATAATTCATAATTAATACATTCAGTGTCAAATTTGAAGAGAGTCTGTTACCAAAAAATCCCATTTTCCAAAAGCAAACATGACTACTGTTTGGAATGCAATCAATAAATCCGCCCATAGCAACAATATAGATATCATATAACTAGACAATGTCAACAATAAACATCTAAATATACAAATCATATGTATCATCAAAATTCAATATTTGTATAGCCTACCGAGCGATCATATTTATCAGATATTATATATTGAAGGCCATACAAACATTTGTAAGCATAATGAACCCTGATCCAAAACTTCACAAAATGTCAAACTATTGAATGTCATTACCATATTTGGAATCACCATGAGAAATGATTTAAAATAAGTACAGACATTCGTACTATTGGTTCAGTAATTCTTGAGATAGGCTTTAAAAGTTGGGAAAGGTTTCTGAAAAATCTGTTTTGAAATGGTAAAACAAATAGCCGCGTGGAAGGTGTTCTTTAAGGGGGTGTCAAGTGTCAGAAATAGCCTCCGTAAAACTGCCGCAACTTCGTCATTATTTATATAATCCATATAAAAGTATACTTTTTTGAAGGGAAGGGTTCAATTAATCCATTTTTCGTATCAAATTTCACTGAAAATCGTGATTTTTATATATTTGCCCAAAAATGCCATTTTTAGGACAACTTTTTTCAAACAATCTAACAAAATAATTTTCGGGTAAAAAATTCTAAAATTTTACAGAAAGCATCTTAATTCAATTATCTAGGACACGTTTTTTTTTTTGCCTTTAACATTTTTAGTTCTGAAATTATTGACCAAAACGTACTAAAATTGTGAATTTTGAGATAAAAAATCTCAAAATTCACTTTTTTAGCACTTTTTGGTCAATAATTTCAAAACTATTTTTTTTTAAGGCAAACAAAAAAATACGTGTCCTAGATAATTGAATTAAGATGCTTTCTGTAAAAGTTTAGAATATTTTACCTAAACATTATTTTGTTAGGTTGTTTGAAAAATGTAGGCAAAAAAAGAGGCATTTTTGGGCAAAAATATAAAAATCACGATTTTCAGTGAAATTTGATACGAAAAATGGATTCCCTGACTCATTTCATTAAAAAAAGTGTATACTTTTATGTGCAACACATAAATAGTTTGAAAGTTACAGTGCTTGAAAAATTCATACAACGACACTTGACAGCCCCCTTAACAAGACAGTGTAAAATAGAGGTGATTAAAAAGCTGAGAAATATCATGAATCACATAATGCGCACAGATAAATCACATTATTGTGCATATACCAAGTAACAAAAGTGGTCGTTTCTCGTCCCCTCGCACATCCTTTTCAGGAATTCTGTAATGTTCTTTTTCTTTTCTTTATTTCTTACATTACTTTTTTGTTAAAATATTTAAAATGCTGACATCTTGGAAATATATTTACTTTATCCCAATGAGCATTTTAAGGAAGGGGTTGTGTTACCCCCACCCCCCGAATCATGAAATAAAAATATTTTACAAAGACCTCTCCCTCTTCAAGTTAACCAATTAGGCAATACCATTATGCTGGTAATGGTGATTTCGCATTTTTTGAATTTTTCTAAAGAAGAAACAAAATATTGAACATGTTCAATCTAATGGAGCTAAATTTATTTAATTTAAATTCTATTAGTATTAGATTGAATATTTTCAATCTTTTAAGATCTTTCCCAGCACAATCTTTAAGATTGACTTTTTCAATCTTTTGATTTAAGAGAGTAACAGGTATAATAGTGCTCCTATAATTTCTACTGCAAAGTTTGCCGAAGTGAATCAGGGTTCATTATGCCTTAAAGGGGCACTAAGAGATGTGTTGGAGGCTGCACCCTCAATTATGATAAAAACTGGGATTGATATATTTTTACCATTATATTACATGTATGAACTTACACCTATCATGCCTATAAGGATTAAGAAAAAATCAGCCCTCTTTGTACAACAAAACGTCGATTCGAAAAATGCTGATCAGCATTTTACGTTAACAATGTCCCCCCTGCAGTATGCGTGACACATACCGCGAACCATATTACATAGAGGGCATTTTAAGAAAAGTTTCAATAATAGCGATGGTATTGTTTTTATCAAGTTTTACTGTGTATTTGTAAGTAGAAACAACAATAATGGTAATTTTTAATGTTCATCTTGAATTCTGAAGTAAATTAATTTGAAAAACAAAATGTCAACACCAATTGTTTTTGTTATATAATATAATAATATCTGATAAATATGGTCGCTCAGTAGGCAATACAAATAATGAATTTTGATGATACATATGATTTGTATATTTATATGCTTATTGTTGACATTGTCTAGTATACAAATATTGAATGCCTGAGAGTGTGATAGTAAAAACTATATCACGAGGTCAAATTTGGATTTTTCCATTGCACGAGGCGAAGCCGAGTGTAATGGAATAATCCAAATTGGACCGAGTGATATAATTTTACTATTGCACAAGCAAAAGGCATTCAATATTTGTTTTATATCATGATATCACATCATTCTTTTCTAACCATAATGATAGTAAAAACTATCACATGGTTGGAATCAGGCCTATCATTATATAATTATATCTATATTGTTGCTAGGGGCGGATTTATTGATTGCATTCCAAACAACAGTCATGTTTGCTTTTGGGGAATAGTGGGATATTTTGGTAACAGACTGTCATCGAATTTGACACTGAATGTATTAATTATGAATTATGAAGTCTTTATAGGGAACAATCTAAGAGAGGATTTTTGGGTGACAGGCAACATTTCAAAAAGTGAGGTGGGGTTTCTGAGCGACGGTTTCTGAGCACTGATGTACATGTACAGAAAGAGGGCACTTGAGTGGCAGATTGTACAAATAGGGGGTTATAGGTGTCATTGGGTGACAACATGTTTCAATCGGGTCGTTATGATGGCCCATGGTGCAAAACAAAGTAGCGAGTACCTATACGGGTGATACCCCCGATTAGCGTCATTAACGCCATCATTCTCGTCCACGGACTTGCCTGCATGGCACACATCATTGGGGTATGGCATGTCTGTAAAAATGGTGTTTTGGCGACTATTTGTGGTCATGTCTTGCAAATAAACGTTTCTTAAACAATAAAAAAACATTTAAAAATAGTTCAGCCAAGACACAGGGCAATTGAGACACGTATGAGACACGTCTTCAGGAAAGTCGATGTCTTGCCAGAAGACACAAACTCAAGATATTTTGCGATGTTTTTATTGTTTAAGACACGTTTATTTGCAAGACATAAATTCAACTAGTCGCCAAGACACCATTTTTACAGTGTACCATTCTGTTCTAGAAATCTTAAGGAATTGACTGGATCATCAAACTGAATTTTAAATAGAGGTACCATGTAGCCATGCGTAACGGACTACAAAGAGGATGCGTTCCCGGTCTATTCTACATTCCGTTGAATCGGTATATGACGTCCAATTCATTGCATGAACCTATTACCAAGTTGGCCTACATAATTATCATGAAACAGGTGTCTTCTTTTGAAAATCTTGAACACAGTTATTATTCCCAACAATATGGCAGCTAATCAAAAACACGGATAACATCTTTTCGGGGCATGTCGGGGGGGGGGGGGGGGGGGGGGGGGGGGTGGGGCATGTGAGGAGGTATACCCCATGACCCGATAATGTCCGCCATATTTTTATTTTGCATTGTATAGCCATTACCGGTTTGGTGTGGAATCACTCATAAAGCACTGATGAACGTTTCAAAATAATGTAACTATTTGCCTATATTTCTTTATATTGTCTCAGTTTAAAGGTAGATGACCCGATCACATTTTCGTAACACAGAATTATTTCAAACATACGGAGATTTTCATATCATATGAAAGCTCGTATTTTTCTCATCATCATACTGAAATTTGATGGCCTAAATCGGTATAATTACGGAGAAATCGATGAAATAACGTCGAATTACCGCGAATGGTGGTATACCACCGATATAGTTTGTGTACAACTCAATGGGTACAGTTCACAGCATCTTGTGCGTCTAAAATAAGAACCATTAGAGCTATGCAACTCAAACTTTGGAACACGACATTTTTAAGGATGACCTTTCATGTAGAATAGAAAACTTAAAGTTGAAAATTGGAAATGTGATCGGGTCATCTACCTTTAAGGGGGTCCTTTCTTATTGCCATTACATCTGACCCCTGAATCACAACTTCACACCCCAGGTTGCATAGTGTGATTAAAGGGGTCCTTTTGTACCCCCTTACCCAATATCTACGACCCTATATAGGCCTAGCTTTATTTATGCTTTTACATCTCAGTCATAGATATTAGCCAAACAATGGCAATTACTTTTGCCAATCGGCGCATAATGGGATTCATGACCAGTCTGGTTAAAAGGGGCCCTTTCTTACTGGGCACCACCAATGCACTCCCCATAGACGCTACATGCAAAGTAGGGGTCAAACAATCGGCTTTAATTTAAGTTCTCCCATAATGTCCTTATGACTTTTACACAGATTATTTTTAGAATCGCAACCTGTCTCGATGAAGCCGACAATAAATGTGAATGTAAAGAAGGAGAGGCAAAAAACAAAAAGCCTATCGCTTGCACAAAAACAAAGGCCAAACATCGCGGGCATGAGAGCAAAAGCATTGATTGGCCCGGCGCCCGGTAACCAAGACACACTGACGCATTATTATGCAAATTAAGAAGCCCAGGCCAGTAAATAATTAGGTTTAGGAAAGTAGGTCTTTCATAAACTTGGATTATTTTCAAGACATTCCACGCAAAAGATATCAAAAGCTAAGCATGAAGTGTTTGACTAGAATAATTTTTCAAGATGACGCGATGAAAATGATGACGCCCAAAATCTCATGACGGACTTTACGCCGTATTCAGTCGTGTAAAACTACAACATTTTCAAATCATTGTGATTTTTCATAGATTTCAATTGCACACACTCATAATAATGTGCAATACCTCAAATTAATCGATATAATTGAAAGAATATCAAAACCTCTCAATTTGAACCGAAAGAAGGAAACGTGATATCCTATAGTGCATTGGTGGTGTATGGCCATGTGTTTTGAACTCGACACCCTTACCGTTGCTGTCAAATATTTTACGTTTTACACCATCTGAGATTCAAATTAGCATATCGCAATAACTACTTGTTCTACCCCATAAAAAGTATATATTTTCTGAACGGTAATCTCACAAGAAATCTAAATATGCTATTGGAATTTGCATATGACTTTATGGTAACATGTTGTGATTAAGAATGTTCAAATAATATCGATTTTTTCATATTTTGATTAAAGCTCAATATTTTTTTTATTCCTATCCCAATCATCATTTTACCGGACATATTCGTTCCTCATGCAATTTACCCATCAGAACATAATGGTTGGTTAAGGGTAACTTGTTGAAATATGTTATATCAGGAAGTGAATGAGCACAAACGTTTACATTTCATATTTATTAGAGTTTACACATATATTTTTTTGGCTAGTCATCCTATCCTGATTTAAACGGCATATTTGTATTAACCTATTTGAGAGCTTTCCAAAAATGTATAACTTTGCTATCATCGGTTGAATACTTTTTTTGCTATAGTCATGTATGTAAAACCGATGAATAAGGACAAGTTCACTTTGTAGCGAATAGGGGAAAAGCCAAGGACGATGCAATCGATTCACAATTACAATTGTTATATAACCGCCACCGCCACCGCCACCACCCCTGACTTTCACAATATAATCAATCATATCTCAGCCAAACAGTCATAGAAATACCTGATTTATTCACACGATGTAGCTAGATAAATAGGCTTTCAAATGACACCTCAACCATTGCTCTACCACATTTAGTTGTTGAGTTAAAAGAGAGAGATGGAAGATTCGTTACCAAAAATGCAACGCCACCACCCTTTTTGGGTGGTGAGTTCAAAACACATGGCCGTATACCTTTGATCACCCCATAGCACCCCTTGATTGCATAGCATAATTTATATCAGACTTGAATATCTATTTTATATTTGTCCTGAGCAAGCTCAACAGTATACTGTTGGCGATTTCCAATTTAGGTTAGAGTTATAGTAGGTGATTAACACACCATTTGTTAAGTATTAATGTATTAGTGTAACTCTAGCTTTTATTATTGACAGCTACCTAACCAACCCACAGGAAGCTCTTCTGAACAAGGCTTCCCTCCCCAACAAGGCTTCCCTCCTCAACAGGGCTTCCCTCCTCAACAGGGCTACCCTCCCCAACAGGGCTACCCTCCCCAACAAAGCTACCCACCTGAAAAGGGCTACCCACCTCAACATGGCTATCCACCTCAACAGGGCTACCCACCTCAACAGGGCTATCCACCTCAACAGGGCTACCCACCTCAACAGCAGGGCTACCTCGCTCAACCACCAGCCCCACCACAGCTGATCATACAGAATAACCAGACTCAACAGATGGCTACGCAAGTCCACACGACACAAGTTGCTAACAAGTATGTATTTTTGTTTCAAAACATGACAAAAAGGGTTTGTGTATTCTTTATTTGTTTGTTTATTCGGTGTATATCTGTGTGGTTGTTGGGGTGTGTGTTTGTGTGGTGTGGTGTGGTGTTTTTTTGTTGTTGTTGGGGGGGGGGGGGTATTTGTTTGTTTGTTAGTTTTGGTGTTTGTTTGTTTGTTTGTTTGCGTTTACAGGAGCTACATTGTAGGAATATAAGCTACACGTGGGGGCGGATTTCCACCTTGCGGAGGTACTTTCAGAGTCGAGGCTTTTCAAGATGTATTAAACGGCCTCTTAGTTCTCGATCATAAATGTGTATGTTCTTATGGGTGTATTTTCCACAGGGCATGTTCGTATTTTGTACCATAAATCGAGACAACAGTACTGCCTTTACAAAAATTTCCATATTGTCTCAAATTTAGTAGATTATCATTGCTTTTGGTATGAAAACAGCATTGATATCTTATATAGATATTGTTGTTGTCTTACGAAGATAGCAGAGTGTTGTCCCTAGTATAGCAGTATTGATGTATGGAGATAGTTGTACTATCTTTATGTCGATAGCAGTGCTGTCTCCAGAAAATAGCAATGTGCTATGAAGATAACATTGCTATGTTATGAAGATAGCAGTGCTGTCTCCAGAAAATAGGAGTGCTGTCACCAGAAGATGATGTCTTATGAAGATCAGTGGTGTTTTATGAATATATCAGTGCTGTCTAATGAAGATAGCAGTGCTGAATTCAGAAGATAATAATGTCTTATAAAGATGACAGTGCTGTGTTATGAAGTTATCAGTGCTGTGTTATGTATATAGATATAAGTGCTGTCTTATGAAGAAAGCGTGCTGTATTATGTCACATAGAAGAATAAATATCTTATGAATATTAGTGCTTTCTTCATGTTCTTATGAGAACAAAAACCAATACTTTCGTTTACAAATAGCAGTTCAAACATCCAATATACAAATAAACACCAAAACTATCAAGTAAACAAACAAGCAATCTCCATATTTGTATTTTCCGATATTTGTTCCTTACAGGGAGCCAATAAACCACTGTCTCCATTGCTGTATCTCCATCTTCTTTTTTCCTTGGCTTTTTGTCTGGATATTATTGGTAAGTTATGGAAAGCTTTACTATACCATCAGTCTCATAACTCTTGATGATTTTAAAGGTATATATACAGGGTGTATAAAAAACCCCGCAACACTTTTTGCCAAGAGCAGTGCGATTACGGCAAATCACATATCGCCCTGAAACTTAAATATTCTGTTAAGGGGGTGTGGACCCTCAGCATAGCCTCCGTAAAACGGATGTAACTCCTTCATTATTAATTTTATCTATATGAAAGTATACATTTTCTTGCACAAAAGGGTTCAATGAATCTAACCATGATCATAAAATTGACAATTTTTGTTGTTGTCATACTAGTTTTATTATAATTCTAATAAAATTCCCTAAGAATGTTTTTTTTTAAATATCTTATCTATTTTTGAATTATAGACCAAAAAGTGCCAAATAAAAGAAATCACATTTATTGGCACTTTTTGGTCTCTTTGGTTATTAAAAAATACCCCATTCCTATAGGGAATTGTATTAGGAATGTAATGAAACTAGAATGACAAAATATGACAAAATATATTTTGACTTATCTTTGCAGAACCTAAAATGGGTCAAAAAAAGTGTTTTTTATAATTGTCTCCAAAATTGTCAATTTCATGATCATGTTTGGATTCGTTGAACCATTTTCTGCAAGAAAATGTAAGAAAATGTATACATTTATATAGATTAAATGAATAATGAAGGAGTTACAGCAGTTTTACGGAGGCTATGCTGAGGGTCCACACCCCCCGTAAGACTACGTCTTGGCTATCAAATAGTAAAATAAAAGCAATATCGATTATGAATTGGCTAAAATACTCAGGATATAAGTCGGGAAGTGCTAAACACGTTTTACATCGTTTATCCTGTAGTCCTGATTTTCTTGTCAGGTCAATATAAGCAAGACACTTTAATAACCCATTGTACAGGCTGTCCCAAAATGATTAGTACCCATCGATGCCCAAAGTTCAATCATTTTTATCATCATCAAAATCGATGGGATTAGGTTTGCTTTTTCACATCATCTTTGTCATACTGTAGTATTTTATTAGAATCTTAGATCATGAATATCGGATTTATTAAACTCAAGATATACTCCATTATGTAAAACATGGTGATTTCACCTTTTTGGCAAAGTGCTAAAAAAATGTGTGTGCTATTACAGCTTGTTTAAAAGAAACTTGAGTATTCTCATAATCTCTTGTCTGCTCACTATAATCTTGTGTGTCTTTCTGTTGTAACTGTTATTGGTTATGGGTGTTCAAATCATTTCTAATAACTCTCCTTAATTCAAAATAACGGGTAAAAGAAGTTTGTCACACTTGAGTGACCCAATGCATTGTTTTATTTGAAAAGTGTTTAGGGACTTCTAAATGAAGTGGTATTTGGTGAATCACCAGTGCAGTGGCTTAGATTTCATTTTCACATTGGAGAATGGATTTCGTGAAGTTAAACACTAATGAACTTTATTATTTTTAGCAAGTTTGTAGGAAATTGCATCCCCAATATGAAAAAGAAATCTAAGCCACTGCTAATTACCCATGACTACGTCTTTACCTGTTTAACTGTCCCTCAAGTTTAGCCTCAAAACTAGCTCATTATAGAAACAAAGCTCGGGGTCGCTCATGCGTGACGATCCATTTTTACCCTTCAAATTGAATCCAAATGAAGAAGTATTAATGGTTTGAACAACAATATGATACAACAGCAGTTTAAAATAGAAAGGAACCACAGATAATTAGCAGACAAGAGATTAAGAGAATGTTTCAGTGTCTTTCAAACAAGCTGTTTAAAACACATTTTTTTGCACTTTGCCAAAAAGGTAAAATCACCATGTTTTACATAATGGAGTATATCTTGAGTTTAATAAATCCAATATTCATGATCTAAAATTCCAATAAAATACTACAGTATGACAAAGATGATGTGAAAAAACCCGGACCTAATCCTATCGATTTTGATGATGATAAAAATGATTGAACTTTGGGCATCGATGGGTACTAATCATTTTGGGACAGCCTGTACTTAAATAATTTCATGTTAATCTGGCTACAACTGCTATTTCAGTATCATAATATAAAAACTGAGCCCATTTGCAATACATTAGTTGATAGTTAATGACACAGCTTGAAAAATCCAAATTACAAAGTCTGTTGATGTAAATCCCCTCCCTTCTTTCTCTCTTAAATTTAAGTAATAAAATATAAGTATGGTACAATATTCAAAAGATGAACAAATAAAGTAGTCTATAGAATTGCTATAAGAGAATAGAGTCGAAACTTAGATTTGAATACTTTTGAATAACATTTCATCTTCTTTTTCATTTATTTTGCAGTGTATTTGTAACTGATAGCTGATCGATATCTGATAGCTGATCGATAAGGATGTGATGAACCAGGATGCCTGAAATATGACTCTCATTATACCCATGTGGAGCTAACATTTGCCTCAAATTTTACCAGTGTTGTAAACTATCCATATACAAAGAGGACAAATGCACAGCTATAGCTGACCAATATAATACGATATTGCATATAGGTCCTGGGTATGCAACAGGGGCTCCTAATACCCATAGATACAGCCAAAGTGAAGTAATTTCTGTAAAGCATAGAATTGTATATGGTTTCTTTTTAAAAACACAATGAAAAACAACAGCTGATATAAACTGCTCAAAAAAAATTAAAAAAAAGAAATTTATTTTAAATCGCCGTTTTTAAAAGTATTTGATGATATATTCATAATGTGTTTCATATCAATGTATAGCTGATGTGTTCCCCTATCTAACGATACCTCATGTGTAGCAATCCTTTGTTTCAGTGCTTGTGAATGTGGGGAAGTCTCATTCAAAATGTGCCAAATTCGCCTTTTCGTGCTCAAAAGAACAACTCTGTTCACTGTTTACCGAAGTGTTAAAAACACTGTTTAAAACTGTTGAACAACTGTTGCTGTTCAGGTATACCAAAGGAATGTTTAAATATGCAAAACTTGTTTAAGCAGAATAGTTGAGGAACACTCATTGTTTAAAACTGTATAAACAGTTTAAAAACAACTTTCTTGCTGTGTTGTAGAGAGATTTTGCCCTTTTGACTTTTGTGGAAAAAATAGTGATGATTTTGGCACATTCAGATTGAGAGGTCCTCCTATTCTCCAGCAAATGGCTGATCTCTGACTGAGACATGTTCATATTGTGCTGCATATTTGTTGGGAGTGGCTGTTTTTAATAATAATTCAACCAGCATGCTTATATAGGCTTTTTAAGCCTGGTCCGAGCAATTTGCTTGAGTCTGGTCCCTTCAGGACGCAAGCGTGTGTCTGTACGGACCGACCGTGTAAACAAACAAACAAACAAATGTCACCTGAAAGCAGATGTGTTCATCTTTCCATCGATGCCAAATGTGCAGCAAATATTTGTTACAAGTTTAGCCATGTGCTAGGGAATATGGGGCGGTCTTAATTTGAATACCAACATCATCACAATTTTGTCCTAAAAGTCAATAGAGCATCTCTCTACAACACAGCAAAAACGTTGTTTAACCATTTAAAACTATAGGGTTCTTAACCTGTTTAACAAGTTTTAGCGTATTGAAATATTCGTTTGAGTAGGGTACTTGAAAAACGACAGTTGTTTTAAATGGTTTAAAGTTAAACATTGTTTTTACAGTGTAGCTGTCAACGTAACACAGTTTATTGGATTGTTCTTTTGAGCACGAAATAGCGGTAAATTTAGCACATTTTGAACGAGACCACCCCACATTCACAAGCACTGAAACAAAGGATTGCTACATTCTTTTTTTTAAACGGCAATTTAAAACAAATTTCCGATTTGTTTTTGGAGCAGTTTATATCAGCTGTTGTTTTTCTTCGTGTTTATAAAAAAGAAACCATATACAATTCTATGCCTTACAGAAATTACTTCAGTATCTGCTTAGTTCCATCTGAAAAAAAATCATATAAATTGACTTCGGTTACTTTACAGGTGAGTCAAATTCAGGAAAAATACTTATTTTCAAAAAATTGTTCAATTTCCACATTGATCATAAAGAGTAGACACACATCTTCAATCTTCATGCTTAATGAAGTTTTCAAGACAATGATTAATTGCACGCTACAATAATTACAACATATTCACCAAAAAGCGCGTAGTTTTTGAATGAAAACGTGATTTATTAAGCGCATTTCCAAAAACACGATCAATGCGCTGTACAGGAATTATATAATATAAAAGCATAATAAAAAATACCAATCAAAGTACAATGTACATTAAAGATAGGTTAAAAAATAATTAAATATACAATGTAATAATATACAGATACAATTTAAGCATTAAAAAGCATGGATTAAAAAACACACACCTTTTTTTTTATAAAAGGGTGCATTTGCATCCGAAATTGACCAACAAATTCAACAAATAGTTAAAGTGTTCCACACATGAATGAAGCTAAGTTGAAGCAGATGGCCAAACACTAAAACAAGGGATGAGGTATCGTTGGAAAGGAATCCTGTTTTCGGCAGCCTGGTGCTAAGCATTGGTTTCCAGTTTTCAATACGATTTATTCCGTTAAAATATACTACCGGGTTCCAAATTGTCGGTTCCTTTCATATCCAGGCTGCTGGAAACGAGATTCATTGGAAAGGGAAACACATCAGCATTTCATTGGTATGAAAAATAATATGAATATATCACGATATATCAAATTTCCTAAAAAAAATGAGGAGTTTATAAGAAAAGTGAGAAAATGCTAAATAATGATATTTCATTTTATTAAACCTTACAAAATTGAATTGACATTTTAAAGTTTTTTTGTGTGTGGAAGCTTGGCTATTTTCTTTCTATTTACTTTAATTAGTTAATGGTATGATGTGATTTCCAAATGAATGTATACAGTCTGGCCCGTAAGCAGATTTTTGTATTTATTATTATTTCAAGATACTTATAAAGCGCATTTCCCATGGACCAATGCGCTGTACATTAAAACACAATCTAAAATACAATATAGTTACAGCATGCAACAAAATAATGACACATGATAACCTACTTATTACATCAGCAATTATGATAAAAACAGATATATAAATATACAATTAAGAAACCAAAAATATGCACAATGACTAGCAATTAATTTGGGAAAAGGTAGGTTTTTAAAAGCTTTCACATTGGGAGCATCGCGTACATTATTTGGTAAGCTGTTCCACAACTTAGGACCATAAGCCGAAAATGATCTATCCCCATAAGCTCTTTTTGTTTTGGGGATTTCTAGTCAGGAAAGATCATTCATGGACCTAAGGCCAGAGGGGAGGGGAGGGGAGGGGGCGTTTTTTCCTACAATAGACATCTTCAAGAAGGGACTTACAATGACAGTACGCCTAAATGTAGCCTATATAATATACCAAGATATTTTGCAGATTGTTTTAGTGATTTCGTCCAATTTTTAACAGGAAATGTTTTTATTAAAAGGGAAAGAATAGTGAACATTGTTTGTGGAAAGTTGTGCGTCAATTCGTCATTCAAGCTGTATACCGATCTGTTGTAACATCATGCTAGTAAAGGCTCTGCGATCAAAATAGCGAGACAATCAACTCTACTTGCAAGGATCTCTCCCTTCAATGAAAAAAACACCGTCACTGGGCATACACTGGTTCCCTGAGCCCTTTGCTCCGATCCAGAAAAATCTCCGCTAAGGCCACCCCAAAAAAGTTGTTTGTTTGTCCACGTCCGACCGACCGTGTACCTAGGTGCCGACCGTATTATTTTTTATTTTCGATTTTTTTTAAAACAAATTTTTGAGCAATTTGATTTGCCAAACGGACCATTTTTATTCCTGATTTCGTATGACATAGTCAATCTGGTATATGCAACACCAATGCGCAATCCAATGTAACATTATATATGTTTAATGCATAAACTTGGCACCCGCGGGGACTATTAAAAGGAATAAATGAAAATTGATCGCAAGTGCAAGTGATGTCATTTTTATACTAAAAACGCAGTGTGAGAAAATATTAATATTTGTTCCCAAAATGTTGCTAAACGGCATGAATATTAATTTCAACATAGTATAAAACAATGTTTGGGGTTTTTAGTACGGAAAAAATTGGTTTAGCAATACTTTCACGTATATTTTCGTTGGCCTAACCAAGGTTTAGTGCCGGGCCGTGTGTGGGATGACCATCAGCGCAGGGAACCAGCGTACACTGTGCACAGTTACTGTGGAGTGGGGATTCCCCGTACAATTCTTTATACTTAGAGAATAAAGTTATTGTTTTTAGACCGTACCCGTGTTATATTGTCTGACATAAATGCGTTAGATAGTAATATTTTTTTGCGTAGAACTCCGCCGCACTTAAACATAATGTCATACTTTAGACATTTATCAAAGAAATAAGTACATTTTATTGTCCACATTTGACAACTTTTACCCCTGCTAGAATCGAATAACCCACAAACATTCCATCCAATCACATGCGATGAGCATGATGAGTAAACCATGCGCAAGCGTCGCGGCGCCGGCATAAACGCAGGAAAAGCGCTAAAGACGCACTGCAGAAGTGCGCGTTATGGAGCAAACCACGCATTGTGAAGGTCGGGCGCACTGTTAAAACGTAAGCCCCACCTCCCCGTGTTAAGTTGTCTCATCTAGATGTCGCCGATTTCTCTGAGAACCAATGAGATTGCTTAAACTTTCTTAGCTGTTTAAGAATGCCGGTTGGTAGAGAAGATCTCCGATTTCATCTCTCGGAAGTAATACTAAACTAATGTTCATGTCATGCCAAATAAAACTGAAGTTGCCCCTATACATAAAAGTCAGTTTTACCAGTATTTATGGTTTTACATTCCTTACTTACAGTAATGTAGGATACAATAGCGGTAAATTAGTGGTGCACACGGGATGCACATGGACCATTGTAGACATTTTGCTGGGTAGTTCAGCCAGAGAGATGTTATGACACCTCCCTGGTTTAGCATTCGATTTACACGGTGTCGTATGCGACCCAATTCTGAAGACTGTAGCATAAAAATGCGGCGTAAAATAATTGCTACTTGACCTTTGATCACGTACCATCAAAGCCAAACCTTCTAAGATTGAGTTTCATCCTCGAATAAAATACAACAAATATGATATAATTATCTCAAGTATCGTATTGTCCATCTCGCCATCGTCATCTTATTTGTTTCGTCTTTAATATGAGATATTGCACGGTAGGATTGGGTGATTATTGAAGAAGTGGCACTCCAAAATGTAAGGTGAAGTCCGATTTTCATTTTCACATTTTCATTTTCTACACGCGGACCTATCTACGTGTACCTGATCGATTACTGGTAGTGCAATCGGGGGATGCATACGCAGGTTGGACAGTCCCAGTCGGCTGTATTGTTCCGATGGATCAATACGACACACACACGCTACCTGTCATACTCTCCCCCGTGTTGAAATGTAAAAATGTGAAAATGAAATTGTAACTTTACCTTATATTTTGGATTGTCACTTCTTCAATATGCAACTGATCCTAGCGTGCAATATCTCATATCAAAGAAGATAAATTTCTCAACAACTTTATTATCTTATTTTCTTTAGATAAAAGTCCATTTATAACCTGTATAGTTACTTTTTTTTGATGACTGTATAGTTGTTTTGACCGGATGCATATTATGATAATGACAACGAATGATCCTTTGTGAATAACACTATTATTATCCTTTCTAATTCTGTTATCCAAAAATATTTATATAATGAAAACCTGCATAATTATAGTTGTATATCATTTAGTCAGCGTCGGCCCGTGGTTCAACTGTTCAAAATTGCACACATTAAGCACTCAGATCTTTCTTAATATCGGCATGATTAGCGGAAGAAATAACAATAGACCATCATTAATAATCCACTAGCTTATTCTATTATCAAAAATGTAGCTATTTTTGTGATTATTTTTGTACACACTAGTGTTTACTCATTCATAATACGCAATTAGCACTGTAAGAGTGGTTTCATTTATATTAATCGACATGGCAATTATTGGTTGAGTTCGGTTTATTCTAAAATGGTTAACTGTTTTCCAATATTCTGGGCTTCCGTGATATTCAAAATACTGACAGTAGGCCTATGACATCCAAAGGCAATGAACATTTATATCACGGAATTTTGTGTCACAGATTGACATGTAGGTCTCAATAAAGTGCTTAAATAGTAAGGTTTCTAATGCGGGGGGGGGGGGGGGGGGGGGGGGGGGGGGAGGGGGGGGGGGAGGTCAAAAATAGAAATATATGTTTAGACCACTTTCAGCCAAAAAATACAATTGTTGGGCAAAAATGTGATTTTCAAGGGTCTGTTATTAAACAATGTACTATCCATCAGTAATCAGCCTGACCTGATCTTATGTTTATTCGAGATAAAATCGATACACTAAGCTGCAAAATATAAACCAAGGGAGTAACGGGTACTTTCGTATTTTTTCAGCAGTGTATGGCAACATTAGAGAATGTTACGCGTTATACGTCATTTGCAGAAATATTGTACACATTTTTAGTTTTTCGCAGGAACTTTTACTTTTAAATAAAAGTTCCAGTAAAAAAATGAAATTGTTTTTAAAAATAGTATTGATGTAGAGGAGATGTTCTTTATTTCTGGTATTCTTAAGTTAATGCTAGATAGTACATAGTATAACATCTTTTTTATTATCGTAAGTAATATCAATGCCTTTAATCGTGTGTTTTATGTCAAATTTGGTAAATCATTCTAAAAAAAACCGCGCATGGGAAGCAAAGATATAAAATGCGCAAATAATATAATGTTAATGAATACTCCTGTGAAGGGTATAACAGAATTACTTGTGTGTTTATCCATGTGTGTTTGGTACAAGTATAAATCATTCTGATTGATTTTTTTGTATAAAAAATGTTAATTCTATGTTAAAATCCCGGATCGTAGGAGACTCAAAAATGAAATGGCTACAGACAGGGATGCTATTAAATTTGGGATATGGAAGTTATATAATTCTGACGAAGAACACAGGTTCCGTTTGCATAAATTAATAAATGCAACAGCGCCACTTTATGATGACCACCGGAATGCAAGGAATTTATAGACTTGCATCAAGTTCGTCAGACACAAACAATGACGGTTGGTGTAAAGTGAGAAAATGAATTCAAATACATAAAATAAACAATGAAACGTGAAGTATCATATATTTCAGGCTTGTAAAAAAAACAAAGCACGCTCGTGTTATCATAACTTTCAAAGCCGCACCATTTTTTTGGGAATTTTCCCAGCAATTCCGTGTAAACTTCAATTAAGTCTATACCTAAAGCAGACGACAAACAGCGCCACCAAACACATGGGTAATGCTGGTACTTTCGAACTCAGGGCATTCAGTGAGAGTCTTACATGTAAAATATTGGGTCTCTGGGTGAGACTATGCCAAAATAGGGGCTCGGGGCGGGGCGGGGGTGATATGTATGCAAATAAATTCTAAAAAGGTGAGTCTTTGGGTTAGAACAATTGCAGAGTCTTCCTACAAATAGGGGTCAGTTGGGTGAGGAGTAATATATTAAGGAGAAACATGGCGTAAATGAAGTGTCAACCTATCCTAGTATCAAATTCGAGAAGAAAATAATGGTTATGTGTGATTAGTTTTAAGTGTTGCTGGAAAGAAAAATAGAGTGATACGTTACGACCAGTAGTAAGCCTAAAACACATAATGCTAAAAATTACCAATGATAATTCAAATTCGATGGGCAAAGGATTGGTTGACTTAACCAGTGATACTTGTAGCCAGACAATGCCATCTCCAACCCACCCTGAGTGTTTCCATGTTCATACACTCTCGTCAAATACTATTTTAAATAGTAAAATATGGGTTTTCCTGTTCAAATGCTCCCTTTAAAGATCATCTTTAAAGATAATTCATGATGTACGTGTCTCTGTTCCAGCGTTTCCTTTAAAGATCATTTCTGACGTACGTTTCTCTGTTTCAGCGTTTCCTTTAAAGATCATTCCTGACGTACGGAATTCACACCACCAAATGGTTTTCCTATGCGTTTACATGTAAAATGGTAGTTACAAAAAGCCCATTTTCTCGCTTATAAAGCGACTGGAATTTTCAATTTGACATTTTCCTTAAATTTCATGATATATTTGATCATTTAATCAAAACAAATATATATGGTATCCCCGAAAGTTCTGAGCAATAAGACCCCAAAGTTGGACAATGGGTGTAGCGCCCTCATTTATCAGAAAAAGTTGAGAAATGTTGCCAGATTATTTACAATCAAAATACATCCAAAAAACCTACAAAATGCATTGAAAATATGTCTTTTTCCACTGTGGTATTAGGTAGTAGTCCTAAAATCAGGATTAAACTACAACTTTAATCATTTGGGAGCAATAAGTACCATTTCTGATTAATTCTATAATCAATGGGCCACAGGATGAAAGCTAAGAAAAAACTATTGATTGTCGTCTCTACAAGGACTGAAATTATTTACTGGCGTGGAATCTAAAGGGACAATTGTTTTAATTTTTATTGTTTTTACTTTCAATTTCAATCCTCATAATGATATAAAAACTATTCTTTTGCAAAAACAATCAAATCAGAGCCAATCTTGGCCTACCCCTTAAACATGTACTATCTACTGAAGACAGCAAATTGTCAAAATATAACCTGGGCTTTTTGGGTCACACCAAATAATATTTTAGGACTGAATGTGGAAAGAAGAAGTAACAGAGTCCATTTTAGTCATTATAATGTTAATTTACATCTTTTCACCTGCTTTTGTAATTTTTACAGCAAAGTTGAGCACTGTGTTAGTTTAGTGTGAAATACCATGAAATATGATTAGGTTGGATATTTGGCCTGCCCTACATGCAAATTATACTGTATCACATAAAACCTGATCATGTGAATTGATCTAATCAATGTATTTTTTAAACACTTTTTGATCATGGATACTGAAACCCTCTAGACCCCTTAATTTTTTTATTTTAATTTTTTTAATTTTTTAATTTTTTTTATACATGGGGGGGGGGGGGGGGGGGGGGGGGCATGATGATTTGATCGGGGGATAATTTATGACTGGCAAATGAATCTATTAGATGTAGCAATTGAAAATATGTCCCCAATTTGCACACATAACACTAATTTAGGCTAGAATTCAAAGTAAGCTTCAAAATCCAATAGCTAGGCAATGTATCCTTCCCACACTGTTGAATTTTGAAGCTTTATCAATTCAACTAGCCGATATTGTATGCCTTGATTCAGCACAAAACTAACCTGAGTCATTAAATAGCTGCTTCAAGGTAGACTGGACCTCCGGTCTCTGGCATAGCCTAGGGATCTAGACTAATCTTTTTAAGACTGATTTCAACATAAAAAAGACACCACCTTAATCTTAATTGATTTCAACATAAAAAAGACACCACCTTAATCTTAATTTCACTTTCCACCAACTCTCAGATTGACCTTGTTTGCAAGACGAGTATACTTCAAGGCAGCTATTTATTATAATTTAAGCTTCTAATATGACCGTAACATAGTAGGTGAATGGCATGATGTAGTAAGCTTATCAATGATTTCACTTTGTTTACACTGTTGCCGATGATGACAAGACTGTCGAATTCGGTGAGCTATTTTTTCATCGAGTAATTTGCCTGTATAATTTGCTTATGAAATCGAATATTTTGCCCTATCTTACCATTGTTTAGTAGTGGAAATGTCAAATTGAACCCGATCGCAGTGAATTTCAAGCAAATTGAACTTTTGTGGTAGAAGACTCATTCAAAATATCATCAAAACAGCCGATATTAAGCAGGCGATATCATAACACTCCAGCAAAGACCCGTATCTTCAGAATTCACACCACCAAATGGTTTTCCTATGCGTTTACATGTAAAATGGTAGTTACAAAAAGCCCATTTTCTCGCTTATAAAGCGACTGGAATTTTTAATTTGACATTTTCCTTAAATTTCATGATATATTTGATCATTTAATCAAAACAAATATATTTGGTATCCCCGAAAGTTCTGAGCAATAAGACCCCAAAGTTGGACAATGGGTGTAGCGCCCTCATTTATCAGAAAAAGTTGAGAAATGTTGCCAGATCATTTACAATCAAAATACATCCAAAAAACCTACAAAATGCATTGAAAATATGTCTTTTTCCACTGTGGTATTAGGTAGTAGTCCTAAAATCAGGATTAAACTACAACTTTAATCATTTGGGAGCAATAAGTACCATTTCTGATTAATTCTATAATCAATGGGCCACAGGATGAAAGCTAAGAAAAAAACTTTTGATTGTCGTCTCTACAAGGACTGAAATTATTTACTGGCGTGGAATCTACGTTTTTTCTGTTCCAGCGTTTCCTTTAAAGATCATTCCTGACGTACGTTTCTCTGTTCCAGCGTTTCCTTTAAAGATCATTCCTGACGTACGTTTCTCTGTTCCAGCGTTTACTTTAAAGATAATTTCTGACGTACGTTTCTCTGTTCCAGCGTTTTCTTTAAAGATCATTCCTGACGTACGTTTCTCTGTTCCAGCGTTTACTTTAAAGATAATTCCTGACGTACGTTTCTCTGTTCCAGCGTTTCCTTTAAAGATCATTCCTGACGTACGTGTCTCTGTTCCAGCGTTTCCTTTAAAGATAATTCATGACGTACGGTTCTCTGTTCCAGCACTTCCTTAAAATAACATTCCTGAAGTACGCTTCCCTGTTCCAGCGCTTCGATGTAAGATCATTTATCAAATATATTGGGGACTAAATGCAATGCAGCGTCTATGAATACTAGATCCGTCATAATTACCCGATATTTTTTACAGTACATGCATATCCATGCACATTTAATCAGTTATTGAATGACAGTAAGGTAAATAATGTTTTTGTCTGGAAACATGCATATACAGCGTATAATGTAGCTAACTATCTGCTTACATAGATTGTATAAAATATCCCACTTGCGAAACACCCTTTTCAGAAATTGTCAGAGAGAGGGATGGGAAGGGTTCAATTTGCCACTCCTTAGCTACACCACCTCTCACATGTGGAGCACCCCTGTTTGTAACCATGCATGTATGCTCGTAGAAAATACAACATTGACGCACATTATCCACCAGATACAGATATCATCGCACGTCTTTGAATTTTCGCTAAAAAGGAACAGTTTCACTAAAAAGGAACGGACTACCTCAAATCATCAAATCATGTATCCAGAGGTTGTTTGTGTTGTGACATTGGCATGTGAGTACTTGTATAGATTGTATGTTTTTGTTGTTGTTTGTTTTTTGTTTGTTGGTTGGTTGCTAGGTTGGGTGGGATGTTTGTTTGTTGAGGCGTAACGTCTGAATGTTTGTTTGTTTAGAATCAACAACAGACCTATATTCAATCAATCTGATATCCATGATGTATCTATTAATTATAAATGTATAGTCACAGAATAAATATATAGAATACAATATATTGATAACTATTCCTATCATAATAGATGCAAGCTATTTTTTGATGTGATTCCTTTATTATTTCAACAGATTCGGTAGAGTTTGTTCAACTTATTTAAAACGGTGAAATAGGGCTAGGCTTTTTCACATTGGTGCAATTATCACTGTTATCACATACAAGATATAGAAATAAGTTTGTTTCATGTACACTGTCTTTATTTTTGTTTTTAAACTAATTTTACCCGCATTATGTTTTTTTTTATTATTAGAAAATCCTGGTGAGCATCTAATATGCCATTCTATAACTATTTTTTTACATAAAGTGAAATGGCACAACATTTCAATAAAGACGTTATAAAATTGGTCTTTAGGTGGTCTTTAAATGTCTATTGTAATTATTAAATAATAATAAATAGTAGGTCT
>CM069459.1:3138249-3558723 GCA_035610835.1 Ophiura sarsii | reverse complement strand
CTGAATAGATTATCAATCCATTGTTTTCAGTATTTACCATGCATGATTAGGCTTGCTGTTAATAATTCGAATACGTTTATATATTGCGGAAGGTAGAAATATGATGTAATTGTTTGAATAAGTTCATCTGGATTGTTTGTAGACATAATATAAGTCTCAATAGATAGCTATATACAGTAGGGTATCAGAGTATATCTAGCTCTATATCTTATTCCTAGCTCTCATTATACACGTGAAGTATCACTCAGAGATGGTGCGTTAGTGATTCCTTAAAGGGACACAATGTCATGTTGAATTTTTTTAATTTTAATTAATTTACTTCAGAATTCAAGATGAACAATTTGCCATTATTGTTTTTTCTACTATAACAAAACCCAGCAAAACTTAATTGAAACAATGTTTTAAATATGTTGGAATACCACTCTTAAAGGTATATTATGTGATCTTTCCAGTGAACGCCCTCAACATCGAGAAAAAAAATTGAAAGCAGATTTTCTTGCAGATTTACATTTCTGATCATAAATCATGCATACATTCCAAGTTTACAGGGCGATACGCTTCTTAATTACTTCAAAATCATGGTTTTAGAGTGAAAATAAACTGTCAGAATCCCGACAGTTTATATTTTTCACTCTAAATCCACTCTAAAACCATGATTATGAGGTAATTAGGAATCGTATCGCTCTGTAACTGGAATGTATGTATGATTTATGACCGGAAATGTAAACCTGCAAGAAAATCTACTTTCTAAAAAAAATCATGAATAGAGGGCGCTCTCTGGAAAAGATCACATAATATGCCTTTAACCATGTAAAATGCTGATCGGGCCCGATCAGCATTTTTTGAATCGACGTTTCGTTGTACAAAGAGGGCCTGATTTTCTTAATCCTTATAGGTGTAAGTTCATATGTAATAAAATTGTAAAAATATACAAATCCCAGTTTTTAGGTCGTCCGTAGGAAGAGACCTCTAAATGGCAGCATCCTTCGTCTGTGTTGTGTGTGTTGTCTGTGTGTCAACAATTTGGTATACACTTTTTGTTTTGTCCATTTCTTTTCCATACAATGACCAATTGCAATCAAACTTCGGTCATAGATGCAACATGGAAACCTTCATGTTAATGAGGTCAAAGGTCACATACCAAGGTCAATGGTCATCTGAGGTCAATATGTATAATTAGTACACACTTTTTGTATTGTCCGTTTCTTTTCCATACAATGACCAATTGCAACCAAATTTCGGTCATAAATGCAACATGGAAACCTTCATATGTTAATGAGGTCAAAGGTCACATACCAAGGTCAAAGGTCATCTGAGGTCAATATGTATAATTTAGTACACTTTTTGTATGTCCATTTCTTTTCATACAATGACCAATTGCAACCAAACTTCGTTAATAGATGCAACATGGACACCTTCATATTATATATATGTTAATGAGGTCAAAGGTCACATACAAGGTCAAAGTTCATCTGAGGTCAATATGTATAATTTAGTACACACTTTTGTATTGTCCATTTCTTTTCCATACAATGACCAATTGCAACCAAATTTCGGTCATAGATGCAACATGGAAACCTTCATATGTTAAGGTCAAAGTTCACATACCACGGTCAAAGGTCATCTGAGGTCAAGATGTAAAATTTAGTACACACTTTTTGTATTGTCCATTTCTTTTCCATATAATGACCAATTTGCAACCAAAACTTGGGTCATAGATGCAACATGGAAACCTTCATATGTTAATGAGGTCAAAGGTCACATACCAAGGTCAAAGGTCATCTGAGGTCAAGATGTAAAATTGGCTGCATATGTAAAATTGACTTACATTTAAACAGATGAAGTACAATTGCAACCAAACTACCATATAAACCAGTGGTTCTCAACCTTTTTGGCCCACGACCCCTTTTGACATTCTTGGTCAGTACCGTGATCCCCTGCCCCCTAAAAAAAAGCAGTTGGTTCTCAACCTTTTGGCCACGACCCCTTTTGACATTCTTGGTCAGTACCGTGACCCCCTGCCCCCTAAAAGAAAGCAGTTAAAAAACCAAACCAATTTATTCTGAAACTGCTTAGTTTATGATGCGAGCGCAGCGAGCAGGAAATTTAGCATTTTCGAAAGGTTTTTTTTTTAGGTGTTTCTAAGCCTTTTTATAGTGAAATATTAAAAATGGTTCCCCCAAAAGCTATATTTATGACCCCTTCATGACCCCCTGGAAAATCCCAAATGACCCCCATGGGGGTCGTGACCCCAGGTTGAGAACCCCTGATATAAACGGATGACCTATTTGGGACCTCTGTCCCTATTTTTATCATATATTTTTGTAATTAAGGGGGATTTTTTTTTTTTTTTTGCAATTTTTGTTTGCAATATTTTTAATGTATTCATTCATATTAAAGGTATATTATGTGATCTTTCCATGGAACGCCCTCAACATCGAAAAAAAAAATGAAAGCAGATTTTCTTGCAGATTTACATTTCTGATCATAAATCGTACATACATTCCAAGTTACAGGCGATACCGATTCTTAATTACTTCAAAATCGTGGTCTTTGAGTGAAAATAAACCGTCGGGATAACACGACAGTTTATATTTTCACTCTAAATTCACTCTAAAACCATGATTTTAAGGAATTGTACCGCTCTGTAACTTGGAATGTACATGTATATGTACGGTTTATGATCAGAATGTAAATCTGCAAGAAAATCTACTTCTAAAAAAAATCATGAATAGAGGGCGCTCTCTGGAAAAGATCACATAATTTGCCTGTAGTTGGGTGGGGTAGATTTTTTTTTTTTTTTTTACTCATCAGGGGGGGGGATTTTTTTGTTGGCCTGCATAGGCTGCATACAGGGGGATTTTTTTTCTTCTTCACAAACTTCCTACCATCCCCCTGAAAATCTAATGGTGCGTCCCTTACAATTTAATGTATTATTGCACCCCTGACAGCTAATGAATGTTGGCCAGACGGTGCTAAGACGACGATTATTCAGCGCCCTCATGAAGGCTACTTTCTTTGGTCAGTTGCTATTGTGCAGCAGCTGGTTCTGAATTACAAGGAATGGTTCGTCGGTTTGAATCGGCCGGGATACACCCTATGATCCTGATGACTTCTGAAGAAGATGTGGGAAACTACCCTTGTCGGTAAGGATTTTTACTGGGGGTGGGGGGGTGGTACTTTCTGGATTTGAGGTTATGGGCATGTGACCCCGGGGGGGGGGGGGGGGGAAGGATACGGGGACGTGCCGCTCCAGTGGGTCGTTTTTTCATGAGACATCTTAGCCATGGTAGGCTTTTCAGTGAAAATCCTTAGACATGGGTCCTGTTTTCGCGATTTTCACGAAAATTTGCCAAATTAGGTATATTTTCGCGAAAAATCACCCTTAGAAATGGGTATGGGTTTTGAAGCTCCAGCGGCACACCCCCGACTAAACCAAATCCGAAATCCCCCCCCCGGCATGTGACATCAACTAGGGTCCCCTTTTCACCTGTCTGGTAAACGGATGACCCCTTTTTTTCTTATTTTCTGATAAATTTATAGGTTCATTATTCTTCGATAGTGTCTTAAAAGGTCAACACTGGTAATAAAAAAAAAGTCAGTAGTGTTTACTATAATGAAAATATGGGTGGCAAAACGATAAGCAAGTGGAATTGTTTCCGTCATAGTTTTGGTCATAAGCTAATGAAATATGATTCCCCAGTTTCCCGTTTCATATTTTTAAAAGAGTGGGTAGGTGTCTATTTCATTATTCATTATTCATTATTTAACTCAATTTCATTATTGCATCTGAAAGGGGTGTAACTACTAACTACCTATTGATTTGTATATATTACACCTTAATTAACACTTTAAACACTTTGAAAAACAATTAAGGACGCATTTGTAGATGTGTTATTGAAAATGTCAACAAATCTGTCTGAAATATTGCAACGTCAATTACATCTGAAATTTGAGTAGGTAATGCAAACAATTTCATTATCAACCATATACCATGACACCACTGCCATAAAAATCCCTTACAATCAACAGAAGATATGCCTGGTATTTTGAGCCACTAAAAGTTTTGATTTTTATTCAAGTTTGTCAGAAAATGTAATTTTGCACAAAATAATGAAAGTTTTGGTAAAACTGAAAAGTTGGGTCGGTAGGGAAACGGGAAACTGGGAATCATATTTCATTAGCCTAAATCCTTGTGGCTCACCCTGTGGTTTTTTTTATAACAAACAAGAAGAAAAAATGGGTCATTAATTATAATATTAATGTACAAAATAAATAGGGGACCCTTACCTTACCTTAATTCTAACTCAAAACTGGGCTGGAGTCCGGACGGTTCCCGGATCGATTCCCTGCCGGTTCCCGGCGATTTAGTTGGTGTTTTTTTTCTTCGAAAATTGTGATCCCGGTTAAAAACCCTAAACCAGGGTTACGGTTAACCAGCAATGACCGAAGGACCAAAATACTACCAATTGGAGGGTGGGGGGGGGGGGGGGGGGGGGGGGGGCAATTGCATCCCTTGTCTTTCCTCTGGCTATGCCAACTACTGCAGGATTTGAGAAACCAATCCCAACAGAAATAGGAAATAAGCGCATAACAAGCACCCAATTCAAAACAAGAAAGGACAAGAGTCCAAGACACAAAGTCAAAAAAACATCTCATATTTATATCCCGTGTATCCTAATCCTATAGCTAACCCTATAAACCATAATGAGGGGTTTCAGTCCAAAACCACCATTTGTTATACCAATGGACATAGTGGCCCGCATTTTCATACACATAAACGCGTTTTTTAAGCTAAACACATATTTAACTATGACTTTAAACACATCGTTTAACTAATTGACACAATTCTAAAGTGCAGTGCCCTCTTCTGAGGGTGACGACCCATCACCTATAGCTATGAAATGTGCAAATGTCGCTTGCAAGGAATAATTTAAAAACGTTTTGTGATGGAATTCCTTTTATATTGTAGGATTGATGAACGATGTATGATCGTAATCGTGACACCATGATGCAATGCCTAGACCTCCAGGCTACACTATGTAATACAGGCTCGTATCCACTGATGTCACAACTGAAACTAACATCATATGCAAAAGCTGATGTACTGGTTAGTAACAGTTAGCGGTGTGGTGTTGGGGCGATGGGTACTCTGACCCCCCACCCTCCTCCCCTCCCCCAAATTTCATGTCATCTTGTGCTTCTAAAATAAGAACCATGGGAGTTATGCAACTCAAACTTTGAAATACAACTATCCACCATCTGTGATTTAAAGGGACATTAAGTGGTGTTGACATTTTTTATTTACGTCAGAGTTCAAGATGAACATTAAAAAATTGCCATTATTGTTGTTTCTACTAACAAAAATACAGCAAAACTTGATTAAAACAATACCATCGCTATTTATTGAAAAATGCAAATATGGTTCACGATATTCATCACGCGTGCTGCAGGGAATACTGTCTGACGTAATATGCCTGATCTAGCGGAGATCAGCATTTTTGAATCAACGTTTTGTTGTACAAAGAGGGCTGATTTTCTTAATCCTTATAGGTATAAGTCCCGGTATAAGTTCATACATGTAATACAATTGTAAAAATATACAAATCCCAGTTTTTATCATATATTTTTGTAATTGAGGGCGCTGCCCTCCACCACATCTCTTAATGCCCCTTTAAGGATGATCTTCAATGTAGAATAGGAAACATCAAGTTGAAAATTGGGCCAGTAATCGGAACACCTACCTTGAAGTGAGGTATCATTTTTTAAACAATTAAAATTACAAAATACACTTTTGTATGAATATAAAATCTAAATTTATATTTTGAATGATAAAGGTACGTCCCCTTTTCATGTGATTATTCAATTGATATGGGCCAGGGGAAATATTCTATTGTAATTCCATAGATTTTTGTGAAATTTGCACACACAAAAATGCAATAAATTATATGTTTTGTATGGCAAGGGTTTTAGGTGCTAACATTTACTGTTGTGTAATAGTGATAGCATACTGTGTATATATTTTTATCACTATGACTGTATGTGCGCCAGCTGCCACATGTGTCAATGCTGTCGCAGTAAGATAACATTAATTTAAAGGGACATTCACTGAGTTGAAACAACCTTTTTTTCTTCTTCTTTTTTTTCCTTCAAAAATCATAGAATGAAGAAATGACAATTGCTATTTCCCAATTAAAAAAAAGTCATAAAAGGAAAATGTGAAGGTTTCATTTCAATCTATAAATGGGGTGATAGCAATGTTTATGAGCAAAAGCCACAGTGGAGGGACTAGACTGTCGATACATGCTTGAGGGAACAGCATATGGCCACAACACTGTCCACTATGCCTTTAAATTGCCCTTTATAATGCTTTGGCACTAGTTTTAAAAGAACAGCTCCTAAAAAAAACCAGGATGCGCGAGCATACTGCGGCAAAGAACAATGGCAATCGCTGACCAAATGTTTGGTATGACGTCACCTGTCACCACATCTATATAACAGAGATGAAATTCATTCAAAGGGACGTGTGCAGTTGATGAGACAGCAGTGGCGTAATAGCCGGGGGGGCACAGTGCCCCCCACCCCCCGAAGGTGCTCAGCAGGAAATTTAAACCTACCCACCCGGAAATATGGGGGGAAGGGAAAGAAGGGGAAAGGGAAAGAAAAGAGAGAGAGAAAGGAAAAAGGGAGTAAAAGAAAAAGGAAAAGGGGAAAGAAAGAAAAGAAGAAAGGGAAAGAAGAAAGAAAGAAAATTTCGCAGTATAAAAAGCACAACAGTCACAAATTTGTACTGCGCAATTTTGTGACGGTGCGAAATTTTGTGACCGTGCGAAATTTTGTGACCGTGACCCTGACAACCAACCTCTGTTACGCCCCTGTGAGACAGGCTTTCGGAAACAACACTGAATGGTTCAAAATTAGCAAACATGAAAGAAATTGGATGATCCAACTGATTTAGTTGAAGAAATTGAATCATCTGGTATTTGAAGGGGTCACCTTTAGATATTTTGGTATATTCATGGGTAACCCCTTAACATTTCTGGCAGCACACCACTTCCCAAATCAAATTGAATTGGGCTATTTCATTTGAAATCCATACACCCCCCCCCCCCCCCCCCCCCCCCCTATCCCCAGCAGGGAGTATGAATTTCAAATGGGTGACTCAATTTGAAATCATACATCCCTTATCCCCAGCAGGAGTATGAATTTCAAATGGGTGACTCAATTTGAAATCTATACACCCCCCCCCCCCCCTATCCCCAGCAGGGAGTATGAATTTCAAATGGTGACTCAATTTGAAATTCATACATCCCCTATCCTCAGCGGGAGTATGAATTTCAAATAGGTGACTCAATTTGAATCCATACACCACCTATCCCCAGCAGGGAGTATGAATTTCAAATGGTGACTCAATTTGAAATTCATACCCCCCCCCCCCCCCTATCCCCAGCAGGGAGTATGAATTTCAAATGGGTGACTCAATTTGAAATCCATACACCCCCCTATCCCCAGCAGGGAGTATGAATTTCAAATGGTGACTCAATTTGAAATCCATACACCCCCCTATTATCCCCAGCAGGGAGTATGAATTTCAAATGGGTGACTCAATTTGAAATCCATACACCCCCCTATCCCAGCAGGGAGTATGAATTTCAAATGGGTGACTCAATTTGAAATCTATACACCCCCCCCCCCCCCCCCTATCCCCAGCAGGGAGTATGATTTCAAATGGTGACTCAATTTGAAATTCATACATCCCCTATCCCAGCAGGGAGTATGAATTTCAATGGGTGACTCAATTTGAAATCCATACACCCCCCTATCCCCAGCAGGGAGTATGAATTTCAAATGGGTGACTCAATTTGAATTCATACCCTATCCCCAGCAGGGAGTATGAATTTCAAATGGGTGACTCAATTTGAAATCCATACACCCCCTATCCCCAGCAGGGAGTATGAATTTCAAATGGGTGACTCAATTTGAAATTCATACATCCCCTATCCCCAGCAGGGAGTATGAATTTCAAATGGTGACTCAATTTGAAATCCATACACCCCCCCCCTATCCCCAGCAGGGAGTATGAATTTCAAATGGGTGACTCAATTTGAAATTCATACCCTATCCCCAGCAGGGAGTATGAATTTCAAATGGGTGACTCAATTTGAAATCCATACACCCCCTATCCCCAGCAGGGAGTATGAATTTCAAATGGGTGACTCAATTTGAAATTCATACATCCCCTATCCCCAGCAGGGAGTATGAATTTCAAATGGTGACTCAATTTGAAATCCATACACCCCCTATCCCCAGCAGGGAGTATGAATTTCAAATGGGTGACTCAATTTGAAATTCATACCCTATCCCCAGCAGGGAGTAGAATTTCAAATGGGTGACTCAATTTGAAATCCATACACCCCCTATCCCCAGCAGGGAGTATGAATTTCAAATGGGTGACTCAATTTGAAATCCATACACCCCCCCTATCCCCAGCAGGGAGTATGAATTTCAAATGGGTGACTCAATTTGAAATTCATACACCCCCTATCCCCAGCAGGGAGTATGAATTTCAAATGGTGACTCAATTTGAAATCCATACACCCCCCTATCCCCAGCAGGGAGTATGAATTTCAAATGGTGACTCAATTTGAAATCCATACACCCCCTATCCCCCAGCAGGGAGTATGAATTTCAAATGGGTGACTCAATTTGAAATCCATACACCCCCTATCCTAGCAGGGAGTATGAATTTCAAATGGTGACTCAATTTGAAATCCATACACCCCCCTATCCCCAGCAGGGAGTATGAATTTCAAATGGTGACTCAATTTGAAATCCATACACCCCCCTATCCCCAGCAGGGAGTATGAATTTCAAATGGTGACTCAATTTGAAATTCATACATCCCCTATCCCCAGCAGGGAGTATGAATTTCAAATGGTGACTCATTTGAAATCCATACACCCCCCTATCCCCAGCAGGGAGTATGAATTTCAAATGGTGACTCAATTTGAAATCCATACACCCCCCTATCCCCAGCAGGGAGTATGAATTTCAAATGGTGACTCAATTTGAAATTCATACATCCCCTATCCCCAGAAGGGAGTATGAATTTCAAATGGGTGACTCAATTTGAAATCTATACACCCCCCCCCCCCCCCTATCCCTATCCCCAGCAGGGAGTATGAATTTCAAAATGGTGACTCAATTTGAAATTCATACATCCCCTATCCCCAGCAGGAGTATGAATTTCAAATGGGTGACTCAATTTGAAATCCATACACCCCCTATCCCCAGCAGGGAGTATGAATTTCAAATGGGTGACTCAATTTGAAATCCATACACCCCTATCCCCAGCAGGGAGTATGAATTTCAAATGGTGACTCAATTTGAAATCCATACACCCCCTATCCCCAGCAGGGAGTATGAATTTCAAATGGTGACTCAATTTGAAATCCATACACCCCCCTATCCCCAGCCGGGAGTATGAAATTTCAAATGGTGACTCAATTTGAAATCCATACACCCCCTATCCCCAGCAGGGAGTATGAATTTCAAATGGTGACTCAATTTGAAATCCATACACCCCCCTATCCCCAGCAGGGAGTATGAATTTCAAATGGTGACTCAATTTGAAATCCATACACCCCCTATCCCCAGCAGGGAGTATGAATTTCAAATGGGTGACTCAATTGAAATCCATACACCCCCCTATCCCCAGCAGGGAGTATGAATTTCAAATGGTGACTCAATTTGAAATCCATACACCCCCTATCCCCAGCAGGGAGTATGAATTTCAAATGGGTGACTCAATTTGAAATTCATACCCCCCCCCCCCCCCTATCCCAGCAGGGAGTATGAATTTCAAATGGGTGACTCAATTTGATATTCATATGCGCTGCTTGGAAGTTTAACCCTTTGAACACTGACACCCCTGAGTAAACGGTAGCCCCACCCTGACACCCCCTGCCGAAATACCCCTCAATAGGGCATAATGTTACTGTCTGTATCGTTCCCATAACAGTTACTAGCACTTTTTAGTTGCAATATTCATGCTAACTGTGTCTTGTTCATCCTTATTACTATAGTCAGATTCATATATATCCTCCGTATCAGAGTCCATGACCCTTGCTAAAACATCTGCTGCCGACGGCGCCATTGAAAAATCCCGAAATTCCGACCAAATTGATGAAATAACCCCCCAGTTATCAGCATAGATATCGTCTTCAACGCATTGTCAGACAAACTATGTGCAGCCCGTAGCTCACAGGCTAGTCTCCGGGTCAAAGGGCATGTTTATATTCGATGGGGATTCCCTGGATTGTAAACAGTGCACACATGTTAGCGACTTTATACCGGCCGCCAGTGTATATACGATACGCATATTAGGCTTTATACCGGCCGCCAGTGTTCAAAGGGTAAGGTCACATCTTCCATAGGGGGTTTGGATATCAATTGGAATAGCTCATTCACTTTCCCCTGCCCGGGGTCCCCCTCTCTGGTTTCCAGCTGGTTTTATAATTGGGTAATGATATACACTCGTCAAAAGAAGTTCCTTGCCACTCATTGAAGTTCAAATATTTCACATAAATATTTAATATAAATTAAACAATTGCATGTCAAAATAAGCAGACAATAATTCTCTATCATGTCTGTATGAAATTAAGATGTACGCATTCATGCATGGCTGAGCACGTTCATTAAGCAATGGTAAGGTGCGTAAAAGGAAATTGCAAGAAATGAGCATTTACAGTCATTTGAATGGAGGGATTATCCAATTTTTTGCAATCTGCTTGCCATTGTCAAGTGAATGGGATCTGCCATGCATGAGTAGTGATCATGTCTAAATTCCATGTTAAGCTGTTAGAGAATTACTTTCTGCTTATTTATATATCTAATTATATATTATTATATATTATTATATATATTCTATTAAATATTAATTTAATTTAAGTGGCAAGGAACTTCTTTTGACGAGTGTATATAGTAAATGCCTTTGATTGATTTAATCAACCCTGAGTGACTTTATGTATGTTATTATTAATATCATGTTGTACCTTCATTCTTTTCAGGCCAAAATTAGTGAGTTGTTAGAAAGCTAAACACCTTGGATTTAGTAACTCTACTCCACTAAGTTATGAGAACTGTGTTGAGGGAATGACAGGAACCATGGAGGTGAGTGTCTACGGATATTGCACGCACAGTTCTCAAGACTGGGCACAGATGATCTTGACGATAGACCCTCCTTCCGCAGACTCTAAAACTAAAACCCTGTAAAATAATACCCTATCCCTAGGCAGTGGCGGATCCAGGATTAAAAATTTACGGGGGCTGACAAGTGGGGGTGGGGGGTAGTGATGTGGTCGTCCCAAAACCGGCAAAAAATATCGCATGGTACAAGTCGCAAATGTACCAACGGAACCTACCTATACAGGGTTCCCAGCCACTCAGGGAAATCAGGAAAATCAAAATAACTTTTTCCAGACAGGGAAAACTCAGGGAATTTGAAAAAAGACAGAACTCAGGGAAAACTCAGGGAATTTGATGGCTCAAGTAGGTGACACATTTCCAGGCAATGAATAAGTGTAAAGTCGAAAAATTCGCGCGCTACGCTCTCATTTCTTGGCTCACAAAAGTCTTGTCGGTTCATTTTCATTTCTCGCCTTCCCGATAAAGTGAAAATATTTTCTCAGGGAATAATATAAATTTGTCAGGGAAAAATCAGGGAAAACTCAGGGAATTTTGTCTTGTGAAATGCTGGGAACCCTGCTATATGCCTCTGAAAAAGGTAGTAAGTGGTACACAAAAAAGGTATATTGTCAAATTTTACGGGGGGGCGCCCGCACCCTCCGCCTTGTATCCACCACTGCTAGGCCTACACATATACTGATTTACATGGATAGTATATGTGCAAGGGTTAGGGGGGGGGGGGCGCCCGCACCCTCCGCCCCCCGCCCCCCCTGTATCCACCACTGCTAGGCCTACACATATACTGATTTACATGGATAGTATTGTGCAAGGGGTAGCCTACCTGGATTTAAGGGCACATGAGGTTCCTGTATCATGAGGTATCTGGAATATTAAGGGCACCTGTTATAACTGGATTTTAAGAGTAAGAGTACACATCCCATGAACCCCCAACACGAGAACCGCCCAACCCACGAACCGCGAAATCTAGTGCCTACTAATATTGACATTATATACCATTGTGAATAACTTTGTTGTTTTAATTTAGTTATCTGGAAAATGGGAAGAAAACAATTACGGTATTAAGCTGTAATTTTGTCAAAATGTTGTTAGCAGTCAATCGTTTCCTCTATTTACAGGATTTTATACTGGAAACTCTTCAGGATATCGTACTGTAATTTGGCTGTATTGTTTACAGTTTGGGTGAAATTGCCAACACGGTTAACAATATAATATGTAAACTAGAAGAAGCTACAGATACCCCCCCCCCCCCCCCCCCCCCCCCTATACCCGCCGCCAATATTTGAATCGTCGGTCATTGTCTGTTGAGATTGGCACAGGATTGGTACTGTAGGTTCATTTTGAAAAGAGTCATTAAGTGTGCGTGTGGACGAAGCTAAAGCAAAAGGTAATTAAAGGTAGATGACCCGATCACATTTTCGTAACACAAAATTATTTCAAACATACGGAGATTTTCATATCATATGAAAGCTCGTATTTTTCTCCATCATCATACTGAAATTTGACGGCCTAAATCGGTATAATTACGGAGAAATTGATGAAATAACGTCGAATTACCGCGAATGGTGGTAACCACCGATATAGTTTGTGTACTACTCAATGGGTACAGTTCACAGCATCTTGTGCGTCTAAAATAAGAACCATTAGAGCTATGCAACTCAAACTTTGGAACACGATTTTTTTTAAGGATGACCTTTCATGTAGAATAGAAAACTTCAAGTTGAAAATCGGAACATCTACCTTTAAAGTATCATAAGTTACCACATGTCACGGTTCAGAGATTTTCAATGGTGCTTAAACTTATGATTTTCAATGGTGATTGTCAACTTATGATACTTTAAAAGGTAATGTCATGCATTATACAATACAGTACATAAAAGACACAGAAAAAACACATTAAGGTCAGGGTCAGGCCAAGGTTGTTTTTTCTAGGTTTTATCTTCATGTTTTATAGACCCAATATTTCTCACGTTTTATGTTGATTTCTGTTACTTTAAAGGGACATTTCTCAAAATTACCAACATCAAATTACCAACATCAGTTAGAACCTAGTACTAGCCTCTGCCGTAATATCACCCTCTAGTGTTATACGAGGGGCATTCAATAAATACCTGCAACCATTGAAAATCTCTGAACCGTGACATGTGTCAATAAAATAAACTTATGGTACTTAAACTAGTCTTACCCCTTTCTCACGGAAAATGTCAAACATGTGGGTCACTATTATCATGTAATTTCAGTACTATAAACACCATGGTCTCTGGGCACTGAAAATTGACAAGAATCAGCATTATAAATCAAACGCCAATATTAACACTGTTAACGCGTATCTTAATGCATACCATAAAACTTGTCTTTCAAATTTTCCGACATTGTAACATTTAATTCCCTAACCAGTGCCCTGAGATCACGGTATTCACAGTGCTGAAATGTAATGATAAAAATGACCTACGTGTTCGAAGTTTTCTGTGAGAAAAGAGTAATACTTACAGTTTAAAGGGGCATTAAGAGATGTGGTGGAGGCAGCACCCTCAATTACAAAAATATATGATAAAAACTGGGATTTGTATATTTTTGTAATTGTATTACATGTAACTTACACCTATAAGGATTAAGAAAAATCAGCCCTCTTCGTACAACAAAACTTCGATTCAAAAATGCTGATCTCCGGCAGATCAGCATTTTACGTCCGACAGTATCCCCCTGCAGTACGCGTGACACATAACGCAAACCATATTTGCATAGAGGGCGTTTTTCAATAAATAGCGATGGTATTGTTTTAATCAAGTTTTGCTGTGTTTTTGTTAGTAGAAACAACAATAATGGCAATTTTAATGTTCATCTTGAATTCTGAAATAAATTTTTAAACATTTAAAATTGTCAACACCACTTAATGTCCCTTTAAGTATCATAAGTTTATTTTACTGACACGTGTCTCGGTTCAGAGATTTTCAATGGTTGCAGGTATTTATTGAATGCCCCTCGTAATAATGACAAATATATTTGCAACACAAACATATCGTGTTTGATATGAAATTAAAGCACGGCCTACAGATTCAAATTCCGGCTGATGAGTAATGACGCAATCGTTTTTATCGGAGCATTTTTAGTGTCTTAGCTGTTCTCAATGTTGTTAGTTTCAAAATATAAGTCTTTGCTTTTATTTCCAGCTTATTTTGAATCCCTTTACCCATGTTATACTATCTCACAGTGTTTGTTTCCAAAATGTAGGCCTAATGTTGATTTACATGCCTGTACGCAACTATTCATATGTCCTTAAGAAAATCAGTGGAAAAGTAATACAATGAGAATACTGGTAACTGCAGTATAGAGGTTTCTTATGTTCTGAGGGTGGAATTGTGATGTTTGATAAAGTATTATATACTGTAGCCCTTCAACAAGGCATGGTTTTAATTATTCAAAATAACCACAAATAATGAAGACCATAGTCTCAATCTACTTGTATTAAATATTTGAACGTTTTCAAAACAAATAAGTATCAGTATGCTGATGTGCCTCTAACTCCAAATCTATTACTTACAAACACCTGATGTGTATGGAGACAGGCATTGATGAAGTTGACTGTTTTATTTGTACAATGGAGGAAGTATCACATCTTCAAATTGACAAGCAGGATATGGCGTTGTATTGTGCGTGACTTGAAATTACAGGTGACATGAAATTACAGGTGACATGAAATTACAGGTGACAAGAAATTACAGGTGACATGAAATTAAAGGTGACATGACCTATATGAATACATTTTACGTTAATACTTGCATTTTAATCACATTTTTACCTCTTTTGACTTACATAACATTTGTATTTATTATTATTATTTTATATGTATTCCAGGAGTCAACAGCTTTAATTTGATACCAAACATGATATTATGTTTGTAAGACAAACTATTTGTCATAATTATAACATTATCGAAAAAGGGCGTGGCTTATGACGTCAATAAAAAACATTCTGCTATTGGAATCAATAGGAACAAAATGTCTATAGTTTAAACTTTCCAGGAAAATTATTAATTGCTTTGTTCTAGCATGTCTTCAATTTTTTATAAATCTATAAAATTATAAAATTTTTCTCAAATAATACCGATTATTATTAACACTAGAACGTTATTTTTTGAACAAATCACGTATAAATTGTTTTAAGTTTGACCTAGGCCTAAGTTTTTTGGAAAATTATATTTTGATCATTTTTCGAAAGATTATAACCTTTGAGTTCCTTGAATAAAAACACACCAGCAACTACTAGAGCTAACCCGCAACACGCATGTTATGTAATTGAATACGATGATGTAGCAATACAATAGGCTGTTTCTTGTCCCTCCATTCGATTGTCCCAGATTTTACATACCCTAAGCAAGTAATATCAGTATTTCCGATACCCTAAACAAGTAGTCAACAATATTTTGATACCTAAACAAAGTAGTAAATTGTATAGTTTAAACCTTTAACCAAGTATGATACATTTCAAATCCTTTTTTCCCTCCCTAAAATTATGAAACAAATGCAGAGCTGATCTAGCAGATCACTTAGGCCTAGTAAAAAATTAACATGTTCCCGTCCCCGCCCGCCTCCTTTTTGGCCGCCGCCTCCTATTTATTACTATTTACTATTTCCGAAAATTCTGTAATTTTTGTTGTTGATCCTTTGCCCATAGGAATGGCAGGTGTAATAGAAATGCTGTATCATTTCATAGCATGTTCATGCCATTCATGACACGGAATTATGGACATGGCTTCTCAATTGAAATAGTATGGGGACCAATTATACATGTAGGCCTACATCCTTTCGATCAATGTTTTGTTCCTCATTCAACCTGAAAAATGAAGAAAACATAAATAAAACAATGTGTAGTTGGCTCTATATATTAGGTAAACCTTTTCATATTTTTATTCCTCTGGCAATTAGAGTGGAAAATCCTGTTTAGGAGTGTCTGCAACACAGTCAGTTGGTCACTTTCGACTTGGCGGCCATCTTGAAAAAAATAGCAAAAAATGGGTAAATAGTAAGACCCTCCCTCCTCCTTTTTTTAAAAAGTCCGGACGGGAAACATGTATTTTTTTTACTATGCCTTATGCGACAGATACAAATATATCCTGCCCACCTATGTATCGTAGCTATTTACAATCCTCATGGAGCAAATAAGGACCCTAAATACGTAAGCCAATTATGTGAAAAGTATACCCTTTTTTCTTAATTTTGCTTGTTTTGATACCCTATTCACGTTACGTACGTAATTCACGTTAGGCCCAACAAAAAAAAAATCTTTGTCTCAGATGACCCGCGCGCATTCCCGAAACCGCCCGCGTAAGCTTTTTTTTTAAGGGTTTTTTTTTTTTTTTTTTTCATTTTTTTTTTTTTTTTTTCAATTTTTTTCCAAATTTGTTTCCAATTTTTTTTTCTTTTTCAATTTTCTCAAAAAAATCTTGCAAAATCCAACTTTTTGACCAAATAAATGACGATCAGGTCTAAATTGAAAAAAAAGAATTTTAAAAAAATCCGCAGACCGCATTAGATTTTCAGTCTCTCATGTCATCTGAGACAAACTTTTTTTTTTTTTGGCCTTATGTACGTAATGTGACCCTAATTATGTGATTTTTTGGACACGAATGATACCCCTATTGTAATAACCACTGAGCACCCCAGGCAACAAGGAAGCTATGGTCAGTTGTTGACCAGTAGAACAATTTCCTTTGACCTTCAGGAAGTCAATTTTGGCCTCTGTTATCCCATGAAAGTTACTTTCATGGTTATCCATAGCACTTTTCGAACTCAATGAGGCCAACAACAAAAAAATGTTGTGTTGCCCTCAAGTGCCAAAAATGTAAATTCGAGTCGGTCGGGCAATTTTTTGTTTCACTTTTCTTCTTTTTTGGCTGAAAAATATATGGTTTATGTCAAGACAAAATTGGTATATACCCATATGTCAATTTAACTAATGTTTTAGTGTAACAATAGTCTAAAAAACATTTATTTAGGCTTATTTATTCATTTCAAGCAAGAAATAGTAACATTTAGACACTTTAAATCAAATTTAAATCTAAAAAAGAAGAACAAAATGCAACCCTAGTTTTTACGATTTTTGGGTCGGTCGCTGAGGGCAACCTTTTTTTCTTTCTGGCCTGATCACTAAAATATGCATCCCTAATAAGACCTGTCATCACAATGTGAGAGTTAAGTCTTAACATTTTATTTTCAGGTTTGTCTATCAGATTCAAAATGCTTAGAAAATAAGCTTTAAAACAATATGCAATGTGTCGTAATTGCTCAATGTTTTCCTAGTAAAAATTCAAATTGAAGTTGAAAAATAGCTTGGTTTTCTATTGATCTTTGGCATGTTTCTTGGACCATATCTCCTAATTCACACTGGCAAATTAACGCTCATTTTGTTGTAACAGGTCTCAAATGGCTAAATCCTTCCATCCTTTCTTTCACCAATTCTTTCACCAATTCTTTGAACCTTTTGGGGGAAATTGGATTTACACCCTATTTTTTTCACCAAAATCTTCTAAAAAACCACACTTTTGAACCCTGGTTGTCACAAAAAGTTGCCTCCCCCATCTTTCAGACCATTGTTATTTTGTTAGTAACTTAAATTTGATTTGGATATGATGGCCTATAAGCTTTTCTTCTTCACATCGTAAATCTGTTCAAGTCCTACTTTTCCCCCAAAAATAGTCCGTTTTGATGATGATCCTGCATCACGCTAAGGGGGTCGCGCTCCCCAAAATAACTTTTTGGAGCCTATATCATTTTTTGTGATTGCGCAATGAGATATACTGGGAGATGGTGGCTCACCGGCGCAGTGCTGCTGTTAGATTAGATGTGGAAGGGTTAATTCACCGGTGGGGGGGGGGGGGGGGGTTGACACTAGGATTTAATTTGGTCGGGGTGTGCCGCTGGAGATTCAAAACACCTACCCATTTCTAAGGGTGATTTTGGGAAAAACGGTACCCATTTTGAAGGAATTTGCTTCATTATAGACCCAATTTTTACAAATTATGGGGAATATAGCCAAAATCTTTGCAAATAATCGTGAAAATAGCCAAAATCTTTGCGAAAATAGACCCATTTGTAAAAAGTGACCCCATTATTAGATTATTAGGGATGTTCCAGCACAAATCATACCCCATGTTTAGGGATTTTTTGCAAACAATGCGACCCATTAGAGCGGCACATCCCCCCCCCCCCCCCCCCCCCCCCCCCCCCCTCTCCGGGTTAGTTCTCATATAAATGCCCAATGCATGGTGGCCCATCGGCACAGTGATTCTGTTGGATTGGATGTGACAGGGTTAATTCTCATTAATCATGAAAATTGGAGGGTTCTGCAGCACTTATTTTTCAAACATTGCAATTTAGTTCTAAACACTTTCCATGCGGCTATTGGTTTACCATATAATACAAAACAGATTTTTCAGAAAGCTTTCCCAACTTTTAAGGTTTTTCTCAAGGATTACAGAACCAATACTAGGCATGTTTGTACTTATTTCAATGCATTTCTCATAGTGATTCCAAATATGGTAATGAAATTCAATGTTGACATTTTTGCAACATTTTGTGAATTTTTGGAATGACGTCTGCAGATGCCTGCCGTGTGGAAAGTGTTAAACACATTGGGCCGTAATCAAAACAACCAGCTATGTACTTTTTTGAAAACATTTATTTTTGTTTGCCTTCCAGGTTATACCTGAGTTGAGTCTTGAAGAGATGGCACATCTACACAGGGTAATGAGACGCTTGAATGATATTATACAGGTATGGTCAAGGGGCATTAAGAGATGTGGTGGAGGCAGCGCCCTCACTTACAAAAATATATGATAAAAACTGGGATTTGTATATATTTATACAATTGTATTATGTATGAACTTACAACTATAAGGATTAAGAAAAATCAGCCCTCTTTGTACCACAAAACGTTGATTCAAAAATGCTGGTAGAGCCGCAACCAGCATTTCTTAAGGGTGGTATTTCAACATATTTAAAACATTGTTTTAATCAAGTTTTGCTGGTTTCTTTTTAGTAGAAACAACAATAATGGCAATTTTTAATGTTCATCTTGAATTCTGAAGTAAATTAATTAAAATTAAAAAAATCAACATGACATTGTATCCCTTTAAGTGTTTGGAATATTAACCTACATTTTTAAAAAAACAAAAAAATCTTAGTTCAGTCTTATGAAATGGTTAGATGATGTGATATAATCTTCAGGATGCGATGCTAATTTTAAAAATATATGTTCATAATAAGGATTATTTCAAATCTTTGAATATTCATATTGATTGTTTGTAGATAATATTGAGGTTTCTTTGTGTACAAATCCAAAGGGAGTGAATTGTGTTATTCGCTGTTTAATGATGTTTCACTACCACACTGGTAGCTTCATCAGACTGGTAACTCTTGATTCCTGCTCACTGGGTTTTTATATTATTATTATTTCAATCTGAATCATTGTGGAGAAACAAGTTTCTCTCATTTTGTTCTCCCTCTTTCGATCCATTCACTTCATATACATATACTACATGTTTATATGATGGCAACACAGATCGATGTTATTGTAAGTTTGGTATCAAAAATACTAAGTCTTCTCTATTTACATATATGTTTAAGTATTGGTTTACTGGAGATACAATGCTTTAGAAAATAATCAACACTTTTGGGACACCCTGTACTTTCAAAAATATTGAACAAAATAGCGAGATTAAAATGCCAATCTCAAAAATGTACCCATGCGCATCATCTGCGCATATACATGTATACCCACACTTCTTCTGTGCGGCACAAAAATATTGGATTGGACGGCAATATTTTTAGAATATTGGTTGCATCCGGGTACTTTGGTAGAACAATATTCAATTCACAATTTTATTGAACCGTTAAAAAGCCTGATATAAAAATAATACTGTATATTTTATTGATGTATTCAGAAAACTAAATGCTAACACTGTAGACTATGTCACTGTATGGCTGCCATGGTCACGGTAATGTCACAGCAGATGTACGTGTAAATTGCCTGCCGTTATGTGTGCGCCTTCGAAGGGGGTGTCCATTATAAGCCATACACTTTAACCAAACCAGTCATATGTAACAATAGCAGTCAATACAACAGTCAATACATGTTCCCCCATGCATGGACTGGAACCGGGCACTTAACATTGTTGAGGTGACATGGTCTATAAATCTGTATGTTTAGGCCAAATTAAATTAATTGTTTGTCTCAAAGCTCCCGCGCGCGTTAGTTTATTGATGCGCATTAGAAAAACAAAAATCTGAAAAAACTTTTTTTTTCTTCTTTTTTTTTTTTTCCAAAAAAAAATCAAAAAAAAATCAAAAAATTTCACAGATTTTTCAGATTTTCATTGATCACATCATCTTAAATACAAAAGTTCACTTTTACAAGGATTTCAATATTTTATATTAAAAAAAAAAATTAAAGAAATTGAAGAAAAAACCGCATTCTGCATTAGTTTTACAACAGGAGAGGAGCTTTGAGACAAACAATTAATTTAATTTGGCCTTATATTTGTTTGATTTTTAGCATTCTGTCACACGTGGCGTGAAGATATTAGTAGACGCTGAGAGAACCAACATCAATCCGGCTATGGCTATGATCACGCTGGCTTTGATGAGCAAATTCAATCGCAAATATCCCCATGTGTGGAACACCTACCAGTGTTACCTTAAAGTAAGATATAGTGATATGTTTGAGCTCCCTGGGAGGGGGGGGGGGGTACCGACATTGAAAAGGGGTATAGGGATGTGCCGCCCTGAAGACCCCCTTTTTCGCCCTCTTCTACTAGCTCTTAACAACCATCTTTTGAGCCTGCGTTGTTTATGCTGCGTTAGCTCTTAAAGACCCAAATTTGATTAAAATTCAAAAATCTTGAAAATTTGCCATCTCAAGACCCAATTTTTTGAACAATGTGCATTCTAAAACCCCAATTTATTGAAAAATTGGCATTCTTACTAGACAAATTTGGGGAGGGGAAATCAGTACTAAAAACACTAATTTTTGGAGAAAATCAGTTTTTATTTTCGTCGAAAATCTGCTCCAAAGCTCCCGTTTTTGACACCCCTGGATGGCACACCCCTACCCAAAAGTTTAGCCCCCCCCCCCCCTCCCCTGAGTTTGAATGACAATAGGTGTTGACAAGGGAATGTTGGAATTTTAATTACTGTTTGTCACATAGGTCCCCCTTTTTAAGTGCAAGTTTGAAAATAATGACCTATGGCAAGTGCTTATCATCCAATTGTTCAAAACTGTCACTCAGAAACCTCCCTTTGGGAGCAATTTGGAATCCCCCCCCCCCCCCCTTAAAAAAACAGAAAACAAACAGCAGCCTAATTTTGTACATTCTCAGGGTTTGGAAATGACATCTGTAAAATATCCATTCCACACATTATTAGCCTATTTCTTGCCATTTCTTTGCCCTTCAAAGTTTTATGTTACAAAAATACCCTTATTCGAAAGATTTGGGATGTTTTTACATCATACGCAATGTATGCATGTAGGTCTTCTGTAAAAACTTCCATTTTAACCTTTATTTTAAATGAGCATTTATATACACCTTTTTATACAAGTATCCTAGCTTCCAGATTCGCAATCTATTTTATACCGACAATTCAAGACCTATTACATTTTTTATTTAGACAATTTTAATAGCCATTCAGTATTTTATACAGACAGTTTATAGCCTTTGGGGACCTAATTACATATCTTCTACAATTTTATAGCCATTTACAAAATCCATACAAAATACTGCTTTCACGTACAGAGCATTTTATGATTGCATATAAAAAGCAGTGAGAAAATGATAAAGAATCAAATTAAATCATACTCACACAAATGCGAAATTGATATTAATATTTAGAGTTGGATATTATTGGTCATTAACATTTTTATTTTGAAATATGATATCCTCTGTGCTGGTATATGACTAGAATTATGATTTTAGTATGTTGGATTCTATTGTAAGGCAACAAAAAAAATTGTGTTGCCCTCACAAGCCTAAAATCGGGAAGGACGGCCGGCCGGATATTTTTTAAAATTTTTTTTTAGTATACCAAATCAACCATTTTATACCTATTATTTCAGTCAACATGTGTGAAGATACTAAGGAAAATGCATACTGGCTGTATTTTCTACCCAATGGTGAATATTTTCTTGAAGAACACATCCATGAAAAAATATTCACCCTTGTTGTTTTGTTTTCTGGGTTTCGTTGGCTTTTACACACATTGGCCCACAAAAATGGCCCACATTTTTCGTAATTTTGACCTGGCCGGGCGGATGAGGGCAACACAACTTTTTGTTTGTTTGCCTAATATGCCAGCTTGTGAGGTTATGCTCAGCATCAATTAGGAGATCAATGATCATACAGGGTGGGTCAGAAAGAATGGGCACTTTTTTCGCAAAGGCGTCACAAGTAAGTTACGCATGTATTGAAAAACAATGGTAGCAGTAGCGTAGCCAGGGTCACTTGTCAGTGGGGGCAAGGGTATTTTTCACAGTGAACACCAGTTCACGTCCCCGTTGCATCCCCATACCGACGTGAAAAACTGCAATTTCCAACTAATTTGCCTGTCTTCCTCTCTCCTTTCTGTCCGTTTCCTTTCCCTTTTCCCTTTCCTTCCCTTTTTAGGTCGTCCGTAGGAAGAGACCTTATGGCAGCATCCTTCGTCTGTGTAGTCTGTCTGTGTTGTGTGTTAACAATTTGGTATACACTTTTTGTTTTGTCAATTTCTTTTCCATACAATAACCAATTGCAACCAAACTTCGGTCATAGATGCAACATGGAAACCTTCATATGTTAATGAGGTCAAAGGTCACATACCAAGGTCAAAGGTCATTTGAGGTCAAGATGTAAAATTTAGTACACACTTTTTGTATTGTCCATTTCTTTTCCATACAATGACCAATTGCAATCAAACTTCGATCATAGATGCAACATGGAAACCTTCATATGTTAATGAGGTCAAAGGTCACATACCAAGGTCAAAGGTCATCTGAGGTCAAGATGTAAAATTGGCTGCATATGTAAAATTGCTTACATTTAAACAGATGAAGTACAATTGCAACCAAACTACCCATATAAACGGACGACCTATTTGGGACCGCTGTCCCTATTTTTGTCTCCTCTTCTCCCTTCCTTTGCCTTCCCGATTTTCCACTGCCTTCCCGATTTCCCGGTCAATTTTCTTTTCGGGGGGCGGGGTACTCTGCACCCCTTGCCCCTGGCTACGCTACTGAATGGTAGTGCTATAAAAACCTATAATTTGATTTTATTTAAAATAAGAATTTTAAAATCGATCATTGAATTATCACGTTACTAATTTTAGTAAAGCCTCATTATTTATAGTCAAGCCCATTCCTCAATGTATTCTAAATGAGGTTCGTTTCTGAATCAGCTGAGATGCCTCTTCTCAGTTTTATTTCTTGAATTCAAACTTTTTACACTCTCTATTCCAGAGTTTTATTTATTTCCAGTTATTTTAACACTTTCAACGTGGCTATTAGTTTTTACCACATTCAAAACAAGATTTTTCAGAAACCTTTCTCAACTTTTAAAGTGTATCTCAAGAATTGCTTAACCAATACTAGGCATGTTTGTACTTATTGTAATGTAATGATCATGGTAATTCCAAATATGGTAAAGAAATTCAATAATTCTGAAATTTTTCAAACATTATGTGAAATTTTGTAATGTTGTCTGCAGACACCTGCTGCGTGGAAAGAATTAAGCTTTTGTATCCAACATTCATCTGCCTTTTCAGGTTTTTCATTGATTGACATCTCTGAATCAGCCATCCAACAATACTATGCCATCATGTGAATTGGCTTTAAAATACCGGGTTCTACAAAAATTGTTCTTTTTTTGAATGAAAGTCAAATATGTCCTTTTAGCACTATCATTGGATTTGAATATGCAGGCCTAAAACTTTTGTGGCGCTTTTGCTAAAAAAGGGCCAATTCTTTCTGACTCGCCCTGTAGGGGGGTGGACGCAGGGGACATGCCCCCCCCCCCCTACAATTTCACAACCCCCTGTACATCCCCCCCTACAATTTGCCAAGTGCCTCATAGAACATGTGTATTAAATATGTCTGCACCCACCCTAAATGTCCCTGACCCCCCCCCTAAATTCCGATGCTTACAATGAAATACTGTAAAACCACTTAATTTTGTGAATTTGCAAGAAATGTGGATTCGCGCAATTTAAATACCTGCAAAACTGACAAATGTGCATCGAGAGTAACAGTAAAATTTCCAGATTCACAAAAATAAATGCCCGCTAAAATAGCAGTGATTTTGAATTCGCGAAATAAAGTACCCACGAAATTGACATGAGATTTCCAATGTGAACAAAACAAAAGCACTTTAAGGTAAAACTAAAAAGATATATATTAAAAAAAAAATTAAAACATTAAAAATCAGCATTGGTAGTGAAATTCGATATCAAACAAAAATGGATGGATATACATCACATTAATAGTTAAAACGCTACAGGGCTAGATAAATTTCATATTTTTGGGGTTTAACACCCCCACCACCCCCCCCCCCCTTAACTGTAATGCAGGCAAGAGTCTTAACATGTGACAGTAGTAATAAAATCATAGTCCATTTTCCTGAAATCAGGTATAGTTCATTTCAAATCTTGTTTTCTGGCTTCATCAATCAAATAATGTTTCTATTTTTCTTTGAATTTGCAGTCCTCTTACGATAATATCCTGAAAGACATGGCCGTGGCAGAGGCAAACGGGTTTGGTTTCGGAGCTAAGGTGGTGAGAGGAGCTTATATGGACCAAGAACAGCAATATGCAAAAGAAAAGAATATAGATAGTGAGTATTAGAAAAGATCGGGCACACGTGGTCCAGCGGATTAGTTCTTGCTCCGATATACAATGGTTGTGGGGTCGAGTCCCCTTGCAGCCAACGTGTTGTGTCCTTGGACAAGGCACTTTAACGCATTTGCCTCTCTTCACCCAGGTGTACAAATGGGTACTGGCATTTTTCATGTTGGGACGGTAAAACAGACTTGTTGTGCGGAAGGGGTGGCAAAGTACAAGGAGGACCTATAATATACCTATTATTATATATTGTGTATATTATAATACACAATATCTGCTCTCTTTCAGACTATTTCAGCAAGTAGATCACTTGGTAATAAATGACCCAAGTGATCAAATGGACTTTTAAGATATTATGAGAATATTGGTGGATGTGCTCCCTCCCCCAATTGGAAAACTTGCGGGGGGCACATATTGTTTATTTATTTTCATTTTGTATGGATTGGAAATGATTTTTTTAAATCCTAGAAAAAGTGAGGGTGGAGGTTCTTTTTTCGTAACTAAATGTTAATTTAATTTGAAGCTGTTTATGTTGAAAACCTATTATTGTTACTTATTTCCCCACACGGGTCCTATAAATCCTTTGTACAGTCATCACAATAAATAACTGACCAGGTAATAAATGTGCTGATAACTCTAAAAATATAACTCCTACATAAACATATTAAATTATAAACATGATGAGAAATTTCTCTTCTTGAATTTGAGATATTACACGCTAAGAATGGCTGATTATTAGGGAAGTTACAATCCCAAATGTACTGTCAAGTCTGATTTTCATATTCACATTTTCATTTTCAACACGGGGACTCAGACCGGCAAATTATTGATTACTGGTAGTGGTAGTGCCAATTCACCCGTCGATGGCCTGGTTGTTGGATAGTCGGCCGGTGGCATTGTTACGGTTGATCAATACGGCACGCACGCTTTACCTGTCATACTCTCCCCGTGTTGAAAATAAAATGTTAAAATAAAAATCAGACTTGCCCTAACGTTTGGGATCGTAACTTTCTTATTAATCAACCATTCTTAGCGTGTAATATCTCAAATTCAAGAAGAGAAATTTCTCAACAACTTTTTAATTAAATATGGTTATGTATGAGTTATACTCTTAGAGTTATCAGCATGTTTATTATCTGGTCAGTTACTTGTTGTGATGACTGTATATTATTGTTACATATTTCCCCACACAGGTCCCATAAATCCTTCGTATATTATTGTTACTTATTTCCCCACACAGGTCCCATAAATCCTTCGTATATTATTGTTACTTATTTCCCCACACAGGTCCCATAAATCCTTCGTATATTATTGTTACATATTTCCCCACACAGGTCCCATAAATCCTTCGTATATTATTGTTACTTATTTCCCCACACAGGTCCCATAAATCCTTCGTATATTATTGTTACTTATTTCCCCACACAGGTCCCATAAATCCTTCGTATATTATTGTTACATATTTCCCCACACAGGTCCCATAAATCCTTCGTATATTATTGTTACTTATTTCCCCACACAGGTCCCATAAATCCTTCGTATATTATTGTTACTTATTTCCCCACACAGGTCCCATAAATCCTTCATATATTATTGTTACTTATTTCCCCACACAGGTCCCATAAATCCTTCGTATATTATTGTTACATATTTCCCCACACAGGTCCCATAAATCCTTCGTATATTATTGTTACTTATTTCCCCACACAGGTCCCATAAATCCTTCGTATATTATTGTTACTTATTTCCCCACACAGGTCCCATAAATCCTTCGTATATTATTGTTACTTATTTCCCCACACAGGTCCCATAAATCCTTCGTATATTATTGTTACTTATTTCCCCACACAGGTCCCATAAATCCTTCGTGGGAAGCTACCAATGAAATGTACAATAAAGTCATTCGCTACCTGTTGGACTACCTGAGCGTCAATGGAAGCAATAAGTGTAATGTCATTGTAGCATCTCATAACGAAGAGTCCGTCATGAAAGCAACTCAAAGGTATGAAATGGAGGGAGGAGGGGATGGTAGGGTGCCATGGTTACACTGCTAAATCTTTTTGGTTTATAAATGTTTACCCAAAAATGAAATGGAGGGGAGGGAGAGAGGGAGGGGGGGAGAAGAAGGAACGGGAAAAGGAGGAGGGAGAGGGAGCTACCAATGAGATGTACGATAAAGTCATTCGATACCTGTTGGACTACCCGAGAGTCAATGGAAGCCCTAAGTGTAATGTCATTGTAGCATCTCACAACGAAGAGTCCATCATGAAAGCAACTCAAAGGTATGAAATGGAGGGGAGGGAGGGGGGAAGAAGAAGGAACGGGAAAAGGAGGAGGGGGAGGGAGCTACCAATGAGATGTATGATAAAGTCATTTGCTACCTGTTAGACAACCTGAGAATCAATGGAAGCACTAAGTGTAATGTCATTGTATAGCATCTCATAACGAAGAGTCAGTCATGATAGCAACTCAAAGGTATGAAATGGAGGGAGAGGGAGGAGGGGGAGAGGGAGGAGGGGGAGAAAAGGAAAGGGAAAAGGAGCAGGGGGAGGAAGCTACCAATGAGATGTATGATAAAGTGATTCGCTACCTGTTGGACTACCTGAGAGTCAATGGAAGCAATAAGTGTAATGTCATTGTAGCATCTCATAACGAAGAGTCAGTCATGAAAGCAACTCAAAGGTATGAAATGGAGGGGAGGGAGAGAGGGAGGAGGGGGGAGGAGGAAAGGAGGAGGGGGAGGAAGCTACTAATGAGATGTATGATAAAGTCATTAGCTACCTGTTGGACTACCTGAGCGTCAATGGGAGCACTAAGTGTAATGTCATTGTAGCATCTCATAACGAAGAGTCAGTCATGAAAGCAACTCAAAGGTATGAAATGGAGGGGAGGAGAGAGGGGGGAGGGGAAAAGGAGGAAAGGGAAAAGGAGGAGGGGGAGGAAGCTACCAATGAGATGTACGATAAAGTCATTCGCTACCTGTTGGACTACCTGAGAGTCAATGGAAGCAATAAGTGTAATGTCATTGTAGCATCTCATAACGAAGAGTCAGTCATGAAAGCAACTCAAAGGTATGAAATGGAGGGGAGGGAGAGAGGGAGGAGGGGAGAGGGAGGAGGGGGAGAACAGGAAAGGGAAAAGGAGGAGGGGGAGGGAGCTACCAATGAGATGTATGATAAAGTCATTCGCTACCTGTTAGACTACCTGAGAGTCAATGGAAGCAAGTGTAATGTCATTGTAGCATCTCATAACGAAGAGTCAGTCATGAAAGCAACTCAAAGGTATGAAATGGAGGGGAGGGAGAGAGGGAGGAGGGGGAGAAAGAGGAAAGGGAAAAGGAGGAGGGGGAGGGAGCTACCAATTATATGAGATGTGTGATAAAGTCATTCGCTACCTGTTGGACTACCTGAGCGTCAATGGGAGCACTAAGTGTAATGTCATTGTAGCATCTCACAACGAAGAGTCAGTCATGAAAGCAACTCAAAGGTATGAAATAGAGGGGGAGGGGAGGGGGAGGGGAGAGGGAGGAGGGAGGAGGGGAGAACAGGAAAGGGAAAGGAGGAGGGGGAGGGAGCTACCAATGAGATGTATGATAAAGTCATTCGCTACCTGTTGGACTACCTGAGAGTCAATGGAAGCACTAAGTGTAATGTCATTGTAGCATCTCATAACGAAGAGTCAGTCATGAAAGCAACTCAAAGGTATAAAATGGAGGGGATAGGGAGTACTGGGAGGGGAGAGAGGAGAGGGGGAGGGTGCCATGGTTACACTGCTAAACCTTTATGGTACATGTTTACCCAATGCAGGGTACACAATCACCAAATGTTAAGGGTACAAAGGTTTTACATTGAGTTTAATTGACTGATTTGCTTTGTCTTCATTTTTTCAACAAAGAATGGCAGAACTTGGAATTCCAATGACGTCCGAGGCAGCTGTGTTTGGACAGATTTATGGCATGTGCGATCATGTGTCGTATACACTGGGTAAGTACATTTTCTTTGTTTAACCCCCAGCCATAAACCTAGCCTTAAAATCACCCTAACATCAACCCCTAATCTTAACCGGAGCCTAACCCCTAAGTCTGGCATTCCAATGACATCTGATGCAGCTGTGTTTGGACAGATCTATGGCATGTAATCATGTGTTGCTTACACTGGGTAAGTACAGTTTAATTGTTTAAACTGACCTAACCCTAAACCTACCCTACCATCAACCCCTAATCTTAACCTGAGCCTAACCCCTATTATGATTCTGATGATGTTTGAGGCAGCTGATTTTGAAGCAAACTTATTCATTTCAAGCAGAAAATAGTAATATTTTGATAAATTGGGTAAAATAAAAAAAAAAATTAAAAAAAATATTTAAAAAATGCGACCCTGATTTTTGAAATTTTAGGGCCAATCGCTGAGGGCGACACACACAAAAAAAATTGGCCTTAACTATAATCCTAACCCTGACTCATAACCCTATAAAAATTCCAACTCCAACCTTATTCTAAACTTAACTGACCTAACCCTAACCTAAACAACCCCAACTTTATCTCTAACCCTATCCTTAGCCTAAACCATGATTGTATTGTAGATTGGTTTTATAATATCTACTCCAGATTTAAAATATTCCTTGCAGACGTTTCAAAAACAAGCTGTTTTCTTTATTAACACTGTGATGCTAGAGTGACGATCCTGTGTTGATTGCACTTTTTTCTGGTTGCTTGACAACAGTGTTGCTAGATTATTTTGCACCAGAAGATCGTCGTATACGTCACTGAGGTAGAACTGCCCCTCGTCTCTATTCATGGTGGTGCCCTGCTTCCTGATCTCTATGGCCTCCTTAACCCATCTTTTGTATTTGTCTGTCTCTTTGCCTACGACCCTTGCCTATGATTGTAGTTCAACGGTCACATCTTATTTATCTGTGATTGTCTCCTTACAGGGCAATGTGGTTATCACATGTACAAGTCTATACCTGTGGGAGAAGTCAGCGATGTTCTGCCGTATTTATCTCGACGTGCGCAGGAAAACAAGACAGTGTTTCATCGACTCACAAAAGAAAAGAGACTGATCCGTGAAGCGTTGTTGAATAGACTACGGAAAATCTCCGCTACACGGGTATAAGCCATGAGGGTACTCAGTTGATTAGACTACGGAAAATCTCTGCTACACAGGTATAAGCCATGAGGGTACTCAGTTGAATAGAATACGGAAAATCTCTGCTACACAGGTATAAGCCATGTGGGTACTCAGTTGAATAGAATACGGAAAATATCCGCTACACAGGTGTAAACCATGAGGGTGCTCAACTTTATTTTTTCGATGGGTATGTGCAGTGCCAATTTTTGTAACTGATGAACAAGTGAACTGGTCAACAGAGAGATGGGGGGTCTATAGAGCAGCAAGAGGATGAAATAGTACCCTATTGAACTGATTTGCAATATTCAAATGGGATCTTGTGACGGATTAACAATGCTAAAAGCACCTGTGAGCTAGATTTTGTACAAAATGACAGCCAAAACCTAGACTGGGTCCCTACATCCCTTTATTTGGTTGCCATCTTTACAAAGAGAACTGAAAAAAACGGAACGCTGAAAATCATTAACCATATTAATTTGAACTGTTGTTCAGGGTCAAACAAATTTACATCTTTTTCCTCTTCAATTTGGGGTGAAATCTGTGTTCCTCAGCTGTCTTTTTGAAAGCAATTACCTTACAATACAAGATCTATTTGAATGAGTTTTCAAGAACCCACACCAAATCAGTTTGATATATAGTACCATTTTAGCCTTTAACCACTCTATCCCCATGATCTCTAAGATCAGTGATGGGTCAGGTCACATCTTCCTCACTATGTAAAATCATAGCCGCACGTACCTGTCAAAAAGTTGAGTCTTCTCCAGGGCTGGAACATCAGATTTTTTCAACCAGCCAGTCAAGCAGGTAACTCACAAAAATACCTGCCTGTCACAAATTCCACCAGCCAGTGAAACTCACTTATACTGTGAGTTTGAACAATTCTACATGCCATTTTATGACTATATTTCGGGATACAGTATGGTTATAAAACTGGATATTCTGGCCAGTCTGAAATTGGCATTATATAGCATTATACTAAAATTGGCATTATACTGAAATTGGCATTATACTAAAATTGGCATTATACTAAAATTGGCATTATATAGCATTATACTAAAATTGGCATTATACGATATTTCAGGATATTATTACTTTTTTATGACTATATTTCGGGATACAGTATGGTTATAAAACAACATTTTATGTATTAATTATGTGTTTATTTGTGTATTATGTTTTCTGTATTTAAATTCTTCTCTCTCGCTTGATCCTTTTCTTGTTTTCTGCTGGTTTTCAGTGGCGTGCGCAGGATATTGTGAGTGTGGGGCCACCTGGCCATAAATGAAATTCCCCCGACTCAGATTCTTCTCAATTCCCCGACTTACCAACAAAAAAATAGTAAAAGGTAGCAGTCACCTCCTGAATTTCACGTAAGTGGGGGAGGGCTAAAAATTGTGCATGGTAAAAAAAAAATTCGCACAGTCCAAAAATTGCAGTCCAAAAAACAGCACAGTCAACAGCTAATGGTCAATCTTCCAGGTTTTCATCGATTTTCTCTATAGCATTTTCCTTTATTTAGCAGACTGCTGCATAAATTTGTCGACTACATGTACAAAATTGCCCACTATTTGACTATTTGGGTCACACCACCCCCCCCCCCCCCCCCCCACCACACACCTTCTAGCGACGGCCCTGCCCCCGACTGGCAGTAGTTTCCCCCTACTGGCAGTAATTTCCCCCGACTGATTTCAAAAGTGCCCCCCCCCCCCCCCTTTGCGCACGCCACTAATGGTTTTTGTAGCTCTGCGCCATGAGCGCCTCTCGTTGATTTGTGCACTTTACAGGTGTTCATTATTATTATTATTATTATTATTAACACTTTCCACTTACCTCAACTTTTTTGGGGGTAGGGGTGTGCCGCACAGGGTCTCAAAAAGGGGGCTATAGAACTGAACTGAGTGGATTTTATGACGAAAATAGGGTCTTAGGAACTGATTTTTAGTAGGTCTACAAATATATTTATTTATAAATTTAAAGGTAAACTCAGTCATTTTGGCCAAGTAAAAAAATTGGGTTATTTAAAAACAAAATTGGTTAAAAATAAATGCTTTCTCTCTTTTCGTAAAGTTTGTGTGTAAAGATAACATAAATTAGTATATTTCACGTTATTTTATGGTTATAAAACAATTTTGTGTGTGAAAGTAACAAATTGGTATACATTTTTATAAGAAATTGTTTTTCATATGACAAATCCAAGGTTAGATGAAGTATAATAATAAAACAAATTATTATACTCACTTGTGACAGTTTCATGCTACACTGAGCACTTTATCAGACTATTTGACGTCAGCTCTCATCACAGGATTTTTATCCTGACGACCACCGGAAGTAGAGGGCGGTCTTGAGCCTGTGATGAGAGCTGACGTCAAATAGTCTGATGAAGTGCTCAGCGTAGCATGAAACTGTCACAAGTGAGTATAATAATTTGTTTTATTATTATACTTCATCTAACCTTGGATTTGTCATATGAAAAACAATTTCTTATAATAATTACTGAACCAATCCTGATGAACTTACACCAAGAAATTGGTATACAGTCATCAAAAAAGTTTACTCACCAGGTAAGGTATAAAGTTGTTGAGAAATGTCTACTCTTTAATTTGAGATATTTTACGCTAAGAATGGTTGATTATTGAGGATAGGAAGTTACAATCCCAAATGTAAGGTGAAGTACGATTTCCATTTTTACATTTTTCTTTTCAACACGGTATAGTATGACAGGTAACACATGCGTGCTGTATTGATCTATCGGAACAGTACAGCCAACCGGCACATGCATCACCAATTAAATTGACAACACGTCTGTAATCAATCAATAATGTGTTTTGTAACCGAGTCCGCGTGTAGAAAGGCACAATGCGAAAATGGAAACCATACTTTATCTTACTATTAGTACTGTACCTTCCTTGATATCAAACCATTCTTCACAAACAATATCTCAAATTAAAGAGGGGGAATTTCTCAACAACCTTATAATTGGATAGAGTTATATAAGCATATTTATTACCGGGTAATTTACCTTTTTTTATGACGATATTTCAGGATATAGTTACTTTTTTATGACGATATTTCAGGATATAGTACAGGGTGAGTCAAAATAGTCAGGTCACGATTTCACAGATTTTTTAAACCAGTTAAAATGCAAAGATTAATATATTTAATGACCTATAACCTAAATTTTATTTCATTCACATGGGTTATTCGAAATGGGAGATTTGTGCATTTTTTTGTGAAATAAAATCTGTTCCAACCTATCTAAGGGATACCTATGGATGTAACAGTTTAATGCGCGCCTTTTGAATAAGTCAATCAAAGGCGTGTTGGTATTCACAGCACTTAAAATAGTACAAGAGATTCTATTGTCTTTGCGCTTATGTTTTTAATAGTTTTCGTGCAATCAGAGATAGCCTATAACAAACATGATTGAGTGTTAACAAAATGTTGACCAAAGTATTTTGAAACATGTTATTTTAATCGAACTGATATGAGAGAAGTCTGAGAGAAAAACAGATCTTATATCTATTATAAACAGTTTGTGCTTTGACAACTTACCAGGCCAAGTGTATAGTCCATTTTTATGAATATGTTTGTGCAATACTGAGTTATATTATAATATATTTAAATACTTTGCATGCAATATCGTTTTATTTATCGGAGATTCAACAAAAAACATGTTAATTCGGTATAAATTGCAACAGTTATACAGTGTCTTGTGTTGTATGAATAACTAATATTACAGTAGTGTTAACTTCAACCACCAAACTTGGAACACTTTGGATTTAGCGTATTTTCGTAATATGTTGTAAATCTGGCATGGAATATGATATTGTCGTGAAAACATCACCAGGTATGAAGAAGTATGTTTACTCTCATAAACAATGAAAAAGATTACCAATTTTGTACAAGAAGTATTTTTCCTGAATTTTTTGAAAATAGGACCTGACTATTTTGACTCGCCCTGTATGGTTATAAAACAACATTTTTATGTATTAATCATGTGTTTATTTGTTTATTATGTTTTCTGTATTTAAATTCTTCTCTCTCACTTGATCCTTTTCTCGTTTTCTGCTGGTTTTCAGTGGCGTCCGCAGGATATTGTGAGTGGGGGCCACCTGGCCATAAATGAAATTCCCCCGACTCAGATACAAAATTGCCCACTATTTGACTATTTGGGTCACACCCCACCCCCCCCCCCCCCCCCCCCCCCCCCACCACACACCCTCTAGCGACGGCCCTGCCTTTGACTGGCAGTAGTTTCCCCCTACTGGCAGTAATTTCCCCCCGACTGATTTCAAAAGTGCCCCCCCCCCCCCTTTGCGCACGCCACTGCTGGTTTTGTAGCTCTGCGCCATGAGCGCCTCTTGTTGATTTGTGCACTTTACAGGTGTTTATTATTATTATTATTATTAACACTTTCCACGCGGCTATTAGTTTTACCATATATAAAACAGATTTTTCTGAAACATTTCTCAACTTTCAAAGTCTATCTCAATGGTTTCTGAACCAATACTGGGAATGTTTGTACTTATTTTAATGCATTTCTTATGGTGATTCCAAATATGGTGATGAAATTCAATAATTTTGATATTTCTGAAACATTTTGTGAAATTTTGGAATGTCGTCTGCACCCGCCTACCGCATGGAAAGTGTTAATTATTATCATGCATTGCTATCCATAAATAGATGATTCCTAAAGAATTCAGTTTACCTTTAGTGTCACCTATGCCAATTTTAAATTTTATTCAAGTGAGAAACACTGCCAATCAAATGGATTTCATTGTCTAAGTAGGCCTATGACGGGGAGAAGAAAAATATGTTTAGTTTGGTTGTTATTTTATTTATTTGTGTGTCGGGGTGTTTGTTTGTTTGTTTTTTGTTAACCTGGTCAGTTCACCCGACACACGATTGGACCAGACTTTACACAAGATATTCTGGCCAGTCTGAAATTGGCATTATATAGCACTATACTAAAATTGGCATTATACTAAAATTGGCATTATACTAAAATTGGCATTATATACCATTATACTAAAATTGGCATTTTACTGAAATTGGCATTATACTAAAATTGGCATTATATAGCATTATACTAAAATTGGCATTATACGATATTTCAGGATATTATTACTTTTTTATGACTATATTTCGGGATACAGTATGGTTATAAAACAACATTTCATGTATTAATTATGTGTTTATTTGTTTATTATGTTTTCTGTATTTAAATTCTTCTCTCTCGCTTGATCCTTTTCTTGTTTTCTGCTGGTTTTCAGTGGCGTGCGCAGGATATTGTGAGTGGGGGGCCACCTGGCCATAAATGAAATTCCCCCGACTCAGATTCTTCTCATTTCCCCAACTTACCAACAAAAAAATAGTAAAAGGTAGCAGTCACCTCCTGAATTTCACCGTAAGTGGGGGAGGGCTAAAAATTGTGCATGGTAAAAAAAAAAATTGCACAGTCCAAAAAACAGCACAGTCAACAGCTAATGGTCAATCTTCCAGGTTTTCATCGATTTTCTCTATAGCATTTTCCTTTATTTAGCAGACTGCTGCATAAATTTGTCGACTACATGTACAAAATTGCCCACTATTTGACTATTTGGGTCACACCACCCCACCCCCCACCCCACACCACACACCCTCTAGCGACAGCCCTCCCCCCCCCCCCCCCGACTGGCGGTAGTTTCCCCCTACTGGCAGTAATTTCCCCCGACTGATCTCAAAAGTGCCGCCCCTCCCCCTTTACGCACGCCACTGCTGGTTTTTGTAGCTCTGTGCCATGAACGCCTCTTGTTGATTTGCACACTTTACAGGTGTTCATTATTATTAACACTTTCCACATGGCTATTAGTTTTACCATAGGCCTATATAAAACAGATTTTTCAGAAACCTTTCTCAACTTTTTAAAGTCTATCTCAATGGTTACTGAACCAATACTGGGAATGTTTGTACTTATCTTAATGCATTTCTTATGGTGATTCCAAATATGGTGATGAAATTCAATAAATTTGAATTTTTTGAAACAATTTGTGAAATTTTGGAATGTCGTCTGCACCCGCCTACCGCGTGGAAAGTGTTATTATCATGCATTGCTATACATAAATAGATGATTCCTAAAGAATTCAGTTTACCTTTAGTGTCACCTATGCCAATTTTAAATTGTATTCAAGTGACAAACACTGTCAGTCAAATAGATTTCATTGTATAAGTATGACAGGGCAACAACAACAAAAATGTTTTTGTTTGTTTGTTATTTTATTTGTTTGTGTGTCGGGGTGTTTGTTTGTTTGTTTTTTGTTAACCTGGTCAGTTCACCCGACACACGATTGGACCAGACTTTACACAAGATATTCTGGCCAGTCTGAAATTGGCATTATATAGCATTATACTAAAATTGGCATTATATAGCATTATTCTAAAATTGGCATTATACTAAAATTGGCATTATACTAAAATTGGCATTATATAGCATTATACTAAAATTGGCATTATACTGAAATTGGCATTATATAGCATTATATAAACATGCTGCATTGTAAAAAATATGTAAATCAAATTTAATTAAGGAATATTACACATTGGTTAATGATAGGTAAAAATCATGTAATTAAACAAAGTTATAACTAGAGATAATTGTGATCTTAGATCACGGATATTAGTCGAGGGCTTTGACCTTTGACCTTGCTATATGTTGTCAAAGGGCAATAACCTTAAATTGTACTATATTTGATAATTGTTTTTATAAATGTCAGTTCTGAACTAGTTAAAAAAATACATTTTGAACCCTTATGACCTTTTCTTGACCTTTGACCCGAAACTTATAATTGACTTTTTTTCTTGGCTTATCAATGCGCACAAGAAAAAAGTAGTCCGGTCAAAATTAGAGCATGTCTTCAGTTTTACACTTGTATAGTTCAATGACCCCTAGTGACCCCGTTTGACATGTCACTTTTAATGGAGAAGCACCCTATATAAACATGGATAAGAGGAATCTTTTGATAAATTCTGACAATCATCGGTCATTTCGTCTCGGACAAGTAGTATTTTGAGTGCGCGGAGTAAAAATGTACATTTTGACCCCTAGGGACCTTTTCGTGACCTTTGACCTTAATGGTATGATTGACTTTTGTTCTTGTCTCATCAATGCCTACAAAATAAAAGAAACCCGGTCAAAATCGGAGCATGCCTTAAATTTTCCCTTTGTAAAGTTCAATGACCCCTAGTGACCCCGTTTGACATGTCACTTTTAGTGTAGAAGCACCCTATATGAACATTGATCCAAGAAATATTTTGACTAATTCTGAGAATCATCAGTCATTTTCCTTCGGACAAGTAGGGTTTTGAGTGAATGGAGTAAAATTTACATTTTGACCCCTAATAACCCCAAACATTTTTCGATTTAAAAAACCGAACTATTATATATGCGTACGGTCAAAAGGAATATGTTGGCCAATTCTGACGATCCTAGGTCATTTCAATAAATTGCAAATGCGTTTTAAGTAAAAATCACGTTTTGACCCCTAGTTACCCTTGTGTGACCTTTGACCCCTTATGCTTTACAACCTAAGTAGTGGTGCACATAAGGATTCTTGTGACTAAATATGGTCAAATTCGGGTTGATGGTTACGGAGCTATAGGTCCCATGGCTGAAGAAAGAGATATGAACTGTGATCATAGATCACGAATATATATTAGTCTCAACACGTTTTTGTCCTCTGGGGCGTGCCATAGGTTGGCACGTTTTTATGATAAGAAAAGATTATATGTGCATCCCATTTTTCTCAAATAATTTGTTAATCCTTTATATGATTTGCTGATTCTGTCACTACTTATGTCTTTTGTAGTACTGAGTCCGAAGATGTTTGAATGGAAATCTAACTCCATTTCTGCTTTGTGATATTAATTTTTTTGCATTAATTCGTACTTTCTATTACAATTTTTTGATGGAATGCCGTATATGACATTATACGGATATCAACACGACATGCCAGTTACTGGACACGGCAATCATTCTAGATTTAGGGACATTTACGTTTTGACCCCTAGTGACCTTTTCTTGACCTCTGAACCAAAACTTGTAATTGACTTTTTTGCTTGGCTGATCAATGCGCACAAGATTAAAATAGTCCGGTCAAAATCGGAACATGTCTTAACTTTTACCTCTGTAAAGTTCAATGACCCCTAGTGACCCCGTTTGACATGTCGCTTTTAGTGTAGAAGCACCCTATATGAACATTGATCCAAGGAATCTTTTGACCAATTCTGAGTATCATCAGTTATTTTCCCTCGGACAAGTAGGGTTTTGAGTGAATGGAGTAACAATTTACATTTTGACCCCTAGTGACCTTTTCTTGACCTTTGACCCCCACAAAATGATTGACTTTTTTGCTTGTCTTATCAATGCCTACAAAATGAGCTATGACCGGTCAAGATCAGAACATGTCTTAACTTTTACCTCTGTAAAGTTCAATGACCCCTAGTGACCCCATATGACATGCCACTTTTAATCGCTGAACATCCTATATGACCAAGGATCCAAGGAATCTTTTGACCAATTCTGACAATCATCGGTCATTTCCTCTAGAAAAAATAGCATTTTGAGTGAAATAATAGGTCGTTTTGACCTCTAGTGACCCCTGTGTGACATTTGACCTCTTGTGCTTTCTGATCTGAGTAGTGGTTCACTAAAGGGAACTTTGGCCTGTAGGATTTTTTTAATCGGTCAAAGGGTTACGGAGCTATCGGTCTCATGACGGAAGAATTCTCAAAAGTGACAGGACGAATACAGTATATTAGTCGTTTCTCGACTAATATAAAGACTTGCTTCGATTTTGACCGGTGATGGCTCATTTTGTAGACATTGATGAGACAAGAAAAAAAGTCAATTATTTCTTTTGGGTCAAAGGTCAAGAAAAGGTCACTAGGGGTCCTAATGTAGTATAAATGTACATTTCGACCCCTAGTGACCTTTTTTTGACCTTTGACCCCAAAGAAATGATTAACTTTTTTGCTTGTCTTATCAATACCTACAAAATGAGCCATGACTGGTAAAAATCGGAGCATGTCTTAACTTTTACCCCGTATAACTTTTTTTTAAATCGAATAATTATTAAGACAGATTTTTTTTAAAGGTTTTATACACGGTAAAATTTAAGACTTTCTCCGATTTTGACCAGTTATGGCTCATTTTGTAGACATTGATGAGACAAGAAAAAAAGTCAAACATTTTTTTGGGGTCAAAGGTCAAGAAAAGGTCACTAGGGGTCCTAATGTAGTAAAAATGTACATTTTGACCTTTTTTTGACCTTTGACCCCCACAAAATGATTGACTTTTTTGCTTGTCTCATCAATGCCTACAAAATGAGCTATGCCCGGTCAAGATCGGAACATGTCTTAACTTTTACCCCTGTAAAGTTCAATGACCCCTAGTGACCCCGTTTGACATGTCGCTTTTAGTGTAGAAGCACCCTATATGAACATTGATCCAAGGAATCTTTTGACTAATTCTCAGTATCATCAGTCATTTTCCCTCGGACAAGTAGGGTTTTGAGTGAATGGAGTAACAATTTACATTTTGATCCCTAGTGACCTTTTCTTGACCTTTGACCCCCACAAAATGATTGACTTTTTTGCTTGTCTCATCAATACCTACAAAATGAGCTATAACCGGTCAAAATCGGAACATGTCTTAACTTTTACCTCTGTAAAGTTCAATGACCCCTAGTGACCCCGTTTGACATGTCGCTTTTAGTGTAGAAGCACCCTATATGAACATTGATCCAAGGAATCTTTTGACCAATTCTGAGTATCATCAGTTATTTTCCCTCGGACAAGTAGGGTTTTGAGTGAATGGAGTAACAATTTACATTTTGACCCCTAGTGACCTTTTCTTGACCTTTGACCCCCACAAAATGATTGACTTTTTTGCTTGTCTTATCAATGCCTACAAAATGAGCTATGACCGGTCAAGATCAGAACATGTCTTAACTTTTACCTCTGTAAAGTTCAATGACCCCTAGTGACCCCATATGACATGCCACTTTTAATCGCTGAACATCCTATATGACCAAGGATCCAAGGAATCTTTTGACCAATTCTGACAATCATCGGTCATTTCCTCTAGAAAAAATAGCATTTTGAGTGAAATAATAGGTCGTTTTGACCTCTAGTGACCCCTGTGTGACATTTGACCTCTTGTGCTTTCTGATCTGAGTAGTGGTTCACTAAAGGGAACTTTGGCCTGTAGGATTTTTTTAATCGGTCAAAGGGTTACGGAGCTATCGGTCTCATGACGGAAGAATTCTCAAAAGTGACAGGACGAATACAGTATACTAGATCTTGCTCCGGTCTAAGACCAGGCTACCTTGATTTTTTATGAGAAAATGATCCCTAGTGACCCCTTCTTGACCTTTGACCTGATTAAAATATTTGACTTATTTTCTTGGCTCATTAAACCAAACAAGATGCAACAAACCCGGTCCAAATTCCAAATTGGAGCATGTCTTAACTTTTACCCCTCTAAAGTTCAATGACCCCGTATTGACCCTTCTTGACCTTTGACCTGGTCAATATGATTGACTTTTTTTCTTGGCTCATCAATCCAAACAAGATGCAACAATCCCGGTCCCAATCGGAGCATGTATTAACTTTTACCTCTGTAAAGTTCAATGACCCCTAGTGACCCCTTCTTGACCTTTGACCTGGTCAATATCATTAACTTATTTTCATGGCTCATCGATCCAAACAAGATGCAACAAACCCGGTTCAAATCAGAGCATGTCTTAACTTTTACCCCTTGTAAAGTTCAATGACCCCTAGTGACCCCGTATGACATGTCACTTTTAATCGCTGAAGACCCTATATGAACATGGACCCAAGGAATCTTTTAACCAATTATGATGGTCATGAGTCATTTCCTCTGAGACAAGATGCATTTTAAGTGATCGCATTGAAAATTTACATTTTGACCCCTAGTGACCCCAAATGATTTTTAATTTTAAAAACCGTTCTTTTGTATATGCGTACAGTCAAAAGGAATATGTGGACCAATTTTGACGATCCTAGGTCATTTCACTAAATTGGAAATGCGTTTTAAGTGAAAATCACCTTTTGACCCCTAGTGACCCCTTCTTGACCTTTGACCTGGTCAATATGATTGACTTATTTTCTTGGCTCATCAAATTAAACAAGATGCAACAAACCCCGTCCAAATCGGAGCATGTCTTAACTTTTACCCCTGTAAAGTTCAATGACCCCTAGTGACCCCGTATGACATGTCACTTTTAATCGCTGAACACCCTATATGTGCATGGACCCAAGGAATCTTTTGACCAATTCTGATAATCATGGGCCATTTCCTCTTGAAAAAATAGCATTTTAAGTGACTGGAGTGAAAATTGACATTTTGACCCCTAGTGACCCCAAATGATTTTTATTTTTAAAAACCGTTCTTTTGTAAATGCGTACGGTCAAAAGGAATATGTGGACCAATTTTGACGATCCTAGGTCATTTCACTAAATTGAAAATGCGTTTTAAGTGAAAATCACCTTTTGACCCCTAGTGACCCCTGTGTGACCTTTGACCCCAAACTGTGAACACCCTATATGAAGGTTAGGTGGGGGGTTCTACTGACCAAGTCTGGTGATTGTAGCATGTAAACTGTAGAAAAAATAGCATTTTTAGATGGGTTTGAGGAAAGAAGAAGAAGAAGAAGAAAGAAACGGCAGAGATACAGAACCTCGATTTTTGGAAAAAATCAAGGTAATTAGTCGTTTCTCGACTAATATAAAGACTTGCTTCGATTTTGACCGGTGATGGCTCATTTTGTAGACATTGATGAGACAAGAAAAAAAGTCAATTATTTCTTTTGGGTCAAAGGTCAAGAAAAGGTCACTAGGGGTCCTAATGTAGTATAAATGTACATTTCGACCCCTAGTGACCTTTTTTTGACCTTTGACCCCAAAGAAATGATTAACTTTTTTGCTTGTCTTATCAATACCTACAAAATGAGCCATGACTGGTAAAAATCGGAGCATGTCTTAACTTTTACCCCGTATAACTTTTTTTTAAATCGAATAATTATTAAGACAGATTTTTTTTAAAGGTTTTATACACGGTAAAATTTAAGACTTTCTCCGATTTTGACCAGTTATGGCTCATTTTGTAGACATTGATGAGACAAGAAAAAAAGTCAAACATTTTTTGGGGGTCAAAGGTCAAGAAAAGGTCACTAGGGGTCCTAATGTAGTAAAAATGTACATTTTGACCTTTTTTTGACCTTTGACCCCCACAAAATGATTGACTTTTTTGCTTGTCTCATCAATGCCTACAAAATGAGCTATGCCCGGTCAAGATCGGAACATGTCTTAACTTTTACCCCTGTAAAGTTCAATGACCCCTAGTGACCCCGTTTGACATGTCGCTTTTAGTGTAGAAGCACCCTATATGAACATTGATCCAAGGAATCTTTTGACTAATTCTGAGTATCATCAGTCATTTTCCCTCGGACAAGTAGGGTTTTGAGTGAATGGAGTAACAATTTACATTTTGATCCCTAGTGACCTTTTCTTGACCTTTGACCCCCACAAAATGATTGACTTTTTTGCTTGTCTCATCAATACCTACAAAATGAGCTATAACCGGTCAAAATCGGAACATGTCTTAACTTTTACCTCTGTAAAGTTCAATGACCCCTAGTGACCCCGTTTGACATGTCGCTTTTAGTGTAGAAGCACCCTATATGAACATTGATCCAAGGAATCTTTTGACCAATTCTGAGTATCATCAGTTATTTTCCCTCGGACAAGTAGCGTTTTGAGTGAATGGAGTAACAATTTACATTTTGACCCCTAGTGACCTTTTCTTGACCTTTGACCCCCACAAAATGATTGACTTTTTTGCTTGTCTTATCAATGCCTACAAAATGAGCTATGACCGGTCAAGATCAGAACATGTCTTAACTTTTACCTCTGTAAAGTTCAATGACCCCTAGTGACCCCATATGACATGCCACTTTTAATCGCTGAACATCCTATATGACCAAGGATCCAAGGAATCTTTTGACCAATTCTGACAATCATCGGTCATTTCCTCTAGAAAAAATAGCATTTTGAGTGAAATAATAGGTCGTTTTGACCTCTAGTGACCCCTGTGTGACATTTGACCTCTTGTGCTTTCTGATCTGAGTAGTGGTTCACTAAAGGGAACTTTGGCCTGTAGGATTTTTTTAATCGGTCAAAGGGTTACGGAGCTATCGGTCTCATGACGGAAGAATTCTCAAAAGTGACAGGACGAATACAGTATATTAGTCGTTTCTCGACTAATATAAATAGATAGAAATAATAGGCATTAATAGGCATATGACATTGATAATATCATATAGTTTTATTTATTCAAAAATCCCTTCAATAGACTTAATATATAGACATTTATGACAATATTAAAATAAGGTTACAGAAACTAGTTATAAATATCAGTATTAAAAATGTATACATCCCACCCAGGTTTGATGCACTTTATTTTGATTATAATTTCTGTAACCTTATTTTAATATTGTCATAAATGTCTATATATTAAGTCTATTGAAGGGATTTTTGAATAAATAAAACTATATGATATTATCAATGTCATCTGGAAAGGTGTAGATAGGGTAACGAGAAATCAAATGATTCAGAATTATGAAAACGGTGGCTTACGGATGGTGGACATCCAATCTTACATCTATGCCCTGAAAGCTACATGGATCCAAAGACTTTTTAATGCGGGGGAATTAGAGTGGATTAACCTTTCTTACAAACTGGCAAACATTAATCATCTACTGGATATTGAAGGGGTTCGTCTGATATATAAAACTTCTTTAAACAGTCCAATATCCCAAAACAATTTTGGAAAGACGTTTTTATGGCATGGAGTAAGGTTGTAAGAAGCCGCCAACCTACAAACAACATTGAACTCATGGAAAGTGTCTTATGGTATAACGATAATATTCGGGTTGGCAAAAAAACCCGATATACTACCGTCTTTGGGTAAAAAATGGGGTTCATTTTGTAAACGATTTGATCAAGGATAAATGGTACTTTTCTCTCTTTAGACAAATTCCGGAGGAAATATAACATTAGAACAAATTTCCTGGAATATGGGGCACTTATAAATGCCCTAAAAAAATCATGCAATCACTGCCTAAAGAACAATAACAAACAGGCTCAACGTCCTTGCAAGCCGTATAACTTCAAATTTATAACGCTCGACATCAAAGGTTCAAGAAGGTTATCTGATTCTCTAATCTCGTCTAAAGAGGTCAAACGAAAATTTATAGATAAATGGGAAAACAAATTAGACATATCCTATGGTTCGAAAAAATTGTCGGTTATTTTTCTTATACCATTCAAATGTAATGTACCATTGACACAAAATTAAGATGGTTATAGTTTCGCCTTACTCATAGAATTTTAGGCGCAAACTCTTTTTTGGAAAAGATGGGGCGGAAAGAATCAAATTCATGCACTTTTGTGACGAAACCATACTACACATATTTTGTGAATGCCCGATCATATTAAAACTATGGGAAAATGTTATAAAATGGATTAAGGAAAAAACAAATATCACCATCATTATGGATGAACAGATTCAACTATATGGGCTAGCCAACCATAACATGAGTGCCTTCAATGTAATTTTTCTATTATGTCGCTTCTATATATACAAGATCAAAATAAAAGAGGAGCTACCATTTTTCGCTTTGTTCCAGAGGGAAGCAAATCGGTCCTTCTCCCTTGAAAAATATATCGGTGTAAAAAACGGAAACATTGCGAGTTTCAACAAAAAAAAATGGAATTCCCTCTTACCATTATGGGACGTGTAGTATATATCAGCAAAGGACCGTGTAATAACATTTATTTAATGCTAATTATCGTCTCTATTGTACTAATCATATTATGAAGAAATGTGATCTATATTATACTTTGTATTGAACAATGAGGATTGTGAAAAAAGATTTTTTTAAAAATATTTGAATTATATGTAGGAAGATAACAAGGACAACCCTACTTTCTGAGACAAAGAGTATAGCTAATTGGTACACATTTTTTGATTATTTGTGACAATTTTTGGAATGGAAGATTTTGAAATGATTACAATCATAGATATTTGTATATGTCGATCTTTTTATTGTTTTTGTTGTTGTTGATATGCTAAATGATTAATGACATATTTGATGCTGTGAATGTATGATACGTGATAAATGTGTAAAATGATATATGAAAATCAATTTAACGCAAAACGCAAAATTGTTTTTAAAAAAACACTGAAATAATGTCACGCTTAGTTTTGTCGCCATAAATTTAGCATAATGATTATATTAAAGGCATATGAATCATGCCAATAACCTTCTTCAAATTTAATCATTTCCAAAAAAAAATATTCAGTTGCATACTTCCAATATTTTACATGATAAGTTAATCAATTATGTTTGATATAACCATCCCAATTGCTATTTCTTTTTGAACCTGTATTGAGAAGGTAATTTTGACATTTAAGTTTGTTTCCATAAAGTGGTTTATTCAATTTCCTACTATTTTGTTCATATTGTTGGCAAAAGCAGGAGTGTTTTCAAACACTGAAACGTTAAAAAAAATAAAAAATTATATTGATCCTATTGATTTTCAAATGAATTACACGTTTTGAGTTAAATGAAATGCCATGGCATGGCTTAATTATGAATTGAATTCATATAATTCAAGAAACGTTTAAAACACATCTGTAATCAATCAATAATGTGTTTTGTAACCGAGTCCGCGTGTAGAAAGGCACAATGCGAAAATGGAAACCATACTTTATCTTACTATTAGTACTGTACCTTCCTTGATATCAAACCATTCTTCACAAACAATATCTCAAATTAAAGAGGGGGAATTTCTCAACAACCTTATAATTGGATAGAGTTATATAAGCATATTTATTACCGGGTAATTAACCTTTTTTATGACTATATTTCAGGATATAGTTACTTCGTTTATGACTATATTTCAGGATATATTATGGTTATAAAACAACATTTTATGTATTAATTATGTAATAAATATAAGAGGACCTGACGTTCATTGTAGTTTATAAAACATTACTCTTTGCTATCTACTGAAGATAGCACATGGTTTGTGTACTTCAAGAGAACGGAGTAGCCTATAAAACATGTTACTCATTGCTATATATATCTACTGAAGATAGCATATGGTTTGTATACTTCTAACAAAATCTTTATCACCGGGTAATTAACCTTTTTTATGACTATATTTCAGGATTTATTTATTAATTATGTGTTATTTGTTTATTGTGTTTTCTGTATTTAACACTTTCCATGCTGCAGGCGTCTGCAGACGACACCCCAACATTTCACAAAATGTTTCAAAAATGTCAAAACTATTGAATCTCATTACCATATTTGGAATCAACATATTAAATGCATTAACGGAGGTACAAACATGCCTATTATTATTAGTTCAGTAATTCTTGAGATAGACTTTACAAAGTTGAGAAAGGTTTTTGAAAAATATGTTTTGTATATGGTATAACTAATAGCCGCATGGAAAGTGTTAAATTCTTCTCTTTCGCTTGATCCTTTTCTTGTTTCCTGCTGGTTTTTGTAGCTCTGTGCCATGAACGCCTCTTGTTGATTTGCGCTCTTTTTACAGGTGTTCATTATTATTAACACTTTCCACATGGCTATTGGTTTTACCATATATAAAACAGATTTTTCAGAAACCTTTCTCAACTTTTTAAAGTCTATCTCAATGGTTACTGAACCAGTACTAGGAATGTGTGTACTTATCTTAATGCATTTCTTATGGTGATTCCAAATATGGTGATGTAATTCAATAATTTTGAAATTTTTGAAACATTTTGTGAAATTTTGGAATGTCGTCTGCACCGCGTGGAAGGTGTGAATTATTATCATGCATTGCTATCCATAAATAGATGATACCTAAAGAATTCAGTTTACCTTTAGTGTCACCTATGCCAATTTTAAATTGTATTCAAGTGACAAACACTGTCAGTCAAATGGATTTCATTGTATAAGTATGACAGGGCAACAACAACAAAATGTTTTGTTTGTTTGTTATTTTATTTGTTTGTGTGTCGGGGTGTTTGTTTGTTTGTTTTTTGTTAACCTGGTCAGTTCACCCGACATACGATTGGACCAGACTTTACACAAGATATTCTGGCCAGTCTGAAATTGGCATTATATAGCATTATACTAAAATTGGCATTATATAGCATTATACTAAAATTGGCATTATACTGAAATTGGCATTATACTAAAATTGGCATTATACGATATTTCAGGATATTATTACTTTTTTATGACTATATTTCGGGATACAGTATGGTTATAAAACAACATTTTATGTATTAATTATGTGTTTATTTGTTTATTATGTTTTCTGTATTTAAATTCTTCTCTCTCGCTTGATCCTTTTCTTGTTTTCTGCTGGTTTTCAGTGGCGTGCGCAGGATATTGTGAGTGGGGGGGCCACCTGGCCATAAATGAAATTCCCCCGACTCAGATTCTTCTCAATTCCCCAACTTACCAACAAAAAAATAGTAAAAGGTAGCAGTCACCTCCTGAATTTCACCGTAAGTGGGGGAGGGCTAAAAATTGTGCATGGTAAAAAAAATAAATCGCACAGTCCAAAAAACAGCACAGTTAACAGCTAATGGTCAATCTTCCAGGTTTTCATCGATTTTCTCTATAGCATTTTCCTTTATTTAGCAGACTGCTGCATAAATTTGTCGACTACATGTACAAAATTGCCCACTATTTGACTATTTGGGTCACACCACCTCACCCCCCCCCCCCCACACCACACACCCTCTAGCGACAGCCCTACCCCCCCCCCCCCCCGACTGGCGGTAGTTTCCCCCTACTGGCAGTAATTTCCCCCGACTGATTTCAAAAGTGCCGCCCCCCCCCCCCTTTACGCACGCCACTGCTGGTTTTTGTAGCTCTGTGCCATGAGCGCCTCTTGTTGATTTGCACACTTTACAGGTGTTCATTATTATTAACACTTTCCACGAGGCTATTAGTTTTACCATAGGCCTATATAAAACAGATTTTTCAGAAACCTTTCTCAACTTTTTAAAGTCTATCTCAATGGTTACTGAACCAATACTGGGAATGTTTGTACTTATCTTAATGCATTTCTTATGGTGATTCCAAATATGGTGATGAAATTCAATAAATTTGAATTTTTTGAAACAATTTGTGAAATTTTGGAATGTCGTCTGCACCCGCCTACCGCGTGGAAAGTGTTATTATCATGCATTGCTATACATAAATAGATGATTCCTAAAGAATTCAGTTTACCTTTAGTGTCACCTATGCCAATTTTAAATTGTATTCAAGTGACAAACACTGTCAGTCAAATAGATTTCATTGTATAAGTATGACAGGGCAACAACAACAAAATGTTTTGTTTGTTTGTTATTTTATTTGTTTGTGTGTCGGGGTGTTTGTTTGTTTGTTTTTTGTTAACCTGGTCAGTTCACCCGACATACGATTGGACCAGACTTTACACAAGATATTCTGGCCAGTCTGAAATTGGCATTATATAGCATTATACTAAAATTGGCATTATATAGCATTATACTAAAATTGGCATTATACTAAAATTGGCATTATACTAAAATTGGCATTATATAGCATTATATAAACATGCTGCATTGTAAAAAATATGTAAATAAAATTTAATTAAGGAATATTACACATTGGTTAATGATAGGTAAAAATCATGTAATTAAACAAAGTTATAAATAGATAGAAATAATAGGCATTAATAGGCAGATGACATTGATAATATCATATAGTTTTATTTATTCAAAAATCCTTTCAATAGACTTAATATATAGACATTTATGACAATATTAAAATAAGGTTACAGAAACTAGTTATAAATATCAGTATTAAAAATGTATACATCCCACCCAGGTTTGATGCACTTTATTTTGATTATAATTTCTGTAACCTTATTTTAATATTGTCATAAATGTCTATATATTAAGTCTATTGAAGGGATTTTTGAATAAATAAAACTATATGATATTATCAATGTCATCTGGAAAGGTGTAGATAGGGTAACGAGAAATCAAATAATTCAGAATTATGAAAACGGTGGCTTACGGATGGTGGACATCCAATCTTACATCTATGCCCTGAAAGCTACATGGATCCAAAGACTTTTTAATGCGGGGGAATTAGAGTGGATTAACCTTTCTTACAAACTGGCAAACATTAATCATCTACTGGATATTGAAGGGGTTCGTCTGATATATAAAACTTCTTTACACAGTCCAATATCCCAAAACAATTTTGGAAAGACGTTTTTATGGCATGGAGTAAGGTTGTAAGAAGCCGCCAACCTACAAACAACATTGAACTCATGGAAAGTGTCTTATGGTATAACGATAATATTCGGGTTTGCAAAAAAAAACGATATACTACCGTCTTTGGGTAAAAAATGGGGTTCATTTTGTAAACGATTTGATCAAGGATAAATGGTACTTTTCTCTCTTTAGACAAATTCCGGAGGAAATATAACATTAGAACAAATTTCCTGAATATGGGGCACTTATAAATGCCCTAAAAAAATCATGCAATCACTGCCTAAAGAACAATAACAAACAGGCTCAACGTCCTTTCAAGCCGTATAACTTCAAATTTATAACGCTCGACATCAAAGGTTCAAGAAGGTTATCTGATTCTCTAATCTCGTCTAAAGAGGTCAAACGAAAATTTATAGATAAATGGGAAAACAAATTAGACATATCCTATGGTTCGAAAAAAATTGTCGGTTATTTTTCTTATACCATTCAAATGTAATGTACCATTGACACAAAATTAAGATGGTTCTAGTTTCGCCTTACTCATAGAATTTTAGGCGCAAACTCTTTTTTGGAAAAGATGGGGCGGAAAGAATCAAATTCATGCACTTTTGTGACGAAACCATACTACACATATTTTGTGAATGCCCGATCATATTAAAACTATGGGAAAATGTTATAAAATGGATTAAGGAAAAAACAAATATCACCATCATTATGGATAAACAGATTCAACTATTTGGGCTAGCCAACCATAACATGAGTGCCTTCAATGTAATTTTTCTATTATGTCGCTTCTATATATACAAGATCAAAATAAAAGAGGAGCTACCATTTTTCGCTTTGTTCCAGAGGGAAGCAAATCGGTCCTTCTCCCTTGAAAAATATATCGGTGTAAAAAACGGAAACATTGCGAGTTTTAAAAAAAAAATGGAATTCCCTCTTACCATTATGGGACGTGTAGTATATATCAGCAAAGGACCGTGTAATAACATTTATTTAATGCTAATTATCGTCTCTATTGTACTAATCATATTATGAAGAAATGTGATCTATATTATACTTTGTATTGAACAATGAGGATTGTGAAAAAAGATTTTTTTTTTAAATATTTGAATTATATGTAGGAAGATAACAAGGACAACCCTACTTTCTGAGACAAAGAGTATAGCTAATTGGTACACATTTTTTGATTATTTGTGACAATTTTTGGAATGGAAGATTTTGAAATGATTACAATCACAGATATTTGTATATGTCGATCTTTTTATTGTTTTTGTTGTTGTTGATATGCTAAATGATTAATGACATATTTGATGCTGTGAATGTATGATACGTGATAAATGTGTAAAATGATATATGAAAATCAATTTAACGCAAAACGCAAAATTGTTTTTAAAAAAACACTGAAATAATGTCACGCTTAGTTTTGTCGCCATAAATTTAGCATAATGATTATATTAAAGGCATATGAATCATGCCAATAACCTTCTTCAAATTTAATCATTTCCAAAAAAAATTATTCAGTTGCATACTTCCAATATTTTACATGATAAGTTAATCAATTATGTTTGATATAACCATCCCAATTGCTATTTCTTTTTGAACCTGTATTGAGAAGGTAATTTTGACATTTAAGTTTGTTTCCATAAAGAGGTTTATTCAATTTCCTACTATTTTGTTCATATTGTTGGCAAAAGCAGGAGTGTTTTCAAACACTGAAACGTTAAAAAAAATAAAAAATTATATTGATCCTATTGATTTTCAAATGAATTACACGTTTTGAGTTAAATGAAATGCCATGGCATGGCTTAATTATGAATTGAATTCATATAATTCAAGAAACGTTTAAAACACATCTGTAATCAATCAATAATGTGTTTTGTAACCGAGTCCGCGTGTAGAAAGGCACAATGCGAAAATGGAAACCATACTTTATCTTACTATTAGTACTGTACCTTCCTTGATATCAAACCATTCTTCACAAACAATATCTCAAATTAAAGAGGGGGAATTTCTCAACAACCTTATAATTGGATAGAGTTATATAAGCATATTTATTACCGGGTAATTAACCTTTTTTATGACTATATTTCAGGATATAGTTACTTCGTTTATGACTATATTTCAGGATATATTATGGTTATAAAACAACATTTTATGTATTAATTATGTAATAAATATAAGAGGACCTGACGTTCATTGTAGTTTATAAAACATTACTCTTTGCTATCTACTGAAGATAGCACATGGTTTGTGTACTTCAAGAGAACGGAGTAGCCTATAAAACATGTTACTCATTGCTATATATATCTACTGAAGATAGCATATGGTTTGTATACTTCTAACAAAATCTTTATCACCGGGTAATTAACCTTTTTTATGACTATATTTCAGGATTTATTTATTAATTATGTGTTATTTGTTTATTGTGTTTTCTGTATTTAACACTTTCCATGCTGCAGGCGTCTGCAGACGACACCCCAACATTTCACAAAATGTTTCAAAAATGTCAAAACTATTGAATCTCATTACCATATTTGGAATCAACATATTAAATGCATTAACGGAGGTACAAACATGCCTATTATTATTAGTTCAGTAATTCTTGAGATAGACTTTACAAAGTTGAGAAAGGTTTTTGAAAAATATGTTTTGTATATGGTATAACTAATAGCCGCATGGAAAGTGTTAAATTCTTCTCTTTCGCTTGATCCTTTTCTTGTTTCCTGCTGGTTTTTGTAGCTCTGTGCCATGAACGCCTCTTGTTGATTTGCGCTCTTTTTACAGGTGTTCATTATTATTAACACTTTCCACATGGCTATTGGTTTTACCATATATAAAACAGATTTTTCAGAAACCTTTCTCAACTTTTTAAAGTCTATCTCAATGGTTACTGAACCAGTACTAGGAATGTGTGTACTTATCTTAATGCATTTCTTATGGTGATTCCAAATATGGTGATGTAATTCAATAATTTTGAAATTTTTGAAACATTTTGTGAAATTTTGGAATGTCGTCTGCACCGCGTGGAAGGTGTGAATTATTATCATGCATTGCTATCCATAAATAGATGATACCTAAAGAATTCAGTTTACCTTTAGTGTCACCTATGCCAATTTTAAATTGTATTCAAGTGACAAACACTGTCAGTCAAATGGATTTCATTGTATAAGTATGACAGGGCAACAACAACAAAATGTTTTGTTTGTTTGTTATTTTATTTGTTTGTGTGTCGGGGTGTTTGTTTGTTTGTTTTTTGTTAACCTGGTCAGTTCACCCGACATACGATTGGACCAGACTTTACACAAGATATTCTGGCCAGTCTGAAATTGGCATTATATAGCATTATACTAAAATTGGCATTATATAGCATTATACTAAAATTGGCATTATACTGAAATTGGCATTATACTAAAATTGGCATTATACGATATTTCAGGATATTATTACTTTTTTATGACTATATTTCGGGATACAGTATGGTTATAAAACAACATTTTATGTATTAATTATGTGTTTATTTGTTTATTATGTTTTCTGTATTTAAATTCTTCTCTCTCGCTTGATCCTTTTCTTGTTTTCTGCTGGTTTTCAGTGGCGTGCGCAGGATATTGTGAGTGGGGGGGCCACCTGGCCATAAATGAAATTCCCCCGACTCAGATTCTTCTCAATTCCCCAACTTACCAACAAAAAAATAGTAAAAGGTAGCAGTCACCTCCTGAATTTCACCGTAAGTGGGGGAGGGCTAAAAATTGTGCATGGTAAAAAAAATAAATCGCACAGTCCAAAAAACAGCACAGTTAACAGCTAATGGTCAATCTTCCAGGTTTTCATCGATTTTCTCTATAGCATTTTCCTTTATTTAGCAGACTGCTGCATAAATTTGTCGACTACATGTACAAAATTGCCCACTATTTGACTATTTGGGTCACACCACCTCACCCCCCCCCCCCCCCACACCACACACCCTCTAGCGACAGCCCTACCCCCCCCCCCCCCCCCCCCCCCGACTGGCGGTAGTTTCCCCCTACTGGCAGTAATTTCCCCCGACTGATTTCAAAAGTGCCGCCCCCCCCCCCCCCCCCTTTACGCACGCCACTGCTGGTTTTTGTAGCTCTGTGCCATGAGCGCCTCTTGTTGATTTGCACACTTTACAGGTGTTCATTATTATTAACACTTTCCACGAGGCTATTAGTTTTACCATAGGCCTATATAAAACAGATTTTTCAGAAACCTTTCTCAACTTTTTAAAGTCTATCTCAATGGTTACTGAACCAATACTGGGAATGTTTGTACTTATCTTAATGCATTTCTTATGGTGATTCCAAATATGGTGATGAAATTCAATAAATTTGAATTTTTTGAAACAATTTGTGAAATTTTGGAATGTCGTCTGCACCCGCCTACCGCGTGGAAAGTGTTATTATCATGCATTGCTATACATAAATAGATGATTCCTAAAGAATTCAGTTTACCTTTAGTGTCACCTATGCCAATTTTAAATTGTATTCAAGTGACAAACACTGTCAGTCAAATAGATTTCATTGTATAAGTATGACAGGGCAACAACAACAAAATGTTTTGTTTGTTTGTTATTTTATTTGTTTGTGTGTCGGGGTGTTTGTTTGTTTGTTTTTTGTTAACCTGGTCAGTTCACCCGACATACGATTGGACCAGACTTTACACAAGATATTCTGGCCAGTCTGAAATTGGCATTATATAGCATTATACTAAAATTGGCATTATATAGCATTATACTAAAATTGGCATTATACTAAAATTGGCATTATACTAAAATTGGCATTATATAGCATTATATAAACATGCTGCATTGTAAAAAATATGTAAATAAAATTTAATTAAGGAATATTACACATTGGTTAATGATAGGTAAAAATCATGTAATTAAACAAAGTTATAAATAGATAGAAATAATAGGCATTAATAGGCAGATGACATTGATAATATCATATAGTTTTATTTATTCAAAAATCCTTTCAATAGACTTAATATATAGACATTTATGACAATATTAAAATAAGGTTACAGAAACTAGTTATAAATATCAGTATTAAAAATGTATACATCCCACCCAGGTTTGATGCACTTTATTTTGATTATAATTTCTGTAACCTTATTTTAATATTGTCATAAATGTCTATATATTAAGTCTATTGAAGGGATTTTTGAATAAATAAAACTATATGATATTATCAATGTCATCTGGAAAGGTGTAGATAGGGTAACGAGAAATCAAATAATTCAGAATTATGAAAACGGTGGCTTACGGATGGTGGACATCCAATCTTACATCTATGCCCTGAAAGCTACATGGATCCAAAGACTTTTTAATGCGGGGGAATTAGAGTGGATTAACCTTTCTTACAAACTGGCAAACATTAATCATCTACTGGATATTGAAGGGGTTCGTCTGATATATAAAACTTCTTTACACAGTCCAATATCCCAAAACAATTTTGGAAAGACGTTTTTATGGCATGGAGTAAGGTTGTAAGAAGCCGCCAACCTACAAACAACATTGAACTCATGGAAAGTGTCTTATGGTATAACGATAATATTCGGGTTTGCAAAAAAAAACGATATACTACCGTCTTTGGGTAAAAAATGGGGTTCATTTTGTAAACGATTTGATCAAGGATAAATGGTACTTTTCTCTCTTTAGACAAATTCCGGAGGAAATATAACATTAGAACAAATTTCCTGAATATGGGGCACTTATAAATGCCCTAAAAAAATCATGCAATCACTGCCTAAAGAACAATAACAAACAGGCTCAACGTCCTTTCAAGCCGTATAACTTCAAATTTATAACGCTCGACATCAAAGGTTCAAGAAGGTTATCTGATTCTCTAATCTCGTCTAAAGAGGTCAAACGAAAATTTATAGATAAATGGGAAAACAAATTAGACATATCCTATGGTTCGAAAAAAATTGTCGGTTATTTTTCTTATACCATTCAAATGTAATGTACCATTGACACAAAATTAAGATGGTTCTAGTTTCGCCTTACTCATAGAATTTTAGGCGCAAACTCTTTTTTGGAAAAGATGGGGCGGAAAGAATCAAATTCATGCACTTTTGTGACGAAACCATACTACACATATTTTGTGAATGCCCGATCATATTAAAACTATGGGAAAATGTTATAAAATGGATTAAGGAAAAAACAAATATCACCATCATTATGGATAAACAGATTCAACTATTTGGGCTAGCCAACCATAACATGAGTGCCTTCAATGTAATTTTTCTATTATGTCGCTTCTATATATACAAGATCAAAATAAAAGAGGAGCTACCATTTTTCGCTTTGTTCCAGAGGGAAGCAAATCGGTCCTTCTCCCTTGAAAAATATATCGGTGTAAAAAACGGAAACATTGCGAGTTTTAAAAAAAAAATGGAATTCCCTCTTACCATTATGGGACGTGTAGTATATATCAGCAAAGGACCGTGTAATAACATTTATTTAATGCTAATTATCGTCTCTATTGTACTAATCATATTATGAAGAAATGTGATCTATATTATACTTTGTATTGAACAATGAGGATTGTGAAAAAAGATTTTTTTTTTAAATATTTGAATTATATGTAGGAAGATAACAAGGACAACCCTACTTTCTGAGACAAAGAGTATAGCTAATTGGTACACATTTTTTGATTATTTGTGACAATTTTTGGAATGGAAGATTTTGAAATGATTACAATCACAGATATTTGTATATGTCGATCTTTTTATTGTTTTTGTTGTTGTTGATATGCTAAATGATTAATGACATATTTGATGCTGTGAATGTATGATACGTGATAAATGTGTAAAATGATATATGAAAATCAATTTAACGCAAAACGCAAAATTGTTTTTAAAAAAACACTGAAATAATGTCACGCTTAGTTTTGTCGCCATAAATTTAGCATAATGATTATATTAAAGGCATATGAATCATGCCAATAACCTTCTTCAAATTTAATCATTTCCAAAAAAAATTATTCAGTTGCATACTTCCAATATTTTACATGATAAGTTAATCAATTATGTTTGATATAACCATCCCAATTGCTATTTCTTTTTGAACCTGTATTGAGAAGGTAATTTTGACATTTAAGTTTGTTTCCATAAAGAGGTTTATTCAATTTCCTACTATTTTGTTCATATTGTTGGCAAAAGCAGGAGTGTTTTCAAACACTGAAACGTTAAAAAAAATAAAAAATTATATTGATCCTATTGATTTTCAAATGAATTACACGTTTTGAGTTAAATGAAATGCCATGGCATGGCTTAATTATGAATTGAATTCATATAATTCAAGAAACGTTGAAAACACATCTGTAATCAATCAATAATGTGTTTTGTAACCGAGTCCGCGTGTAGAAAGGCACAATGCGAAAATGGAAACCATACTTTATCTTACATTTTGTACTGTAACTTCCTTGATATCAAACCATTCTTCACATGCAATATCTCAAATTAAAGAGGGGGAATTTCTCAACAACCTTATAATTGGATAGAGTTATATAAGCATATTTATTACCGGGTAATTAACCTTTTTTATGACTATATTTCAGGATATAGTTACTTCGTTTATGACTATATTTCAGGATATATTATGGTTATAAAACAACATTTTATGTATTAATTATGTAATAAATATAAGAGGACCTGACGTTCATTGTAGTTTATAAAACATTACTCTTTGCTATCTACTGAAGATAGCACATGGTTTGTGTACTTCAAGAGAACGGAGTAGCCTATAAAACATGTTACTCATTGCTATATATATCTACTGAAGATAGCATATGGTTTGTATACTTCTAACAAAATCTTTATCACCGGGTAATTAACCTTTTTTATGACTATATTTCAGGATTTATTTATTAATTATGTGTTATTTGTTTATTGTGTTTTCTGTATTTAACACTTTCCATGCTGCAGGCGTCTGCAGACGACACCCCAACATTTCACAAAATGTTTCAAAAATGTCAAAACTATTGAATCTCATTACCATATTTGGAATCAACATATTAAATGCATTAACGGAGGTACAAACATGCCTATTATTATTAGTTCAGTAATTCTTGAGATAGACTTTACAAAGTTGAGAAAGGTTTTTGAAAAATATGTTTTGTATATGGTATAACTAATAGCCGCATGGAAAGTGTTAAATTCTTCTCTTTCGCTTGATCCTTTTCTTGTTTCCTGCTGGTTTTTGTAGCTCTGTGCCATGAACACCTCTTGTTGATTTGCGCTCTTTTTACAGGTGTTCATTATTATTAACACTTTCCACATGGCTATTAGTTTTACCATATATAAAACAGATTTTTCAGAAACCTTTCTCAACTTTTTAAAGTCTATCTCAATGGTTACTGAACCAGTACTAGGAATGTGTGTACTTATCTTAATGCATTTCTTATGGTGATTCCAAATATGGTGATGTAATTCAATAATTTTGAAATTTTTGAAACATTTTGTGAAATTTTGGAATGTCGTCTGCACCGCGTGGAAGGTGTGAATTATTATCATGCATTGCTATCCATAAATAGATGATACCTAAAGAATTCAGTTTACCTTTAGTGTCACCTATGCCAATTTTAAATTGTATTCAAGTGACAAACACTGTCAGTCAAATAGATTTCATTGTATAAGTATGACAGGGCAACAACAACAAAAATGTTTTTGTTTGTTTGTTATTTTATTTGTTTGTGTGTCGGGGTGTTTGTTTGTTTGTTTTTTGTTAACCTGGTCAGTTCACCCGACACACGATTGGACCAGACTTTACACAAGATATTCTGGCCAGTCTGAAATTGGCATTATATAGCATTATACTAAAATTGGCATTATATAGCATTATACTAAAATTGGCATTATACTAAAATTGGCATTATATAGCATTATACTAAAATTGGCATTATACTGAAATTGGCATTATATAGCATTATATAAACATGCTGCATTGTAAAAAATATGTAAATAAAATTAATTAAGGAATATTACACATTGGTTAATGATAGGTAAAAATCATGTAATTAAACAAAGTTATAAATAGATAGAAATAATAGGCATTAATAGGCAGATGACATTGATAATATCATATAGTTTTATTTATTCAAAAATCCCTTCAATAGACTTAATATATAGACATTTATGACAATATTAAAATAAGGTTACAGAAACTAGTTATAAATATCAGTATTAAAAATGTATACATCCCACCCAGGTTTGATGCACTTTATTTTGATTATAATTTCTGTAACCTTATTTTAATATTGTCATAAATGTCTATATATTAAGTCTATTGAAGGGATTTTTGAATAAATAAAACTATATGATATTATCAATGTCATCTGGAAAGGTGTAGATAGGGTAACGAGAAATCAAATGATTCAGAATTATGAAAACGGTGGCTTACGGATGGTGGACATCCAATCTTACATCTATGCCCTGAAAGCTACATGGATCCAAAGACTTTTTAATGCGGGGGAATTAGAGTGGATTAACCTTTTTTACAAACTGGCAAACATTAATCATCTACTGGATATTGAAGGGGTTCGTCTGATATATAAAACTTCTTTAAACAGTCCAATATCCCAAAACAATTTTGGAAAGACGTTTTTATGGCATGGAGTAAGGTTGTAAGAAGCCGCCAACCTACAAACAACATTGAACTCAGGAAAGTGTCTTATGGTATAACGATAATATTCGGGTTGGCAAAAAAAACCGATATACTACCGTCTTTGGGTAAAAAATGGGGTTCATTTTGTAAACGATTTGATCAAGGATAAATGGTACTTTTCTCTCTTTAGACAAATTCCGGAGGAAATATAACATTAGAACAAATTTCCTGGAATATGGGGCACTTATAAATGCCCTAAAAAAATCATGCAATCACTGCCTAAAGAACAATAACAAACAGGCTCAACGTCCTTTCAAGCCGTATAACTTCAAATTTATAACGCTCGACATCAAAGGTTCAAGAAGGTTATCTGATTCTCTAATCTCGTCTAAAGAGGTCAAACGAAAATTTATAGATAAATGGGAAAACAAATTAGACATATCCTATGGTTCGAAAAAATTGTCGGTTATTTTTCTTATACCATTCAAATGTAATGTACCATTGACACAAAATTAAGATGGTTCTAGTTTCGCCTTACTCATAGAATTTTAGGCGCAACCTCTTTTTTTGGAAAAGATGGGGCGGAAAGAATAAAATTCATGCACTTTTGTGACGAAACCATACTACACATATTTTGTGAATGCCCGATCATATTAAAACTATGGGAAAATGTTATAAAATAGATTAAGGAAAAAACAAATATCACCATCATTATGGATAAACAGATTCAACTATTTGGGCTAGCCAACCATAACATGAGTGCCTTCAATGTAATTTTTCTATAATGTCGCTTCTATATATACAAGATCAAAATAAAAGAGGAGCTACCATTTTTCGCTTTGTTCCAGAGGGAAGCAAATCGATCCTTCTCCCTTGAAAAATATATCGGTGTAAAAAACGGAAACATTGCGAGTTTCAAAAAAAAAAATGGAATTCCCTCTTACCATTATGGGACGTGTAGTATATATCAGCAAAGGACCGTGTAATAACATTTATTTAATGCTAATTATCGTCTCTATTGTACTAATCATATTATGAAGAAATGTGATCTATATTATACTTTGTATTGAACAATGAGGATTGTGAAAAAAGATTTTTTTAAAAATATTTGAATTATATGTAGGAAGATAACAAGGACAACCCTACTTTCTGAGACAAAGAGTATAGCTAATTGGTACACATTTTTTGATTATTTGTGACAATTTTTGGAATGGAAGATTTTGAAATGATTACAATCATAGATATTTGTATATGTCGATCTTTTTATTGTTTTTGTTGTTGTTGATATGCTAAATGATTAATGACATATTTGATGCTGTGAATGTATGATACGTGATAAATGTGTAAAATGATATATGAAAATCAATTTAACGCAAAACGCAAAATTGTTTTTAAAAAAACACTGAAATAATGTCACGCTTAGTTTTGTCGCCATAAATTTAGCATAATGATTATATTAAAGGCATATGAATCATGCCAATAACCTTCTTCAAATTTAATCATTTCCAAAAAAAATTATTCAGTTGCATACTTCCAATATTTTACATGATAAGTTAATCAATTATGTTTGATATAACCATCCCAATTGCTATTTCTTTTTGAACCTGTATTGAGAAGGTAATTTTGACATTTAAGTTTGTTTCCATAGAGGTTTATTCAATTTCCTACTATTTTGTTCATATTGTTGGCAAAAGCAGGAGTGTTTTCAAACACTGAAACGTTAAAAAAAATAAAAAATTATATTGATCCTATTGATTTTCAAATGAATTACACGTTTTGAGTTAAATGAAATGCCATGGCATGGCTTAATTATGAATTGAAATAATATAATTCAAGAAACGTTGAAAACACATCTGTAATCAATCAATAATGTGTTTTGTAACCGAGTCCGCGTGTAGAAAGGCACAATGCGAAAATGGAAACCATACTTTATCTTACATTTTGTACTGTAACTTCCTTGATAGCAAACCATTCTTCACATGCAATATCTCAAATTAAAGAGGGGGAATTTCTCAACAACCTTATAATTGGATAGAGTTATATAAGCATATTTATTACCGGGTAATTAACCTTTTTTATGACTATATTTCAGGATATAGTTACTTCGTTTATGACTATATTTCAGGATATATTATGGTTATAAAACAACATTTTATGTATTAATTATGTAATAAATATAAGAGGACCTGACGTTCATTGTAGTTTATAAAACATTACTCTTTGCTATCTACTGAAGATAGCACATGGTTTGTGTACTTCAAGAGAACGGAGTAGCCTATAAAACATGCTACTCATTGCTATATATATTTACTGAAGATAGCATATGGTTTGTATACTTCTAACAAAATCTTTATCACCGGGTAATTAACCTTTTTTATGACTATATTTCAGGATTTATTTATTAATTATGTGTTATTTGTTTATTGTGTTTTCTGTATTTAACACTTTCCATGCTGCAGGCGTCTGCAGACGACACCCCAACATTTCACAAAATGTTTCAAAAATGTCAAAACTATTGAATCTCATTACCATATTTGGAATCAACATATTAAATGCATTAACGGAGGTACAAACATGCCTATTATTATTAGTTCAGTAATTCTTGAGATAGACTTTACAAAGTTGAGAAAGGTTTTTGAAAAATATGTTTTGTATATGGTATAACTAATAGCCGCATGGAAAGTGTTAAATTCTTCTCTTTCGCTTGATCCTTTTCTTGTTTCCTGCTGGTTTTGTAGCTCTGTGCCATGAACGCCTCTTGTTGATTTGCGCTCTTTTTACAGGTGTTCATTATTATTAACACTTTCCACATGGCTATTGGTTTTACCATATATAAAACAGATTTTTCAGAAACCTTTCTCAACTTTTTAAAGTCTATCTCAATGGTTACTGAACCAGTACTAGGAATGTGTGTACTTATCTTAATGCATTTCTTATGGTGATTCCAAATATGGTGATGTAATTCAATAATTTTGAAATTTTTGAAACATTTTGTGAAATTTTGGAATGTCGTCTGCACCGCGTGGAAGGTGTGAATTATTATCATGCATTGCTATCCATAAATAGATGATACCTAAAGAATTCAGTTTACCTTTAGTGTCATCTATGCCAATTTTAAATTGTATTCAAGTGACAAACACTGTCAGTCAAATAGATTTCATTGTATAAGTATGACAGGGCAACAACAACAAAATGTTTTGTTTGTTTGTTATTTTATTTGTTTATGTGTCAGGGTGTTTGTTTGTTTGTTTTTTGTTAACCTGGTCAGTTCACCCGACACACGATTGGACCAGACATTACATAAGATATTCTGGCCAGTCTGAAATTGGCATTGTATAGCATTATACTAAAATTGGCATTATATAGCATTATACTAAAATTGGCATTATACTACAATTGGCATTATATAGCATTATACTAAAATTGGCATTATATAGCATTATATAAACATGCTGCATTGTAAAAAAATATGTAAATAAAATTTAATTAAGGAAGATTACACATTGGTTAATGATAGGTAAAAATCATGTAATTAAACAAAGTTATTAAATATAAGTATTAAAAATGTATACATCCCACCCAGGGTTGATACCCTTTTGTTTGATTATAATTTCTGTAACCTTATTTTGATATTGTCATAAATGTCTATATATTATGTCTATTGAAGGGATTTTTGAATAAATAAAACTATATGATATTATCAATGTTCCCAACACAGACCATCATTTCTTTTCAGTGTAGAGATAGCATATCAGGGGCAGTACACACTAGTATTGTGACGATAATCCATAGACAACAACATGTTTTAGAAAAAACTTATTTTTTTCACATTTTTGAAAATTCTCAAAAAAAGACATGATTTCTTTTTTTTCGGGGGGGGGGGGCGGACACAATAACGATCGACCGACCCTAGCTGAGAGGTCCGTTTGCCAGTAGAACAGGGTTTAGTGGGGGTTTTTTTGTCGCCTTATTGGCTGAAATGGCGGCCATTTTGAATTTTGGCGGTAAAACATCTGGGACTTTTCGGAAATTGTTAAAAAATCCCCAAATATTTGAAACCCAGACGGACTGACCGACCACCTGAGAGCAGTGGCGTAGCTAGGTTTTACATATTGGATTGCAAGAAATGAAAGTGATCCGACAAGATTGTCTGACTAAAGAATTTGGCAAGCAGCGCGCGAAAATTTTCGACATTACACTTATTTTTGCTATGATTAAGGTACATTTTAGCTCTTAACAAGCTTGTACCAACAAATATTGCATTTGCCTGAGAGGTCCTTTTGCCCGTAGAAAAGGTTGTACCTGTCGCCCGTTTCAAAGATAAGTACACATATACGCGCTGGCTCAAAAATGTCAGGTTCTATTGAATTGAAAAATATATATATAGGCGATTCCACGGTAACACGCGTTACATTTAAGCGCGCCATTCTTTATTCTCCATTCAACAACTCCCCCATACCTTAGTACAGTAACAAAGCGTTGTTGATTTGAGATAAACCCACTGTTCATATGCAAATTACTAGGATAGCGAACCTTATTTGGAAACCGCAAAATTGTAAACAAACAAAAATGTTCGCACAAATTTGTTCATTTTTTCGGCGTATAAATGCATTTCGCCATGAAATCCTTAAAGTTAGCAAATAGCTTTATATACCGAAATGTAGCTATACCCCTGAGGAAAATATTCTTGGCGAGGGCCATATGTAAAGGTTCACTTCTAAAGCCACAATTTTAGCCGAACCGTCGCTACCTGAGCCCAAGAGAATCGCAATTTTTGCATCATCGCGGCGAAACGTGTTCGCTTTGATCTCCAAGACCGTACCACTATTGAAACGGAGGGGTGTGTTTTGATTTTATACAAATATTCTATAAACATGTATCAAAATGTGTTGTGTAAATCAAACGCATTCTTGATTTAATTTTTCTCCGAATGTTAAAGGTGGTGTGTGAATAAAATGCTATTTACAAAATGTATGTTTAATTTCACAATTACTTGCGAAATAATTTGTCTTGTCTCATGTTTACCTTTTGTAACCCAGCCCATTCTGAAGTTCGATCGCCCATTTACGGGGAACGGACGATGTCCAAATAAGGGCCTAATTATAATAAACGTAAACTTTTTTTTCTCGATTTTTAAAGAGCAGCTATTTTTTTAATGTCAAATTAAGCCTATTAAAACAAGTTTTGTACTTGTTTTCATTAATTACCCAAAACGATATTCACATTTGAATGATGTAAATATGTTTGGTCGTTGTTGAACGGGGTTCAACAAGGTCTTCGTCGTTGTTTATCTTGAATCGACAACGGTAAGACGGGTTTATTTTGCTCGGGCAGCTAAAGCTGCCCTCGCAAAATAAACCCGTCTTACCGTTGTCGATTCAAGATAAACAACTCCGAAACCTTATTGAACCCCTAACTCTATAACTGTAAAAGTAATTTGAATGAAGTTTTCATCTTTTGTATTGTAATACCCAAGACTTAAGGCTAGATCCTCATGCTAACACCAATATGAAATATTAGCTCATGTTAATGTAAGACCGCTCCGAATATTGGTAACACGCGTTACGAAAAAAGACTCACTAAAAGAAATCCCAACTTTGTTTTGCTTGTGTAGTTCAACTAACCAACCTACAATCAATTGGTCACTACTGTAAGCAAGTACCTTAATAAGGTTTATAAAACTAGAATAATAACAAGCATTGAAGTTCTCACTTTTTTGTAAAATGCAAAATAGTCGGTAGCACGTGTTAAGGTAACACGAATTACACTTTGTCCAGCCATAATTTACTAGCCTTAGATTCTTTATTATATTTCTAAATTAAAATTAATTTTGACTTTGGCAATTGAACTAACATATTAACCATAAAGAGTGATCAATAACACTTGAAAAATTGAGGTTTTAGCACGTTTTCCTGAATATGAGTTTGGTAACACGCGTTACGACATTTTGATGGCCTATTATAGAGTGGTGGTTATGAATTTATCTAATTGTTTACTATTTTTAAATAGGGCCTAACTAGTAGAATTAAAATTATAAGTGGCGTATATTAAAACCAAATCAATAAAGTAAATATTTTCAAAAAAGTGTTGCTCCGGTAACACGTGTTACCATTTTGGGGGTAAGAAAAGTAGATTTTTTTCATAGTAAACATTAGCCAAATGTTGTAACAATTTTTTCCTGAACCTTTGCATGAGCTTTGAACAACATAGAGGTAAAAATAAATCTTTTGGAGCAATTTTCAGTTTTTTTGCTCCGTCACATTTTCATGGAATCGCCCGTATAATTATATGGGGTCCAAAAAATGTCAAGGGGTTTCTGATGTAAGCGAAGGATGGACAATGACAATTCTTCTGTATTTCTTTTAAGAAATACAGAAGAATTGTCATTAAAAGCTTTCCATGCATCATTGGGGTACATGCAATTTTGATCCTGACCACTTGGTTAATTTCAAGGTGTAATTCGATGCGCCGAACATAAGAGAGTAAGAGGTCTATGACGCGCAGACCCCTGCCCATAAGGCAATGGATAAACCCTGTTGTACGGGCCCTCCCGACCCGGGGTTTTTCGTAGCATATAAAATATCTCGATGCTATCTACTGAAGATAGCATATCATGGTTTGTGTACTTTAAGAGAATGGGGTAGCCTATAAAACATGTTACTCTTTGCTATCTACTGAAGATAGCACATGGTTTGTGTACTTCAAGAGAACAGAGTAGCATATAAAACATGTTACTCTTTGCTATCTACTGAAGATTGCACATCATGCTAGCATATAAAACATGTTACTCTTTGCTATATACTGATGATAGCACATGGTTTGTACTTGTGTACTTCAAGAGAATGGAGTAGCATATAAAACATGTTACTCCTTGCTATCTACTGAAGATAGCATATGGTGTGTGAACTTCAAGAGAATGGGGTAGCATATAAAACATGTTACTCTTTGCTATATACTGAAGAGCACATGGTTTGTACTTGTGTACTTCAAGAGAATGGAGTAGCATATAAAACATGTTACTCCTTGCTATCTACTGAAGATAGCATATGGTGTGTGTACTTCAGGAGAATGGAGTAGCATATAAAACATGTTACTCTTTGCTATCTACTGAAGATAGCATATGGTTTGTGTACTTCAAGAGAATAGAGTAGGATATAAAACATGTTACTCCTTGCTATCTACTGAAGAGCACATGGTTTGTGTACTTCAGGAGAACAGAGTAGCATATAAAACATGTTACGCTTTGCTATCTACTGAAGATTGCACATCATGCTAGCATATGAACATGTTACTCTTTGCTATATACTGAAGATAGCACATGGTTTGTACTTGTGTACTTCAAGAGAATGGAGTAGCATATAAAACATGTTACTCCTTGCTATCTACTGAAGATAGCATATGGTGTGTGAACTTCAAGAGAATGGGGTAGCATATAAAACATGTTACTCTTTGCTATATACTGAAGAGCACATGGTTTGTACTTGTGTACTTCAAGAGAATGGAGTAGCATATAAAACATGTTACTCTTGCTATCTACTGAAGATAGCATATGGTGTGTGAACTTCAGGAGAATGGAGTAGCATATAAAACATGTTACTCTTTGCTATCTACTGAAGATAGCATATGGTTTGTGTACTTCAAGAGAATAGAGTAGGATATAAAACATGTTACTCCTTGCTATCTACTGAAGAGCACATGGTTTGTGCACTTCAAGAGAACAGAGTAGCATATAAAACATGTTACTCTTTGCTATCTACTGAAGATTGCACATCATGCTAGCATATGAACATGTTACTCTTTGCTATATACTGAAGAGCACATGGTTGGTACTTGTGTACTTCAAGAGAATGGAGTAGCATATAAAACATGTTACTCCTTGCTATCTACTGAAGATAGCATATGGTGTGTGAACTTCAGGAGAATGGGGTAGCATATAAAACATGTTACTCTTTGCTATATACTGAAGATAGCATATGGTTTGTGTACTTCAAGAGAACAGAGTAGCATATAAAACATGTTACTCCTTGCTATCTATTGAAGAGCACATGGTTTGTGTACTTCAAGAGAACAGAGTAGCATATAAAACATGTTACTCTTTGCTATCTACTGAAGATTGCACATCATGCTAGCATATAAAACATGTTACTCTTTGCTATATACTGAAGATTGCACATCATGCTAGCATATAAAACATGTTACTCTTTGCTATATACTGAAGAGCACATGGTTTGTACTTGTGTACTTCAAGAGAATGGAGTAGCATATAAAACATGTTACTCCTTGCTATCTACTGAAGATAGCATATGGTGTGTGAACTTCAGGAGAATGGAGTAGCATATAAAACATGTTACTCTTTGCTATCTACTGAAGATAGCATATGGTTTGTTTACTTCAAGAGAACAGAGTAGCATATAAAACATGTTACTCCTTGCTATCTACTGAAGAGCACATGGTTTGTGTACTTCAAGAGAACAGAGTAGCATATAAAACATGTTACTCTTTGCTATCTACCGAAGATTGCACATCATGCTAGCATATGAACATGTTACTCTTTGCTATATACTGAAGATAGCACATGGTTTGTACTTGTGTACTTCAAGAGAATGGAGTAGCATATAAAACATGTTACTCCTTGCTATCTACTGAAGATAGCATATGGTGTGTGAACTTCAAGAGAATGGGGTAGCATAGAAAACATGTTACTCTTTGCTATATACTGAAGAGCACATGGTTTGTACTTGTGTACTTCAAGAGAATGGAGTAGCATATAAAACATGTTACTCCTTGCTATCTACTGAAGATAGCATATGATGTGTGAACTGCAGGAGAATGGAGTAGCATATAAAACATGTTACTCTTTGCTATATACTGAAGAGCACATGGTTTGTACTTGTGTACTTCAAGAGAATGAAGTAGCATATAAAACATGTTACTCCTTGCTATCTACTGAAGATAGCATATTGTGTGTGAACTTCAAGAGAATGGAGTAGCATATAAAACATGTTACTCTTTGCTATATACTGAAGAGCACATGGTTTGTACTTGTGTACTTCAAGAGAATGGAGTAGCACATAAAACATGTTACTCCTTGCTATCTACTGAAGATGGCATATGGTGTGTGAACTTCAGGAGAATGGAGTAGCATATAAAACATGTTACTCTTTGCTATATACTGAAGAGCACATGGTTTGTACTTGTGTACTTCAAGAGCATATAAAACATGTTACTCCTTGCTATCTACTGAAGATAGCATATGGTGTGTGTACTTCAGGAGAATGGAGTAGCATATAAAACATGTTACTCTTTGCTATCTACTGAAGATAGCATATGGTTTGTGTACTTCAAGAGAACAGAGTAGCATATAAAACATGTTACTCCTTGCTATCTACTGAAGAGCACATGGTTTGTGTACTTCAAGAGAACAGAGTAGCATATAAAACATGTTACTCTTTGCTATCTACTGAAGATTGCACATCATGCTAGCATATGAACATGTTACTCTTTGCTATATACTGAAGATAGCACATGGTTTGTATTTGTGTACTTCAAGAGAATGGGGTAGCATATAAAACATGTTACTCTTTGCTATCTACTGAAGATAGCACACGGTGTGTACTTTTGTACTTCAAGAGAATGGAGTAGCATATAAAACATGTTACATGTTACCGATAACAATCGGTGCGCAGCAATGCCAGGGGGGGGGTCTGAGGGGATGTGCCCCCCTTAGAATTACGATAATTTTGAAAATATGCAATGAAGGAAATGGTGCAATTTGGTGCATACATTTAACTAAATTTTTTGACGAATATGCATAGGCGTGCGCAGGATTTTTTCACCCGGGGGCTTAGAAATAAATTTCATTGAATATGCATGATTGACTAATCAAAGCGGTGCGAAGAAGGATTAAAAAACGTTCCTGAAGCCATGTTGTTAAGCTTGACTGATAAATGAATAGTGAAACTAATTTGCTAGCGCGCAAAAAATGCCTATTTTAATACTAAAAAGGTACAGAAAACGTTTCTGAAGCCATCTTGTTCCAATTTAATAACAAAGTAGTAAACGTAATTCGCGCAGAGCGTGAAAAAAATTTAAGCTTGAATCTATATACTAATTTTCGGTCCCTCGCCTGATTAGATAGTTCAATAATAATTTTACACTCGCGTCCCTCTTCAACTGAAAAAGCGTGGTAATTGCGCCTCTAATACACGAGCTAATTAGATAGTTCAATGCCAGTATTTTCCCGTTTTCAGACATGCGCAGAAAGGATCACAGATTATAATCCGAAATGTTGAATTTCTTTTACTTGGGTAGCTACTGTTCGGGCAAAAATTGTGGTTTTCGGAGTGAGTGATGACATATGGTCGTCACCCAAAATATTTTCATCAGGGATATAGCTACATTTCTGTATATGTGGCCGTTTGTTATTCTTAAAGATCGCATGAGTACAAGCATTTATACGGGACTATTACGTCCAACAAATAAAAATATTTTACGACATTTTCTAAATGTAAACAAAAACTCTTACACAGATCTTAAAGTGACACTGTCACATTAGTAACATAGATGAACGCGTAGTTTGCTAACGATAATGTATTTATTATTTGACATTCACCAAACATATAGGTATGGTCAAAGTACACAAAGATAAGGAAACAAACAAACAAACAAACAAACAAATTATAACAAACAAATGTACATAAGTATAAAATATAGATACATATATATCATATACAATTTAAACTCCTGAAGATGTACGCAACTCAAATGCAGAGTTTACAAAATTAATAACTGGACGAATGCAATCAAATTCGTTAACCCTCATTATAGTCAAGAAAAAGAAACTGGCGGTACCATACCAACCGTTTCTATGTTGACGGCTGCCCGACCGCGTTTAACATGGCGCGCGCGTTTGGCGCACACGTAATGACGCAGACAAAGTGTGTACGCGTTTGTGGCGCAAACTGCACATTGTAACGGGGCAGAGTGAAAGCAGGCTGCAGTCCATACACTCTTAGAAAAAGGGTGTTTCATGGGGTTCTTGGCTGTCCCGTATATGGAACCCTTAATATCACCTTAAAAGGTTCCAAAAAGAACCATTTTAAGGTTCAAAATGGGCAAAAAATGGGCAAAATGGAGTCTCAAATTACCTGGATATACTATGCGCAGGTGGGCCACCTGTGATAGCTGGATTTTAAGGGTGTATCAGGTAGTATCTCGGGAGGCCTTATTTAGAACACAGCAAACATGACAAAGGGACTACTACTATAATACGTTAAGGCCCCACGTGCCTATTGGAGGAATAATGTATTTAATGTAAATAGGCCAAACAAAACCGGATGGAACACATAGTGCTCAAGTACAAGCATGGGATGGTAAAGTGATCTTGATGATAGACTCCGCAGACCATACAACTAAACGACCGACTATAAAAATATGGAACACACTATATAACGCTCAGAACGTAGGCTTACTGAATTACCTGGATACAGTATGTGCACATGGGCAGTGGCGACACCAGCATCAACATGTTAAAGGAGGAAAACTTGGTGGCGGGCTATATAAGCATGATAAGAATCGGGGGGAGACATTTTAAAGCTAATTTTAAGTACATAACTTTCAGTTTTGACATTCAAATTCAACTTTTTTATTATTTGGGGGGTACAAAATAGGTAGAGACATGCGCTGACAGGAAGTAATAACTGGGGGTCACGACTGGGCACGCCCCCCCCCCTTCCACCGTTCGTGCCACCACTGCACCTGATGGGGTACACTCTTGGAAAAAGGGTGCTTCAGGGGTTCTTGGCTGTCCCGTATATGGAACCCTTTTTAGAACCTATAGGTTCCACAAAGAACCTTTTAAAGGTTCTAAAAGAACAAAATATGCGTCTTTAGAACCTCTAAAGGTTCTCTACAAAAGTTGTTGGGGTTCTTTAAACTAAAAGAACCTTTAACCCTGAGGGTTCCATATACGGGACAGCCAAGAACCCCGGAAGCACCCTTTTTCTAAGGGTGTAGGTCTACCTGCTGGATTAAAGGTCACATGGGGTACCCACCCATGTGTTCTATACTTATATTAAGGCAATCCAGATACTCTGAATACTCCTACATCTGAATAACCATTCAGGTGCCCTTATTAATCCACGTAGGCCCTAATAGCCGCATACACAGTTATCACGGGTGCCCTTAATATTCGATTCAAGATAAACTACATAGTCCAGGGAGGTCCTATTGGATCACTAATACACAATCTTGATTATTAATGTACATGTGGTGGTACATGAATATTCAAGGCACCATGTGTTATACATGCATGGCGTACATGGATTTCTTAAGGGCACATGGTATATATGGATTATTAAGGGCACTTTGGTACCAATGTCAGTATTAAGGGCACCTAGGATACATGTAACAACGACATACTCTTGCTGTTTTACAATACCCACATCTTACGTTTTGATATGACTAACCACCCGCTATAGCTTCGGCACCTATACCTGCGATTTTCAATATAAACTGGATATAATACGGGCACATTGGTATGGATATAACGCCGGCGCATGCGCTACCTGGGTTATTAAGGCCATCTGTGAGGAGGGGTAGGGCCTAGACCTATCGGACAACCGGTGTATTTAGAACACGTTGAGTAGGCTACTTGGATTAGGAACATGGGTATCTGTATTATTTAAGAGCACATTTGGCCTAGGCTCATGGTGTATTAAGGGCACCATGTCACTTACATTATATCAACGGCACTTTAGGTACCTGAATTATTTAAGGATATACTCTTGATATTTATATAAACATTTATAACGCTTTGATATTACTCACCTCTGCCTATAATTGTGATATGACTATTACTGTCCGCTATCTTCGGCACCCGCGTTTAATTTGATAAAGTAAGGGCACCTGGGGTATCTCGATATAGCGGCACACTGCAGTACCTTGATTATGTGGTATCCGGTGCATTATTAAGGGCACCTTGGTAACTGGATTAGGGGTAGGGCTTAGGCCTATGGGGTCCCTGGATATAATGGATGAGGCCTACCTAGATTAAGGCACATCCTACCTGGATTATCATAAGCACCTGCGATATTCGGATTATTTAGGGCCCGCCTGGATTATGTATACATGTCGGACATGTTCTTGATATTGTATCAAATTTTCTTATGCTTTGTTTACTTATTCCCCGTGAAATCTTCTAGCGGGTCCCGCGCGAAGCGCGGGTGCCCGCTAGTAATAAATAAACAGTGAAACCAATTCGCCCGTAGCGCGAAAAATGGCTATTTAAACACTAAAAAGGTCCAGAAAACGTTTATAAAGCCATCTTGTTAAAAATTGAATAACACAAAACCAAAAAGAATTCCCGCGGAGCGCGAAAAAATTGGCTATTGTAAAAATAGAGGTTTAGAAAAACGTTCCTGAAGCCATCTTGTTAAGCTTGAATAATAATTAATCAGTGAAAAGTAATTCGCGCATAGCGCGCAAAAAAATGTCTATTTTAACAATAAAAAAGGTCCAGAAAACTGAAGCCATCTTGTTCAAATTGAATAACAAAATATTTTTAAAAAAATGGCTATTGTAAAAAGAAAGGTTAAAAGTTCCTGAAGCCATCTTGTTAAGCTTAAATAATAAAACATTTAAAATAATCCGCGCAATGAATTGGTTATTTTTACGCTAAAATGGTCCAGAAAAACGTTCCTGAAGCCATCTTGTTAAGCTTGAATAATAAAACATTGAAAATAATTGCAAAAAACTGGTTGTGTACTTCAATAGAATGGAGTAGCATATAAAACATGTTACTCATTGCTATCTACTGAAGATAGCACATGGTTTGTGTACTTTAAGAGAATGGAGTAGCATATAAAACATGTTACTCGTTGCTATCTATTGAAGATAGCACATGGTTTGTGTACTTCAAGAGAATGGGGTAGCATAGAAAACATGTTACTCTTTGCTATATACTGAAGAGCACATGGTTTGTACTTGTGTACTTCAAGAGAATGGAGTAGCATATAAAACATGTTACTCCTTGCTATCTACTGAAGATAGCATATGATGTGTGAACTGCAGGAGAATGGAGTAGCATATAAAACATGTTACTCTTTGCTATATACTGAAGAGCACATGGTTTGTACTTGTGTACTTCAAGAGCATATAAAACATGTTACTCCTTGCTATCTACTGAAGATAGCATATGGTGTGTGTACTTCAGGAGAATGGAGTAGCATATAAAACATGTTACTCCTTGCTATCTACTGAAGATAGCATATGGTGTGTGTACTTCAGGAGAATGGAGTAGCATATATAACATGTTACTCTTTGCTATTTACTGAAGATAGCATATGGTTTCTGTACTTCAAGAGAACAGAGTAGCATATAAAACATGTTACTCCTTGCTATCTACTGAAGAGCACATGGTTTGTGTACTTCAAGAGAACAGAGTAGCATATAAAACATGTTACTCTTTGCTATCTACTGAAGATTGCACATCATGCTAGCATATGAACATGTTACTCTTTGCTATATACTGAAGATAGCACATGGTTTGTACTTGTGTACTTCAAGAGAATGGGGTAGCATATAAAACATGTTACTCTTTGCTATCTACTGAAGATAGCACACGGTGTGTACTTTTGTACTTCAAGAGAATGGAGTAGCATATAAAACATGTTACATGTTACCGATAACAATCGGTGCGCAGCAATGCCAGGGGGGGTCTGAGGGGATGTGCCCCCCTTAGAATTACGATAATTTTGAAAATATGCAATGAAGGAAATGGTGCAATTTGGTGCATACATTTAACTAAATTTTTTGACGAATACCGTATGCATAGGCGTGCGCAGGATTTTTTCACCCGGGGGCTTAGAAATAAATGTCATTGAATATGCATGATTGACTAATCAAAGCGGTGCGAAGAAGGTTTAAAAAACGTTCCTGAAGCCATGTTGTTAAGCTTGACTGATAAATGAATAGTGAAACTAATTTGCTAGCGCGCAAAAAATGCCTATTTTAATACTAAAAAGGTACAGAAAACGTTTCTGAAGCCATCTTGTTCCAATTTAATAACAAAGTAGTAAACGTAATTCGCGCAGAGCGTGAAAAAAATTTAAGCTTGAATAATAAATAAACAGTGAAACCAATTCGCCCGTAGCGCGAAAAATGGCTATTTAAACACTAAAAAGGTCCAGAAAACGTTTATAAAGCCATCTTGTTGAAATTGAATAACACAAAACCAAAAAGAATTCCCGCGGAGCGCGAAAAAATTGGCTATTGTAAAAATAGAGGTTTAGAAAAACGTTCCTGAAGCCATCTTGTTAAGCTTGAATAATAATTAATCAGTGAAAAGTAATTCGCGCATAGCGCGCAAAAAAATGTCTATTGTAACAATAAAAAAGGTCCAGAAAACTGAAGCCATCTTGTTCAAATTGAATAACAAAATATTTTTAAAAAAATGGCTATTGTAAAAAGAAAGGTTAAAAGTTCCTGAAGCCATCTTGTTAAGCTTAAATAATAAAACATTTAAAATAATCCGCGCAATGAATTGGTTATTTTTACGCTAAAATGGTCCAGAAAAACGTTCCTGAAGCCATCTTGTTAAGCTTGAATAATAAAACATTGAAAATAATTGCAAAAAACTGGTTGTGTACTTCAAGAGAATGGAGTAGCATATAAAACATGTTACTCATTGCTATCTACTGAAGATAGCACATGGTTTGTGTACTTTAAGAGAATGGAGTAGCATATAAAACATGTTACTCATTGCTATCTACTGAAGATAGCACATGGTTTGTGTACTTCAAGAGAATGGGGTAGCATATAAAACATGTTGCTCGTTACTATCTACTGAAGATAGCACATGGTTTGTGTACTTCAAGAGAATGGGGTAGCATATAAAACATGTTGCTCGTTACTATCTACTGAAGATAGCACATGGTTTGTGTACTTCAAGAGAATGGGGTAGCATATAAAACATGTTGCTCGTTACTATCTACTGAAGATAGCACATGGTTTGTGTACTTCAAGAGAATGGGGTAGCATATAAAACATGTTGCTCGTTACTATCTACTGAAGATAGCACATGGTTTGTGTACTTCAAGAGAATGGAGTAGCATTTAAAACAAGTTGCTCGTTACTATCTACTGAAGATAGCACATGGTTTGTGTACTTCAATAGAATGGAGTAGCATAATTATATAAAACATGTTGCTCGTTACTATCTACTGAAGATAGCACATGGTTTGTGTACTTCAAGAGAATGGAGTAGCATATAAAACATGTTACTCCTTGCTATCTATTGAAGATAGCACATGGTTTGTGTACTTCAAGAGAATGGGGTAGCATATAAAACATGTTACTCTTTGCTATCTACTGAAGATAGCACATGGTTTGTGTACTTCAAAAGAATGGGGTAGCATATAAAACATGTTACTCCTTGCTATCTACTGAAGATAGCACATGGTTTGTGTACTTCAAGAGAATGGGGTAGCATATAAAACATGTTACTCTTTGCTATCTACTGAAGATAGCACATGGTTTGTGTACTTCAAGAGAATGGAGTAGCATAATTATATAAAACATGTTACTCCTTGCTATCTACTGAAGATAGCACATGGTTTGTGTACTTCAAGAGAATGGAGTAGCATAATTATATAAAACATGTTACTCCTTGCTATCTACTGAAGATAGCACATGGTTTGTGTACTTCAAGAGAATGGAATAGCATAATTATATAAAACATGTTACTCCTTGCTATCTACTGAAGATAGCACATGGTTTGTGTACTTCAAGAGAATGGAGTAGCATAATTATATAAAACATGTTACTCCTTGCTATCTACTGAAGATAGCACATCATAGTACCGTATGCGTACTTCAATAAAACATGTTACTCGTTACTATCTACTGAAAACGGCACATACATGTAGTTCTGTACCTCATGAGAGAGTGGAGTAGCATAAAAAAACTAAAAACTCTACCAAATGAATACTCGTGATAATGATTTAAGTTGAAGCATTCTTGAAATGATAATATTGATCGCAAATCCAAACCACCAATGTCCCAAATTAGCAATATGCGCCATTTTACGGTCATTTCAACCACAAGCTATGGTTTTAATCACATTTCGTAAAGTCCCTAAGCACACTACAATATAGCACCCTAGCATATTAAGACGACTGTACTGCATGTGTGTTTACTGTTGCATATCTGTCAATCATATAAAGTACATTAAACATGATCTAAACCCATCTTCATATATCGCCCATACTATCTGTGAATTTTCAATCAGTCACTCAAGGAGGTGGCTTCAAAGATCTAGAGAATATAACATGTGTAAATACCCTAAAGTTCCAAATGTTTTGGATTGTAGAAGGTAAGGATATATGTCAAGTTTCAACAAAAGTCGTACTGTTCAAAAGAAAGCAGTATGCCCATACAATTACAAAATCCTTCATTTCGGACCACTTGCCCCACGGACCAGTTGCCCCATATTCCCCTATTGCAAATTTGTATAGTCTGAAAGATGAAGAATTGATCCTTCAAACACACGAACAAGTTTTTTTTATAATCCTTTGTCAGATGAAAATCTTACCGTTTTTAAATAAGTTTTCCAGATCGACAAATAACAACTCATAAGATTCAGACTAAAGAGCACTTTTTATGATTCGGAATAAAGAACATCATTTCGAATTTATACTACAGAACCTGCTTTGATATTTTAATTGCAGACCCTTTCTTAATAATTTAACAGCGAGGCAGATAACTTTTCTAGATCGACAAATAACATATTTTATTTTATTTCTTAATAATTGGATTTAAACATAATCATAATATTTGGGACTTTTTTCAGATGATAGATTCTTCAAATTATTGAACCTTAGGCCTAATTACGTTAATACTATAAAACCGTGGTACTATAATAGAACCTTATTTTTTCGTTATATAGAACCCTTCGGACTATACAACCGTGACTCCGAACATGTCACCAAAATGGTCTTCACTTCATTGCAAGGAATTTTACTTGATACTGGGTTTTCCCTTTTAAAGGGAATTTTTATTTACTTCATTGTGGATGGATGCAAGAGAGATTTCTATTTCTATATGGTTAATTTGGTCTGAAATTTAAACTTATTTGGATGTAATTTTGCCTGAAAATTCAACATTTTCGATTATTTTTGGGGAAATGGGGTGGGTTTGATCTGACTGGGGGCCCGGCTTTGCTGGCAAGCTCTATTTCTCGGGCACAAATGATCAATCGACCAGAATTGCCCGACCTGTGACACTTCCCCGGACACTTCTTTCTTTCTGCCCGGTAAATGCTTCTTTGGCTATTAAAAATTAACCCGGTATAAACACAACGTATCGCCCAGTGGCGTAGGGGGAATGCCCCACCTGACCGAAAAAAGCACTTTGTGCCCCCGCCCCAGCCCTATTTATGCCCTGCCCCAGTCTCCGGATGTAGTGTGTTATATGGCATTATGACTTACAAGGACCATTTTTCGCGGGCGTTTGGTGTTCAACATGCCCTTACTCCCCCCCTGTCAAGTTTTCTGAGCTGACTTTTGCGCACAAAATTCTGATCTTGTGATTTCACATTGTTTATTTTTAAAAAAAAGGGTGGGGAAGTGCCCTCGCCCTCCTTTTCCCCCAAAGTTAGGACGAGAAACTAGTTTTGTTTTTGTATTTGGCCTAAAGCAATTTAAAATAAACACTGAAATAAAGAACAAAGAAAATAGAATTGAAGCGGACCTCAAAAAGGTAGCGGGAGGGGAAAACATGTTTATTTTCTTATTTTGCCTAATTATTAAAGGGACACTAAGAGATGTGTTGGAGGATGCGCCCTCAATTATGATAAAAACTGGGATTGGTATATTTTTATAATTGTATTACATGTATGAACCTACACCTATAAGGATTAAGAAAAATCTGCCCTCTTTGTACAAGAAAACGTCGATTCAAAAATGCTCGTATAGCCGGGACGAGCATTTTACGTCCGACAGTATCCCCTGCAGTACGCGTGATACATAACACGAACCATATTTACATAGAGGGCGTTTTTCAATAAATAGCAATGATATTGTTTTAATCAAGTTTTGCTGTGTTTTTGTTAGTAGAAACAACAATAATGGCAATTTTTAATGTTCGTCTTGAATTCTGAAGTAAATTTTTAAACATTTAAAATTTTCAACACCACTTAAAGGTAGATGACCCGATCACATTTTCGTAACACAGAATTATTTCAAACATACGGAGATTTTCATATCATATGAAAGCTCGTATTTTTCTCATCATCATACTGAAATTTGACGGCCTAAATCGGTATATTTACGGAGAAATCGATGAAATAACGTCGAATTACCGCGAATGGTGGTAACCACCAATATAGTTTGTGTACAACTCAATGGGTACAGTTCACAGCATCTTGTGCGTCTAAAATAAGAACCATTAGAGCTATGAAACTCAAACTTTGGAACACGACTTTTTTAAGGATGACCTTTCATGTAGAATAGAAAACTTCAAGTTGAAAATCGGAAATGTGATCGGGTCATCTACCTTTAATGTCCCTTTAAACAATGGTATTGGACCACAATTGTTTCTTTCTTTTTGGCGGTGATGGTACATTTTGTGTATATATTAAAATGTATTTCGTTTAACCATATTATTATAACGAATGTTATTAAAAATAAAAAACGAAAAGGGGAAAAATGTCCACATTGAATCTCTTCATCAATTTAAAATCCCAATGAAAGTCATAACAATGCAATTTGACTAACTAGAAAATGAATATTTTAATTGATGTTAAAATCTTTAAAAAGATAATTAACGCATCTTATTCCTTGAAATTGAAGACACACAATTATCAAATGATGACGAGTCTGGTAAGATAATGACCGTGTCCTTTACAAGGCGTGATTGATGACGTCACTAAGTATATATATAAACAGCAATCACAATAGGCCTTTATTGTTAAAAGTGGCAACACAATTCCAAATATGTCCCGTCTACTTAAGGCCGCATAAACAGTTTGACCTAATAATGATAGTGTAGGCGTTTCCCCTTAAAAGTATCACGATCACTTAAAAGTGTACCAATTCAAATTAAATGTCTATAACTCCTCATCTGAGAGATCTTCGACTGTACGAGTTTACCTGGCTATTGCAGTGGCCAAAGAAGCATGTTTAAGTCTGGTCGATAGATCATTTCTGCCCGGGAAATGGAGCTTGCCTGAGCCGGTAAAAGCCCCTCCTCCTCCCCGTCAGATCAAGCCCACCCTCCCCCAATATTCGAAAATGTTGACTATTCAGGTCAAAATTAGTTTAAAATTGGTCTGAAATCTAATTTCAGACTAAATTAAGCTAATTTCAGGCAATTTTGACATTAAAAGCCAATGGTTTCGCACGCTTCGCGCACACCATAGAAATAGAAACCTCTCTTGCACCAAGCTCTTGCTCCCCCCATTAAAAATGTATGAAATGACGATGGTGCCGACACTGATGATTATGTATCCATTTTACTCTTCCACAATGACGAGTATTAAAAAACACTGTTTGCTTTTGCAGCAACATTATGTTGAGACTATACCCGAATTTTGTATCACATTACCAAAACGTGTAGGCCCTATAATAGTATTAGACCAAATTTGACAATGTAAGTGTAAAATGGCCTTGCGCGCATCATTTTGTTCATGCCCCCCTTGTCAAAAAATGTCTTCCCCCCCCCCCCCTAAAAAAATGTATGAGGCTGGTGCCGCCACTGTACTGCCCCCCCCCCCCCCCCCCTGGCCCCCCTCTGGCCCCCGCTCTGGCTACGCCACTACGTGTTTAAATGATGATGTTCCTGCTATTATCTACATGACGTGACGTCACTATTTAGAAGTCAATCATTGAGATTTATTTTTTCTATAAAGTTCCACACTTGGCTATGTCAAGTGCTCTGTTAACCCTCACAACATGAAGTTTATCAAGCCCTGTAACTTTTGAACTATTAATATGATATAACCAAGGAGTTATTATAGTTGTTTATATAATAACTCCTTGATATAACTATTTTAATGGAGAGGAAATGAGTCGGAGAATCCATTTTTGGTATCAAATTTCACCCAAAATGCAGATTTTTGTTTTTAAATTTTTGCCAAAAAAACAAAATCCCTTTTTAGGCTCAAAATTTGCTGCATTTGTAGCAAATTCAGTTTTGGTAAAAATACGTTTGTTTTTTTTTTAATATCTTATTTAATTTTTGAATTATTGTTTTTGGCACTAATTCAAAAACTAAATCAGTTGGTAAAACAAAAAAACTTCCTAGGGAATTTTATTAGGATTATAATAAAACTAGAACGACAAAATTTGACAAAATATATTTTTAGTCATCTTTACAAAACCTAAAATGGGTCAAAAACCGTGTTTTTTATAATTTTCTCCAAAATGGTCAATTTCATGTTCATGGTTGGATTCATTGAACCCTTTTCTTCAAGAAAATGTATACTTTTATATAGATTAAATGAATAATGAAAAAGTTACGGCAGTTTGACGGTGGCTATACCTGAGGGTCCACATCCCGGGGGAGGGGGGCTTAAGGAAGTCACTTTTTGAATTTTGTGAGTGCTGTGATTATTGAACTATGACTCAACTCAAATGTATATAAAAGTATATCATCTTGGAAAGGAAATGGATCAGGGAATCCAAACAAACCAACAAATATACACCTTTTTGGGGGGCACTTTTTAGTCAAAATTTCAAAAAATATTAGATTAGGTTACAAAAATGAGAAATTCGTCCGTAAGTTATAGTGTCTTTATACATCATAATCAAGCGATTTGGGCATTTTTTCCTCAAAAAAAGAAGATTTACAACGGCCTCGTTCTCATCAAGTTACGCAACTAATATTGCCGCAATACCATGGGCAAAGCAATTTAAAATAAACACTGAAATAAAGAAAAAAGAAAATATCATTGAAGCGGACCTCAACAAGGTAGCGGGAGGGAATAAACATGTTTATTTTTTATTTTGCCTAATTATTAAACAATGGACGTATCGGACCACAGAGGCGTACGTATACACTTTGTAATGTATTAAAATGAATAACCATAGGCCTATATAACGAATGTTATTTAAAAAATGAAAAAAACGAAAAGGGGGAAAAATGTCCACATTGAATCTCTTCATCAATTTAAAATCCCAAAAAAGAAAATAACGCATCTTATTCTTTGAAATTAAAGACACAAAATTATCTAAACATGACAAATGATGACGAGTCTGGTAAGATAATGACCGTGTCCTTACAAGGCGTGATTAATATATGACGTCACTAAACAGCAATCACAATAGGCCTTTGTTAAAAGTGGCAACACAATTCCAAATATGTCCCGTCTACTTAAAAGGCCGCATAAACAGTTTGACCTATTATTGATTAGTGTAGACGTTTCCAATTCCCCTTATTAAAAAGCATCACGATCACTTAAAAGTTTACCAATTCAAATTAGGAGCCCCAGAGCTCTAAATTCGGCTTTAAAATGGTTTGACCCCTGACCTTCGAACATACTCCAAAATAAATACTTTTATGATAGATTCATATCTTTTCTACAAGAATAAATTGTACTGCTCTTATGATTCTCTTGCGAATTCAAATTACTGGCAATACATGTATTCCTCTTACATAGACAAAATGACATAAAACAACTCATGTTAGGGGTAGGGGTAGTATTATGGCCATAAAAAGTTGAAGTAAATGTTAAAGTATGTATAACTATACATCATATCTATGGGGAAGAACTGCTGCTTCACAAGTTGAGATAGATATTTATATAGTTACAATGTCCATGTTACAGGTAACAAATAGAACATTTGAAAAAGTCGGAAAAGGGTCAAAAATGCTTATTTTCTAACCTTTTCAATTGCAGTCCATAACATTTTGGACCGATATCAATGACATCAAAATGGAAAAAGCTAATCTAATGTGTCAAGTAGTTCTTTCTTTAAATTCATAAACATGAATACGAGAGATTCTATCATTTCTGCTACCGTAAAATATCAGCATATGGCACGTTATTATCTCTGATATACAGGGCGCCATCTCGCGATCAAAACGTCTTTTAAAAGTTTATTCCTAAAGGCACTTCCGAATCTCAAATGTTTGCCCAGGGCAAAAGTCACATGACTCGCTACATACCCGAGATCCGCGTATACATCATATATACTAGCGGGCACCAGCGCTTCGCGCTGGACCCGCTAGAAGATTTCACGGGGAATAAGTAAACAAAGCGTAAGAAAAATTGATACAATAATATCAAGAACATGTCCTATACATGTATACATAATTCAGACGGGGCCCTAAATAATCCGAATATCGCAGGTGCTTTTGATAATCCAGGTTATACATTGCCTTAATCTAGGTAGACCTACGTTTGTGTTTCCAGATACCTATGTAGGCCTCCCATGAGACCTGAAACGCAGGTACCCGTTGTCCCATTATATCCAGGGACCCCATAGGCCTAAGCCCTACCCCCTAATCCAGTTACCCCAGGTGCCCTTAATAATGCACTGGATACCACATAATCAAGGTAGGCCCACTGCAGTGTGCCGTTATCTCGAGATACCCAGGTGCCCTTACTTTATCATAGTCAAGTAAATTAAACGCGGGTGCCGAAGATAGCGGACAGTAAAAGTCATATCACAATAGGCAGAGGTCAGTAATATCAAAGCGTTATAAATGTTTATATAAATATCAATCAAGAGTATGTCCTTAAATAATTCAGGTATTAAGGTGCCCTTGATATAATGTAAGTAACATGGTGCCCTTAATACACCATGAGCCTAGGCCCAATGTGCTCTTAAATAATACAGATACCCAAGATCTTAATCCGAGTAGGCCTACTCCATCAACGTGTTCTTAATACCCCCAGTTATACTCCTGTCAGCGCATGTCTCTACCTATTTTGTACCCCAAATAATAAAAAGTTGAATTTTAAAGTCAAAATTGAAAGTTACTTAAAATTAGCTTTTAAATGTCTCCCCCGATTCTTTTATTGCCCTGCCACCCCGTTTTCCTCCTGGTGCAAGTGTCGCCACTGCCCATATGCACATACTGTATCCAGGTAATTCAGTAGGCCTATACGTTCTGAGCGTTATTATAGTTTTATGGCCTATTTACATTAAATACATTATTCCTCCAAGGCATGTGGGGCCTTAACGTAATATTTAGTCCCTTTATCATGTTTGCTGTGTTCTATAAAGCCTCCCGAGATACTACCTAGTGTACCCTTAAAATCCAGTTATCACAGGTGGCCCACCTGCGCATAGTATATCCAGGTAATTTGAGACTCGTTTTATAGTGAACCCCGTAATCCAGATACCACGGATGCCCTGAATAATCCAGACACTCTATAATAATCATGATAATGTACCACACGTTCCGTTTATACAGATGCCCCATGTGCCCTAATAGCACATACACAACCAATCCAGAATTCCACAAATTTCACTTATTGTACAGCTTCAGAATGCTGTAAATTTGACATCGTAAATAACTTGATTAATTACAGCACTGTAATTATTAGCCAACTTGGTGTGTGTGTGTTTAGAAGATGATTGTCTAAGTCTGTGTGAGTTAGAGGTGTCCTACTGTGAAAGTGGTGTGTATCTGGTGTTTAGGGTAGAGCTCTGCCACATAAATCATCACTAAAATAGTCACTGTCGGACGCTGCCTCGTGCTATAAGTCATACTTATAATTATATCCAGATTATCAAGTAAGGGAAGTGCGGAGAGCAGGAGGAGGTGGCTTTAGGGTACATTATTAGAAAAAGGGTGCTTCAGAGGGGTTCTTGGCTGTCCTGTATAATGGTTTAAAGGTTCTTTGATTTTAAAGGCCCCAAAAGGTTCTGTAGAGAACCTTTAGAGGTTCGAAAGACCAATGTTTGCCCATATTTTGCCTATTTTGAACCTTAAAATGGTTCTTTTTGGAACCTTTTCAAAGCATGAAGAGTGTACGGACTGCCTGCTTTCACTCTGCTCCGTTACAATGTGCACGGTTTGCGCCACAAACGCGTACACCTTTTGTCTGCGTCATTACGTGTGCGCCGAACCGCGTTCACCATGTTAAACGCGGTCGCGCAGCACAACATAGAAACGGTTGACATGGTACTGCCAGTTTCTTTATCGTTAGCAAACGTCGCATTCATCTATGTTACTAATGTGAAAGTGTCACTTTAAGATCTGCGTAAGAGTTTTTGTTTACATTTAGAAAATGCCGTGAAATATTTTTATTTGTCGGACGTATAAATGCTTGTTACTATGCGATCTTTAAGAATAACAAACAGCCGCATATACAGAAATGTAGCTATATCCCTGAAGAAAATATTTTGGGTGAAGACCATATGTCATCACTCACTCCGAAAACCACAATTTGTGTCCGAACAGTAGCTACCCGAGTAAAATAAATTCAACATTTTGGATTTTCACATGTGATCCTTTCTGCGCATGTCTGAAAACGGGAAAAAACGGGTATTGAACTATCTAATTAGCTCGTGTATTAGAGGCGCAATTACCACGCTTTTTCAGTTGAAGAGGGACGCGAGTGCAAAATTATTATTGAACTATCTAATCAGGCGAGGGACCGAAAATTAGTATATAGATAAACCCCGATGCAATGCTGATAGCTCGCGTACCGAAAGATTGGCCCGGGGGGGCCAGTCAAACATATTGGTGTACACAGGCGTGACCAAAAAAACGCGTAAAAAGGGGTGTTTTTTCAGTGTTGGACGCGTCACGCGCGTGACGCGTTAAGGGTATCAAAAACGCTGATTTTCAAGAAAAAGGGTGGCTTAAAATACAGGTCGAACGCGTAAAAAGGGGTGTTTTTTAAGTGTTGGACGCGTCACGCGTTAAGGGTATCAAAAACGCTGATTTTCAAGAAAAAGGGTGGCTTAAAACAGGTCGAACGTGTTTAGGGTAACTTGTTTTGTTCCCCGTTCTCAGAAGAATGTTATCTCCGTTCTTGTTTAGGGGTCATATTCTGGCAAGAACTTGTTTAGGGGTCAAAATTTGCAAGGAAAGCGCGCTAAAAACTTGTTTAGGGGGTGATTTTGCTTGCAGGGTAAAACTTGTTTAGGGGGTGTCTGAAAAAAATTTGGTCACGCCTGTGTACACCATTATGTTTGACTGGCCCCCCCGGGAAGATTGGCTACAAACAGCAAAATGTACGAACAAAATTCATGTCTAGAAATGTTTCGAAAAGTCATTCTATTCATTTGAATAAAACCACAGTTATAATCTGAAACAACATTAAATCATTTATTGGGCGAGAACCCTGTGTTAATACATACAAAAATAGAAATATAAAACATTTTAACTTCCTATTTATAGGATAGTAGTGTTCAACTGTCATTTGAATTTATGTCTGTCCTATTATCGTTGATATATTGGGTCGTCTGAGAGACGCGTGGCCAGCGTCGTGTCGTCTGCTACAATCACGCCTGATCGGTATAGCGCCACCAGTTCTATGCCGACCAAATTTTAATTTAAAAGTGGCCTCCGATCGGCAAGCTCAGTGGCATACCCCTGCCGTGGGTTCGAATCCCACAAAGAATTTTTTTTTCTTCCCGTTACTATTACATTTAGTAAATGTAGAGATTATTTTAATATCGTTCAATCATAATATCATTTTGATCTCAGATCCTTTTCATTTTATTTAATAGAATGATTTTCTTACAGATTCAATGAGGTTTTAATTTGAATGTACTAATGTACTATCACTTCATGGGGGTGCATGTGCATGTACATGTATAGGTTTAATACATGCTTAGCGTTGCGTTTATTGAATTATTGCAATACCCCGCCCATTGTTACACCATGATTATTCACGCAATAATCTATCAGGCCAATTGTTATTGGAAGAAGTCAGTCGTCGTTGAATCGATTCTTATTTCCCATCTGATCTGTTTGAACAGTCAGAAGTCAAGGCATGAAAATACCGTCTATGTTGTTCGCCCCGGCCCGCCAATAAAGCGAGATTTCAAGAAAACAAATAGAAATTTGGATTTTTCCATTGCACGAGGTGAAGCCGAGTGTAATGGAATAATCCAAATTGGACCGAGTGATAGTTCTAATTGCACAAGCAAACGGCATTCAATATTTGTTTTATATCATGATATCACATCATTCTTTTCCAGCCATAATGATAGTATACAAATATTTAATGGCTGAGAGTGTGATAGTAAAAACTATATCACGAGGTCAAATTTGGATTTTTCCATTACACGAGGCGCAGCCGAGTGTGATGGAACAATCCAAATTGAACCGAGTGATATAGTTTTACTATTGCACAAACAAAAGGCATTCAATATTTGTTTTATATCATGATATCGCATTATTTTTTTCCAGGCATAATGATAGTAAAAACTATCACATGGTTGAAATAAGGCCTATCATGATATAATAAAAACTATCACATGGTTGAAATCTAGCCTATCATGATATAATACAAAACATCATACTTATGACAAAAACGAATAAAAACTGCCATCTCTCAACATGCATTTTTTTAATTCGCGACAATCGAAGTTAAAGTCCTGATGTCGATGACGTCATGTTTATACAATGCACTCGGGAATTGTGGAATTATGACGGTCAAATTTAGCATGTGCTCCTAAAATTATTATTTGTTTTGTTTTTAGAAGCTCGATTGTACTAGAGCCAATGTACCTCAATAATGGTACGATATAATAACGCTGTAAAGCGTAAACAAGTTGTTTAAGAATAAAGATTACCGTATACTTAAAGTGTGTCAGAGTTTATTGTGTTATTTTTGTCATGTATACGATGATGATGAAAAGAAACCCCGACAACCAAACTTATTACCATGGCGTATATAAAACACGTTCGATATTGACACCAAAATTACAAAATTGAAAGTAAATTAACCGCAACAGCAGGACATAACCCGGTTACACCAGTTTTACAGTATCAATTGGTTTGTTATTTCCTATTAGTTCATCTTTCGGGAAGGCACTTCGTTTTGAGTTTAGGGACCCACGCCTAGAACAAAGTATTGCCAATGTTTCTATATGTGAATTATATAAATTGAAAGACAAGGTTGAAAGACAAGGCATAATTCATGATATGGAGATTCAACATTTAAGACATTTTAGTTGGTATTGATTTAGCATTGGGAAACGATTCTATGAAAACCGATTTTTGCCGTGACGCCTTAGCGTCGCGGCACATTAGAGACCAGATTTCTCAGTATTCAGTTTGCTGAGCACCATTGTCGAATTTCTGGATTGGACGAAACAGTGTAAATATTGCAGCTTTAATCGGTTTCGGCCAATAAAAAGGATTGTCACATCATTTGTTTGGATGATTTTATCAAAGATATTCATAGATAAGAACTACTGATTGGACGAGCAAATAAGACACTCCCGTTTATTCTAGCGTTCAACCAATGCTACTGACGGTATGAGATTTTATGAGTCGCCCTTCTTTGCGCTGATGGTATATTATTTGTATTAGATTGTTGTCGCGTCGTTCGATCGAAAGACAGTTGTTAACGCTTTACAACGAATACAAGTTAAACTAACTAGTTATAATCAAATCAATTTATGATCTGCATATATTAGAAATTAAGTTTTATTTCAAAAACTATTTCAAAGTTTGAAAATATTTATTTAATTGGAAAATATTTGGAATTTTTTTTTTATCGCATACAAAGAATATGTATTATATTGTCGAACCGTTTTTATATTCAATTATCGTCGCTCGATCGAAAGACAGTGTTATAACGCTATAAAATTGATCGTTCGCTGGAAAGTCAGTGATTAACGGATGAAAAATTATTTAATTAGTTATAGTCAAATTAATATATGGTATTTATTCATATATATTTGCTTTACTTACAAACAAAAAATTCCAAATTTAAAAATAGTATTAAAAAAACTTAAATCGCATACAAAGAATACTTGGTAGCCGTTTCCATTTTACAGACAAAGAAACTAACACTAACACATGTGCTGTGAATTGAGAAGACCGGTCATCGTAGAATAAAAAACCCTTTAAAAGGGAAGAGCTAGTACAAATGAAAGACTTTATATTTTAGGAAAGCAGTTGGTAGAATAATGACATGTAAATGTAATTGGGTAATCAGAGATTGACAAAAGAGCAGGCAGTTGACGTATTGACAAATTTGGGCATGATATCAAGTAATGAATATGAAGACAAATTTGCAGTAGTTGTCCGTACTGTGAAGAGGTCTGCCGAAATCAGACACAATTAGGCAAGATATCAAAATTGAGTTTGTAATTGATTATTGTAGTAGAGATCTTCCGCTTAACAATGGTACCTTTTTTAATCGGACTTCCCAAAGCGGAGTTATATCATTTTCAAGTTAATATATGAAAACTCCAAACTGAGATATACTTACAATTTACATACAATGTACTTTTAAATCATTATTATTATTTTGTATTTGAAATATATTTTTTGGTTTGATTTTTTTAATCTGAAACTTTTAAACACTCTGGGAATTAATTATTTACAAGAAATCTCAAAAAATCACCCCAATTAGGTTTGGGCTATTTCTCAGCTTGGAGCTCTGGCCAATTCATTTGGTTTCGGTTGAACATATATGATGTAACCACAGGGTTGTCATTTAGAAACATGTAAATATCCTCTAGTTGTTATTATGGTGCAATTTCTAATTGAGACTAAGAGGATGTACACTTTACTGGCAATCAAACAAGAAATACAAAAACAAGTTACATAAAAAGCATAAAACGGTTTCTTTGTTTTATAATTTTATTAGAAACAAATGTATGTACACGATGAGAAGTTATGTACAAATAAAAGTTCAGGAGGGACCATAATGTTGCGTACAATCAACTGAATCAATGTATGGTTACAAATATTTGCGTAAAATTGAGTTTTATGACATGTTCGAAACTTACATTAATTCCTCTGTCAAACTTGACATTGTGTATAGTATCACATGTATAATGATAGTTTATAACCCTTCACGAATGTAGTTATATCAAAGTTACAGGCATTATTGAAATGGTCATACACTTCATGCAGACAACAAACAGATTTAGCCAGAGTCATCATTTTTTGGTGAACGTGTACGAATAATACTTAGCATATCTGGAGTTCTTGACAAGTCAACAAGGTCTACTGCAGATATTGGTTATAAAGAAGAAGTGTCATTATCATGATTGACACTTTTATGCATACGCATGTAAACATTCACAATGTTCAGTAATTGTGACCATTCTACATTGTTTATTGCTGACATAAGAAATGTTATGTCCTTCCGCCACTTTACCTACTGTCACTATTGTATAGCCGGCTTTGGTAATATACTGTAAATCAGTTATTGGAAGAGCTCTGTTACATGTTGTCGGAGAGATAGGCCCTACCGTTATCAGGAGGGCGGTAGGAAGTTGGGTTCGGGGGGTATTTTTTGTTGTTTTTTGGCCGGCGTATATTTTTAAATTTTAATGTATTCATTCGTTTGTTTGTTTTTTGGCCTGCAAAGAGGGGGATTTTTTTCTTCCAAAAACTTCCTACCCCCACCCTGAAAATCTAAAGGTGCGTCCCTTACCGTAAGGAAACAGCCATGGAAAAGACTTTTCTTCACCATAATTAATGCTTTTTAAATTCACAGGTCGCCCACTTGCACGTGATAATTTTTGTGTGGGAAGATAGTTTTATTTATGCAGGAAAGGTGAGACCTGTCCTGATTTATGGCATCTACTGATGTTGTAGTATTTTGGTTGCAGTCCATCATAATTCATATAGACATATAGTGCGAAGATTAAGATTACAGTGGCGAGGGACGGGGGGGGGGGGGCAAGATTTCTGAAATTTTCGTAAAGGTTGCCCAATTTTTTTGCAGTCCGTCACCTCGTAAATTTCACGTAGCCTAAGTGTGTGTGTGTGTGGGGGTGGGTGCATTCTTACTTTTATGCAGAGTTCAGATGAAGAATAAATGAATTATTGAAACCCAAGCGACAGCTCGCCCCGCCGCGAATTTCTTAACCGTAACAAACATTTGGCAAAATACTGTATAGGCCTACATGTACATGTATTGCTGTAAATACAATGTATGTGCATACTATACGCTTTTACCACTTTACTCAGTAAGGATATCAAATGTTTGTTTACGGTAAATAACCACCCCGCCCGGCCAGCACAGTTCTCGTCATCAAATCCGCGACGGAGAGATTCCCCTTGTAAACATAACAGTACAAACCCCTCACGTCTATGCATACACGTCCAATAATAGCCATGGACTCGTGTGATACAAATACACAACACATTGGTATCCAAGCGTCACACTTTTCGTCCAATCAATATACCCGAATGAAGGTGTCATTAGGCTGGACCCGTTAAACATTATACCGATTTGGTCACGGTTTTCTGAGCCAAGTGACTCTAAGCCATTATGAATAACGCGTACTTGCTGTATTCAGGGATGAGCGAGCCCCATGGGGCTAGCTCAAAAAAAGCTGTCTGTGTGCCTTACTAAGTTGACCAAATATAAACACTGTCTGGAAACCGCTGACTTTACCCTAACTATACTGAAGCTGATCATTATTCTCATGCAATAGGGCCTGAAGGTCTGCTTTATTCTCCTATATAGCGTCACGGCCTGTTTTTTAGAAGATCTTGTTTAAACTAATATAACCAACGTTCCAAATTCTAACAGTGCACATCCACCCTGTCTGTGATCCACCGCGAGTATGATTTAAAAAATGCAATTTTAGGGTTATTCCCTTCCCGAGAGTCACATTGATCACGCTGGTATACCGTATATCAACTGCATGTTATTATGGCCAAATACTTCAATGGTCCAAGCGAGAAATGGCATTGCTGAAAATTGATGAAAATCATTTCCAAATTCAGCGCACGTAACATTACAATGTTATTCCAATACTACTTTGTAAACATTCCAGACATCAATCAATCAACTTTTTAGTGGAAATTAACACAGAGCACAGTAAATTAACCTGCGTAACATTAACAATTATTTTTAATATTTTCAAAAGAGATAATTTCAGTCAAGCTTGGAATCTACCATGTTTACAAAATAGTCTATCTATAAACAGAGACATTTCTATGAGGAACGTCCGATTTTAACCAACATTTTGGAGAAAGCTAAATACAAAGTAGAGGTAGAATCACACGCACTCTGACCAATAGCAATGGTATTCATACAGTGGCGTAGCTCAGGGGGGGGGGGGGGGGGCAGTTGCAGTGGCGTAGCTCAGGGGGGGGGCGGGGGGGGGGCCAGGGGGGGCAATGCCCCCCCTGACGAAAAAAACCAATTTGAGCCCCCGCCCCCATCCCCCCTAAAAAAATAAAGGGGGTGAGAAAAAAAGGAAATAGGAAAAAATTGTGAAAAAAGATCGAGGTTATTAGCCAAATAGAAGGAAAAATTGTACATGTAGTACATTTATTGTGCGATTTTTTTGGACTGTGCGAAATTTTTTGACCTCATCCCCCCCCCCCCCCCCCCCCCCCCCACACTTACGTGAAATTCACGAGGTAAGTGACTAGAATTTTTTGGGGGGCAACCTTTTACGAAATTTTAGAAATCTTGCCCCCCCTGAAAAAAATCCCAGCTACGCCACTGGGCAGTTACCCCCCCCCCCCCCCCCCCCCCCTTGACAGAATTAGTGTTTGTGCTCCCGCCCCCCTTTGTGCCCGCCCCTCTCTTTGGATATAGTGCTTATATGCGGGGTAACCATTTAAAAATGACCATTTTCGCCTGGTTTTTTCAAAGAAATGACCTTTTTTTTGTGGAAAATCTGCTTAAAACCCTGTTGATTGGCCAAAATATGAAGACTACAGTGCTTTTTGGACTGTGAAATTTTGTGTCCGTGCGATTTTTTTTGACTTCACCCCAGACGGGCCCTAAATAATCCGAATATCGCAGGTGCTTTTGATAATCCATGTATACATGTGCCTTAAAGTAGGTAGTCCTACCTTTGTCTTTCCAGATACCTATGGAGGCCTGTGACCTGAAATGCAGGTTCCCGTTGTCCCATTATATCCAGGGACCCATAGGCCTAAGCCCTACCCCTAATCCAGTTACCACAGGTGCCCTTTAGGTATATTATGTGATCTTTCCAGGGAACGCCCTCAACATCGAAAAAAAATAGAAAGCAGATTTTCTTGCAGATTTACATTTCTGATCATAAATCATGCATACATTCCAAGTTACAGGGCGATACGATTCTTAATTACTCGGGCATAATATGCCTTTAATGGCACCGGATACCACATAAATCCAGGTACTGCAGTGTCAGTGTGCCGTTATATCGAGATACCCAGGTGCCTTACTGTATCATTCAAGTAACTTGAATTAATCGCGGGTGCCGAAGATAGCGGGCTGTAATTTTACGGTCATACCACAATAGGCAGAGGTGAGTAATATCAAAGCGTTATAAATGTTTATATAAATATCAAGAGTATGTCCTTATTCAGGTACCCAAGGCAGGTAACTAAAAGTGCCCTTGATATAATGTAAGTGACATGGTACCCACACCATGCGCTCTTAAATAATACAGATACCCATGTTCTAATCCAAGTACTCCACGTGTTCTTAATACACCGGTTGCCCATAAGCCTATAGGCCCTACCCCTCACAGATGGCCTTAATAACCCAGGTACCGCATTTGCCGGCATTATATCCATACCAATGTACCCGTACTATATCCAGTTTATAATGGAAAGCGCAGGTATAGGTGCCGAAGCTATAATAGCGGGTGGTTTAGTCACATCAAAACGTATAAAGATGAGGGTATATAGTAAAACAGCAAAAGTATGTCGTTGATACTCCATGTATCCTAGGTGCCCTTAATACTGACATTGGTACCACAGTGCCCTTAATAATCCATATATACCATGTGCCCTTAATAAATCCATGTATGCCATGCATGTATAACACATGGTGCCCTTGATTATTCAGGTACCACCCCATGTACTTTAATAATCAAGATTGTGTATTAGTGATCCAATATAGGACCTCCATGGACTATGTGGTTTATCTTGAATCGAATATTAAGGGCACCCGTGATAACTGTGTATGCGGCTATTAGGGCCTACGTGGATGAATAAGGACACCTGAATGGTTATTCAGGTGTAGGAATACTTAAAATATTCAGAGTATCTGGATTGCCTTAATATCCCCTCCCCCAGTTACCCCCTGTCAGCTCATGTCCCTACCCATTTTGTACCCCAAATAATACAAAAGTTGTATATATTTTAATGTCAAAACTGAAAGTAACTTAAAATTAGCTTTAAAATGTCTCCCCCGATTCTTTTATTGCCCCGCCACCCCGTTTTCCTCCTTTAAAATGTTGATATGTGTGCCATCCGGGTTTTGTTTGGCCTATTTACTTAAATACATTATTCCTCCAATAGGCATGTAGGGCCTAAACGTATGTAGTCCCTCTGTCATGTTTGTTGTGTTCTGAAAGGCTTTCCGAGATACTACCTATATACACCCTTAACATCCAGTTATCAAAGGTGGCACACCTGCGCATAGTAGGCCTATATCCAGTTAATTTGAGACTATCTGCGTTTTATAGTGAACCCGTAATCCAGATACCACTGGTGCCCTTACTAATCCAGACACTCTATCATGATAATATATTTACTACACGTTCCGTTTATCCAGATGCCCATGTGCCCTTATATCCAGATTATCAAGTAAGGGAAGTGCGGGGAGGAGGAGGTGGCTTTAGGGTATGATGGGGCAATACCGCACGTTCCGTTTATCCAGATTGCCCGGTAAAAGCCCCCCCCCCCCCCCCCCCCCCCCCCCCCCGTCAGATCAAGCCCACCCCTCCCCGATATTGGAAAAGGTTGTCTTTTCAGGTCAAAATTAGTTTAAAATTGGTCTGAAATATCTAATTTTAGACCAAATGAAGCTAATTTCAGGCAATTTTGACATTAAAAGCCAAAATTTCGCACGCTTCGCGCACACCATAGAAATAGAAATCTCTCTTGCACCCAGATATTTTCTTGCTCCTCCATCAAAATGTAAGAAATGACGATAGTGCCGAGACTGATGATTATTTATCCATTTTATTTACTCTTCCACACAATGAAGTATTAAAAAACGCTGTTCGCTTTTGCGATGGATCCACCGATACTTACCCCCCTCCGTTTGTATGATCAAAACCTTCATTGCACTGACACGGTGAAGATTCTGGGCATAAAAATTGCTAAAGATCTGAAATGGAACACCCACATTGGTGACATTACGAAACGTGCAAGTGGACGGCTATTTATGCTTAACATCCTAAAACGGCATGGGCTAAGTGTTAAAGACCTGGTAACAATCTATGTTGGTTTTGTTCGCCCCCTTCTTGAGTATGCTTACCAGTATGGCATCCTGGTCTGACAGAAAATCTCCACTATGATTTGGAGCGTATTCAGAATGAGGGCGTGTAGAATCATCTTAGGTTTTAACTACATAGGCTATCAGGATGCCTTAATAACATGTGCTATTCCGGAACTCAGGAACCGTAGAGACCAACTTTGTTTAAACTTTGCTAAATCCCTTTTAAAATCTAATGAATTCCATGGTTGGTTACCAAAATCTAGAGATGAACAAGTGCATAATATGACTCTCCGTAGTGCTCACAATCCTAAAACACGTACCCTGCGTTACGCTCGTAGCTCAAATCATACATTATAGTTCTGTTTCCAATAGGGGGTGGGTTGTTGTGTTTTACATGCTTAGTTATTTCTATGAATATATTGTTTCTATTTTTCTATATATTACATATTGTAAATATTGTTGTAATTCAGCATTTTGCTGCGATAATGATATGTTTATTAAACCTTGAATTGAAATTGAATTGATTGAAAAAATTGAACATAATATCACTATGTTGAGACTATACACTCTTAGAAAAAAGGGTGCTTGAGGGGTTCTTGGCTGTCCCGTATATGGAACCCTCAGGGTTAAAGGTTCTTTTAGTTTAAAGAACCCAAAAAACTCTGGTTATGCACAACCTTTAGAGGTTCTAAAGACGCATTTTTTTGTTCTTTTTGAACCTTTAAAGGTTCTTTGTGGAACCTATAGGTTCTAAAGAGGGTTCCATATACGGGACAGCCAAGAACCCCTGAAGCACCCTTTTTTCCAAGAGTGTACCCGAATTTTGTATACCATGCACAGTTACCAAAACTGGGACTAAACATTATTTTGCTATACCCCTGACCCAGAGCTTTGCCCCATCAGAAAAGCTGGCTACGCCCCTGTTACCACGGACGGCCCTGGTTGTTTCAGCAGCTGAGACTATAGATGAGGTGACCTATGATGTCATGTATTTACAAATGGGACACCCTCTGTTGTTTCCCTCCAGGCAGAATATACAGTAAAGTTAATGAAGACAACATGAAGAAAAAAAATTCTAATGAATTGTAAAACTCATTTAGTTTTAGTTTTTTTGTGAAATGCGATAGCTAATAATAGCATTCCTAAACAAGTTTAAAGACAGATTTGATAACAATTTGCTGTGACACCACAATCTAGTTAGAAAACCTGATCTGGCCTATGTAAACTATAGGAACTCTTGCCCGGTGTGTTCTGTCTCAAACCAACAGAGGGCGTCCTAAATGTCAACAAATGTCACCTCATCTATATTAGTCTCAGATTTGAGGCATTTGTAGTCCCTCCTTGGGGAAGGGGGGGGGGGGGCGGGGTAGGGTGTTTGTTTGTTTGTTTGTTTGTTTTTGGTTTTGTTGTTGTTGTTTGTAGGTGTGGGGTGTTATTTTTGGTGGGTGGGTGGGGGGGGGGGGGGGGGGGCGGGGGAATACATTTCCCCTACAATGTGACCGAGTATATAGACCAAATATGTAAGTCATGATGGTCAAGCTGTTACACGAAAAATGACATTTTAACCTAAAAATGATTATATTTTGAATCATCCGTGGCCTCCGCTTTGCCTTTTTTCTCTGTACCAGGCTAATTCAACATCTCTTTGCCCCCTGGGCCCTTCTTTCCCCCTGGTTATATAGGAACTGCGCCTCTCAGGAGCCTTCAAAAAGTGTTAAAGGGGCATTAAGAGATGTGGTGGAGGCAGCGCCCTCAATTACACAAATATATGATAACAAATGGGATTTGTATATTTTTACAATTGTATTACATGTACGAACTTACACCTATAAGGATTAAGAAAAATCAGCCCTCTTTGTACAACAAAACGTCGATTCAAAATTGCTGATCTGGTCAGATCAGCATTTTACATGGTTTAAGGGTGGTATTCCAACATATTTAAAACATTGTTTTAATCAAGTTTTGCTGGGGTTTTTTTTAGTAGAAACAACAATAATGGCAATTTTGAATTCGGAAGTAAATTAATTAAAATTAAAAAAATTCAACATGACATTGTGTCTCTAGCTCTAAACAGCAAGAAAACACCTGTGGAATATTATGTAGGACTAATGAAAATTGTGTTTGATTTTGTGAAATTTCATGTTTGGCTGTTAAGTACGTGCGTACGTGCCTTTGACCATGTTCAAATAGCAAATAAATGGTCAATCATCTCATGACGTCACCAATATAACATCTATGTACTTATTTTCGGAACATATTGTTTAATCTGCAACTCATGTTGGTGTACCGCCGCCCGGTCTAAACAACAGACGGACGGGGATTCTGCTCCACTCCCAATTCCAAATAAGGGCTTATCCGCGATCCATGACGTTTTATCCGTGATCCTTATGACGTCATTGATACCCGGCATTGATATGCCTTCGCTGCCTAAATCCACAACTCGCTCAATGGACTTGATGATAGGAGATAATCATTAATCAATGATAGGGATCGATGATCCTATCCGAATGACAGTAGATTTTGTATAAATATAGCTTCGATTCACTGAATGATCTTCATAACAAGTTACGACGAAGCCAAACGAACACTCAACATCTATCAAATACTAAAGCTAGCTAAAACACGCCGATATATTTTCAAGACCGTTGTTTGGAACGAATTAATTACACGAATTGCTGATCTTTTAACGCACCAGGATTTAAGGCAGGGACATAGTACAGTGCCATTCAGGATCTGCTCAAGGTAGGAATTACATATTTAACTCACGTGTACTTCTATTTACTCTTATTCTTGATTAGTCAAATTTTCCGTGTCATTTCTTTTTGACACATGTTTGTGTTACACTGAGCACTGGAGCAAGGGATTGCTTCAATCTTGGTATCATTGTAAAGATGAACACATCAGCTTTTACATGGATATATAACACTTAATGAACATATCCCGTGATATTTGAAAATCCTGTGCTTGACAAAATATTCCAAACTTTTTTTGAGCAGTTTATAACGATATTTGAACCACCTCATATTTATAATAAATTTGAGTGTTTGTAAAAAGTTGACCAGTAGCATGAGTAGTGTTGTAGCCTGTTATCTCCCATTTTGATTTTATTCATTCATTTATTTTTGTTAACTTTTTTCTTAACAATTTGTATTCTACTTTGACAAACATATTTTCATCAACTTATTTGGCATAGTTATACTACAATTATCATTTCACAATACAATATCACAATAAAAAATGTTTTTGTTAATTTAGGATCCGATTTCTATATCACTTTTGATTCACACACGAACAAATACTTTTGTTACCTTTACTAAATTTGAACATATCTTACAACTGACATGTGATAAATGGCATTTAGCATAAATCTATATTTTTAACAAAATAAAGATTTCCAAATGTTTTTTGTTTATCGAAAAAAATTCTAGACAATTTAGCCTAGCTCTGTCTTTCTATTATTTTACATTTTACATTATATAGAACCATATCAAAATATATGATACATTGTGTACTCTGTGGTATAAGGCAACAAAAAAAGAGTTGACTTGCCCTTTCCGACCGACCCGAATTTTCGGAAATCTAGGGTCGCTATTTTTTTCTTCTTCAAAAAAAAAATAAAAAATAGAAAAAAAAATTGAAAAAAATAATTGAAAGAAGCACATAACAATAAAGAAAGATGAAAACGTGTTTTTGAGTAGTATCTGCTTGTTTAAAAATAAAAAATAAAAAATAAATCATCTAAAAAAAAAAAATCTAAAAAAAATCTTTAAAACGTGTTTTTGTGCAGTAAATTTTTGAAAATTGTCAACAACAACAACAACAACAACAAAATCCGACCGTCCGACCCTGACTTTGACCCTGAAAGGGCAAGTCAACTTTTTTTTTTGTTGGCCTAAGTGCACCAAATTTATGTTGACATATCATCCCCTTCATTTGTCCTCCGAGTCTGAGCAGCTATCGGCTAGTTCACTGTCTAGATGTTTTTTTAGACAACGAAAAAAAAACCTGTTGTGCGGGCCTGACCAACTCATGTTTTTTAAATATATATATTTTCCAATTCTGTCCACAAAAAGATAAAGATGACAAAAATGGGGGGGGGGGGGGGGGGATGGGGGGGGGGGGGGAATAAAACATTTATTTGTTGGGAAATTTTAGAATAAACGGGTCGGTCGGGCCCTAATAACAAGTTATTTTTTCTATCAAGACATAATATGATTCAACTTCCCAATGTTCCTTTCTCAGCTCCGCCCATCGATAACTTTCCATGCGGTAATACACTATTTTTAGACCATACTCTCACGCTTAGACCAGCCCCCGTAAGGGCGCCCTCTCATGACATGCATGGTAACTTAGGTCCAAAAAGGATCGACCTCATCGTAAAATGTGCTGATGGGGCATATGTATCGCTAGGAGGAAACAGCACCTTTAATACCGTATCATATAATGACTTATTGTAATTATACTCATTTCTGTCAATTAAAATACCTTGGGGAAGGGAGATATATATTCCATAATTAATCTCGTGCTTCGCACTCGTTGATTATGTGTAATATTAATATGCGTAAGCCAATGTATAGGCCTACATGTATATAATTATAATACAAGGTTACTATTTAATCGATGTAAAAATTGGAACTGTTCACGTGACTCATTTTTAAAATAAATGCCATTGTTTACATCCGACAAAATATTGACATTTTATTGTCTGGCTTTTTCACTTTCCACACGGCAGGCATCTGCAGAAGACATTACAAAATTTCACAAAATGTTTAAAAATGTCAAAATTATTAAATTTCATTACCATATTTGGAATCACCATGAGAAATGAATTGAAATAAGTACAAACATGCCTAGTATTGGTTCAGTAATCCTTGAGATAGACTTTGAAAATTGGGAAGGGTTTCTGACAAATCTGTTTTTATATGGTAGGCCTACAACTAATAATAGCCGCGAGGAGAGTATTAATCATAATGAGCTATTTCTGATTTAACGAAAACTTTGGTGAAGCAATTGTACTCTATTTACTTCGTGGTTTATTTTGACTTTGCATGTCTAGTATTTAATTTCTTAAAACATATTCCACCATGCAAAAAAGTTGTAAAATTAAATATATATTTGTCTAAATTAAACAATTGTCAAAGATGACCTGTATTCAAATCAAACTTTGCTTTCTTGTTTGTTTTAAACAGAACAATAACAGAAGAGGCATGGATCTCAAAACATCTTGTGGTCTGGTCCTCATCGTCGTTTCAACGGTACTAATATGCCAAGTCAATACTCAATCGGGTAAGTTTATAACTCATTATTATTTGATTTTGAATTAAACTCAACGTTTTCTTTCACCGAGCAAGTCGTTAATGTATAGTTGTTGGATTACAAAACATTCAAAACATTATCCAATCTAAACTTAGAGCATGAACGTCATAAGACCATGAACTTTCAAATATTTCTAGGCTATGTGAAGAAAACCTCTTCATGACAGTTGTAAGGCAAACTTCTTTTTTTAAATGTTCATCGTCCGGACGTTATCAAAAAGTCCTTTATTATTTTATTTTACTTTTTAGTGCAAAATCGTCCTTAGCGATGCACATTGCAAACCTCTTTAAATCTTTTTTATCTCATGGTTCCGAGGGGTTGGTCAACCCCGTTTAAGGTATATTATGTGATCTTTCCAGGGAACGCCCTCAACATCGAAAAAAAAATTGAAAGCAGATATTCTTGCAGATTTACATTTCTGATCATAAATCGTACATACATTCCAAGTTACAGGGCGATACGATTCTTAATTACTTCAAAATCATGGTTTTAGAGTGAAAATAAACTGTCGGATTACCGACAACTTATTTTACTCTAGTCTAAATTCACTCTAAAACCATGATTTTGAGGTAATTAGGAACCGTATTGCTCTGTAACTTGGAATGTATGTACGATTTATGATCAGAAATGTAAATCTGCAAAAGAATCAACTTTGTATAAAAGAATCATGAATAGAGGGCGCTCCCTGGAAAAGATCACATAATATGCCTTTAAAGTGATTACAAGAAAGAAGCATAAAGCTGTTACAAACATCTCAAACTCTGAAACACCTAAACCAAAAAGTTATGACTGAAATAAAGGAGAAATAAAAAGGAAATTGAAGGGACCGAAAAAGGTAGCAGGATAGGCGGGGACGCTAAACATGTTATTTTTTTATTTGGCCTAATAATATTGTTTGATATTTGTTTTCTTCAGAAACCAACTACCGTTTGGTATGTTACCACACCAACTGGGCGCAATATCGTAACGAGGCGGTCAAGTTTACACCGGATAACATCGACCCTTCCCTGTGCACCCATATCATCTACTCGTTTGCTAAGATTGGCGACGACCTTCTGATTCAACCCTACGAATGGAACGACGAGTCTACAGAGTGGTCGGTGGGCAATTATGAAAAGTTTACCAACCTCAAGCAGGAGAATCCCGACCTGCAACTGCTTCTTGCTTTAGGAGGTTGGACCCACGGTGTGGCAAAATTTACTGCTATGGTGGCTACTCCAGCAACTAGGAAGGCGTTCATCGATGACGTAATCGAGTATTTGAGATATCATAACTTCGATGGTTTGGATCTTGACTGGGAGTTTCCCGCCGCTAGAGGGAGCCCTCCTGCAGATAGAGAACAGTTTACACTCCTCTGTCAGGTAAGAGCACCATTTCGTTTACATGTATACATTTATTGAACGTTTTTTCATATCTAGAAAGTTTTAAAATCTTTACGGAACTGAACCCGTTTTTACATGGCTTATTAAATAGTGATGTTACAATTGCGTCCATCGTTGGTTGTTTACGAGCTTGTATCATTTCATTCGGTTTGTGTTGCTTTCAGTTTTATACCATAGTAGTAGTAGTATTGTGGAGATCCCGCCTCTTTTTTCAGGCGCACCCCTTCAGCTGCAGACGTGCTGTTGAAGGTCCTTGAAGTCCTATTATTAACCATAGTTAATAAGTTTTATAACATCATGAACATTGAATCTCTTGAACTTTCATATTACCTGATCGGTTGTAATGGGTGTATTTCATCGTTTACCATTTGATATTTTAAAGAAGAGTTTTACGCTTATTTTCATCAAGCTTTGAGTTCATAGTACTCCCTTTATCACTAGGATACCGCATATCATAGGCTTATCACCAAAATTAAGCAGAGAACAGCTCAACCTAATTTCAGCTCGAACCCATACGAAATTACCATACAACTATTCTACACGCCATTAACCATACAACCCCATTATATAATATCTGTCTTTCATATACATGTATAGGAGCTACGTGCTGCATTTAAAGCCGAGGCGGAGAACTCTGGTAGTCCTCGTCTGTTGGTAACTGCCGCGGTGTCTGCTGGGTACTCGTATATTGATGCTGGGTACGAAATAGTCAAAGTATCAAAGTAAGTAATTATAAACAGGTAAAATAAAGCAATTTATATTAGACATTTTAAATAACACCATACGAAACAATTTTGTATATGAATCATTTCTCCAAACTAAAATCAGTTTACTTTTCTGAGGCTGTTAAGAAATTAAAATTAAAATCATGGTTCATTTCAAAAAAGCTCCTTCGAGCCATGACTATATAAGATATGCCTCGTTAGAAACATTGGAAGGTGGAAAACTTAATCTTCTCTGTTCAGCGAGTAGTAAATAAACAGGTGATTCTTTACATTTAATAGCGGAATTCCTTATTATTCTCATGTTCACTTTGTTTTATAGCGCCCTAGATTTTTTGAGTGTGATGGCCTACGATTTGCATGGTAGCTGGGAGACGGTGACGGGCCACCATACAGCACTGTATGCCGGGAGCGACGACAGTCAACACAATGCAAAACTGACTGTGGTAAGTGTTAATTAACCACTGTGTTATATGAAATTAGAAACTTTCGAATCTCAAAATGAGTTGTCAAACCTTATTCCTGATTACTGGGTCCTTGGACCTAGTTATATATAATTTCATACATTGACCAATTAAACCTTCAGATAACTTATTCCATTGTATTGTCCTATTGTTCTCAACGTGTCAATGAACATTCTGAGAGGATTGTCCCATTGTTCTGAACGCCAGGGCTAAACATCCGACAGGTGGCTTTCTGGCCAACAGGTGTGGGGGTTTCCACATTTCTGTTGCATGCTAAATTTTGCCTTGCAGGCATGCATATATGATGCAAATTACATACTTTGAAATGTGAACTTACAATGAATGTAGCACCATTTATAACTGTCAATACTTCAAAATTGATGTTGATATGAGGTCAATAGGCTTTTATCGTTTTCAGCACGCAGTAAGATTTCTTTTGAACAAAAATATTAGGATTTAACAATATTTGATCTCCTTTCAGCAATATGCAGTAGACAAATGGATCGATGGCGGATGTCCTCCTAACAAGTTGAATATGGGTCTTGGTGCTTATGGTCGGGCCTTCAAGTTTGCTGGATCAGATACTAGTATTGGTGCGCCGACGAGTGGAGCATCTACACCAGGACCATACACAAGAGAAGGCGGTTTCCTGGCTTATTATGAGGTAAATATATGTTTTTAATTAATTAACCCTAACCCTACTACACCACACGGCAACAACACGGTCAGCCTGTTTTTATAACCCCGCGTCGTGCACGTTTTGGGCTCCAAAATGGACCCAGACAGACTAATATAACGAGGCAAATATACTGAGCCGACGTGTAGTGGATTGGTAGCTGGGCTTTGGTGCAGAAGGTCCGGGGTTCAAATCCCGGGGAGCGGGGGGGGGGGGGGACATTTCTGGTGAATTTTGGGGGTCGGAAAAAGAATCTGTTGCCGTGTGGTGTAGTAGGTTTAGTTAATGAGTGCGGCATTGATAACATGACTGTAGTCTGTTTGGCTGTAAATATAAGAGTAAGATGAAATGGCAAATTAAATGTCTTATACACCTATATATATCAGCATTAATTGCAATGTGTGAAAAGTCACGTCGAAAAGGAAAAAGGACATGTTGTCCGCAAAACCAATTTTGAGATCGAGGCCAATATTATGATGAAATATAAAGAAAATGATAGAAACAAAAATTGTTTCTTCAAATTATATCTTGTGATTACAAAGTCCGATTATCTTCAACAGGGTATCATTTGAAAGCTTAAAATGTGCTCTTTCAAGTCATACCAATAACTTAGATTAGACTCGAGCCTTCAACATGTTCATTATGATGTGACGGGTCCCATATAATATCGCTATATACAGCTTATAGCAACGTATACCTGCACTGTAAAAACATGTTTGCAAAAATCTTGTGAACAACTGTATTTGTTCACGTATCCCTGCTGAAACAACTGTTTTTAAGAATCACAGGTTTTTTAAGCAGGCTACTTAAACAACCCTTGTTGTTTAAAACCTTTAAAACAACAGTTTGTTGTTGTGTATTGCCTACTATGATACACCAAAGATATCGCTATATTATTGCTTAAATCAGCAGTCAAAACAATCTTCCTTCTATTGCTGATATCAGCATTCATGCCGGAATCGCTATCTACAGCTGATAGCATAATACATGTATCAACATTAAAAACTATTGCTATCTATATCTGATTGCAGTATACAATCACTAAAAGCTATTGCTATCTACACTGATAGCAATGCTAATATATACTGCTATCTTCTGCTGATAGCAGTATACGAGCGTACCAACAATAAAAACTATTGCTATATTCTGCTGATAACAGTTAGTACAAATGTAGTTAGTTTCTTCTTTCTTTTTCCTTTTTCCTTTTTTTTACAGGGTGTCCCATAATTTTCGATACCTTTTTAAAGATTGATATCTGTGTTAAGGCAATTCGCAGAAACAAACTGAATGTACATCTGGGTAGAGAAAACTTGTAGACTTTTATTTTATATATATAGATACTCTCATGTTAAGTTTTATGTACTCATGTTTTTATTTATTCACACAGATTTGTGATAAACTGGCCAATGGTTTCACGCGTGTGTTTGATAATGAACGTCAGATACCGTATGCTTATGGCAAAGGTGAATGGATCGGATACGACGACGCGGAGAGTTTACAAGCAAAGGTAACTATATTAAATACTGAGTTCTAAATAAAACGACATATCTTTATTTATATTACAGGCCTTTAAAGCTTCTAGCCTATTCCCGAAAATGTCAATTTTTTCTCAAATGAATGTAGGCCTACATTCCTTTCTATTAATTTAAAAATTGATATATATATATATAGAGATATTTGAGACGTCTGATACATGTATAATCGATTGCTTTGTATAGTAGACTAAACGTATGACTGAAATTTTAAAATTCAGAAATAATATTAAGTTGATAAAAAAGGGGCTCATTTTTCAGCTTGGACAAATTTGGCCGTTGTGATCACGAAAAGCTGTGATTCGATGTAGAAACTAAAATTGGTTTACTGTTTCAGTGATCCCTAATTGGAAATTAAAGCTGATTTCATTTCGTTGTTGCATGACTAATTATTTCTTTTAATTGTTTACACAGACTGACTTAATCAAGGCACGTGGAATCGGTGGTGGTATGGTATGGGCTATGGATCTGGATGACTTCACAGGAGACTACTGCGGGGAAGGAAAATGGCCAATACTGACTGCGATCAAGACATCACTTGCTGGAGGTAAGCTTTGATATGTGATGGAGATCAACTTTGTAGGCCTATACATAAAAGCGATGACAAAAAACCTTTGTTGCTGACACGATTGTTGCTCGTTTCGTTTCAGCTCACCACACCCCTCAGATATGTTTAAAAAGCTCTCCAACATAGGAACCCACCCGATCTTGTCGTAAAAAAACAGATTTTTAATGTTAAAAATCTATAAAACTGTTTAATTACAACCCTACCGATCCACCCACTGGCATTCGCAGAGTTGTCGTTAGTAGTCGGACGGAGGCTTATCTTTGGTACGAATTAACACTTTCCACGCGGCTATTGGTTTGACCATATCGAAACAAACATTTTCAGAAATCTTTCCAAACTTTCTAGGTCTATCTCAAGAATTACTGACCCAATACTAGGCATTTTTGTACTTTTTGCAATACATTTCACATGGTGATTCCAAATATGGTTATGGAATTCAATAATTGTGACTTTTTTAAACATTTTGTGAAATTTTGGAATGTCGTCTGCAGCCGCCTGCCGCGTGGAAAATTGTTAAGGATGGTAGGATGGACCAAGGAGATCGACTTGATCGAGCCAGATTCAAACAAGCACTGCAGTAAGGACCTGTTGAAAGCAGGCTAACCTTTTATAACAGGCTTGCACTGCAGTAAGGACCTGTTGAAAGCAGGCTGACCTTTTATAACAGGCTTGCACTGCAGTAAGGACCTGTTGAAAGCAGGCTGACCTTTTATAACAGGCTTGCACTGCAGTAAAGACCTGTTGAAAGCAGGCTAACCTTTTATAACAGGCTTGCACTGCAGTAAGGACCTGTTGAAAGCAGGCTGACCTTTTATAACAGGCTTGCACTGCAGTAAGGACCTGTTGAAAGCAGGCTGACCTTTTATAACAGGCTTGCACTGCAGTAAAGACCTGTTGAAAGCAGGCTAACCTTTTATAACGGGCTTGCACTGCAGTAAAGACCTGTTGAAAGCATGCTGACCTTTTATAACAGGCTTGCACTGCAGTAAAGACCTGTTGAAAGCAGGCTAACCTTTTATAACGGGCTTGCACTGCAGTAAAGACCTGTTGAAAGCATGCTGACCTTTTATAACAGGCTTGCACTGCAGTAAAGACCTGTTGAAAGCAGGCTAACCTTTTATAACAGACTTGGAATGATAAACTGAATTAGGTGTTACTTATTTTTGTCATTAAGGTTTCTAATATCAATTTTATCATTTATCTGATTGCAGATTATGAAGCGCCGACACCAAACCCCGGCGAGGAGGAGGAGGAGGAAGAAGAAGAAGAAGAAGAAGAAGAAGAAGAAGAAGAAGAACAGGAGGAAGAAAAAGAAGAAGAAGAACAGGAGGAAGAAGAAGAAGAAGAAGAACAGGAGGAGGAAGAGGAAGAAGGAGAACAGGAGGAAGAAGAAGAAGAAGAAGAACATGAGTCGGGCGGAGGGTCTAAGCCATTCTCTTGTGAGGGACGTCCCAACAGACTCTACTCAGATCCGTTTGACTGTAACAGTTTCTATCATTGTTGGGGAAATGGTAGATATATTGTCAGGACGTCTTGCGGAAATGATCTTGTGTTCAACCCAGGGACCCAATCGTGTGACTGGTCTTATAATTATCTTTGCGTGGAGGAGATTCCTGGCGAAGATTCAAACACTCCTAATCCTTCTACTCCTAGTCCTTCTGCTCCTCCGTCAGATCCTAGCGTTCCAGAAAAATTCACGTGCGAAGGTCGATCAGATAGACTGCACGCGGATCCGCTTGACTGTAACAGTTTCTACCACTGTTGGGGAAATGGTAGATTTATCGCCAGGACATCTTGCGCAAGTGGTCTTGTGTTCAACCCTATATAATACACAATCGTGTGACTGGTCTTATAATTACGACTGTCCCTATGATTAAGTAGTCTTTTCCAACAAATGTACATATAATAGCAAGCTAAATTTCGAAAGTGCTGGACACTTTTTATGTCTACTATAAGATTTTGATTTTCAAAATATTTGTTTTGGTTTGAATTTAAGGAGATGTGGTTTTTACGTCAAATTCCAATGTTTTACTCATATTACCATATAAACACTTCCAACAAATGTACATATAGCAAGCCTAAAAAAGTGCTGGACACTTGTTATACTATGTGATTTTTAAGATTTTAATTTTCAAAATATTTTGTTTTGATTTGAATTTAAAGAGATGCGGTTTGTACGTCAAATTCCAATTTTTTACTCAAATCACCATTATTTATAAACACTTTTTTTTGGGGGGGGGGGGGGTGCCGGTTCCCCCGGGGGGGGGGGGCAGTCAAACATAATGGTGTACACATTAGCGCGCTTTCCTTGCCAATTTTGACCCCTAAACAAGTTCTTGCCAGAATATGACCCCTAAACAAGTTTTGTCTATTTAACGGGGAACAAAATAAGTTACCCTAAACACGTTCGACCTGTATTTTAAGCCGGGATTTTAAGCCACCCTTTTTCTTGAAAATCAGCGTTTTTGATACCCTTAACGCGTCACGCGCGTGACGCGTCCAACACTGAAAAACACCCCTTTTTACGCGTTTTTTTGGTCACGCATGTGTACAACATTATGTTTGACTGGCCCCCCTGGGCCGGTTCCAATGCGATCTGCACTGATTTGCAGGCGATCTACACTGATTTGTAGGTGATCTACACTGATCTGTAGTCGATCTATATACAATGATCTGTAGGAGATCTACACTGATCTGTAGGCGATCTACACTGATCTGTAGTCGATACCATGCTTTCCACGTTCATCATTTTGGGGACAACCTGTAGTTTTTAAAAAGTAAAATGTTATATATTCTTAAAATTCTGTTCAGGTTTGGTATAGGCCTAATAGACAAGGTCTTGAGTACGATTATTGACAATTGTTGAAAATTCTAGAGTATAAAATAAACGTTAAAATGTTAAACCAATAGTGTCTATTAAACCTTTTCCTATGTACGAGGGGGTATCAAAAAGTTTTAGAAATCACCCAGAAGTGCACGAGCCAGAAATTTAATTTTGTTATGTGATCCTTCAAACATCTTTACAAAGTCTCTGTGCAAAGTTACACATTTCTCCTAATTGTAATTACCTGTCCACAGACCGCCTTTGTAGAGATCCTCAGACTGACCGCCATTGATTGATTTTCAGATTGCCTCAGATTGTGTTATTCCCAAAAAAGGAATAAATAGTTTAAAGTGTTGACACAAAGGGTCAAAGGTCATGTAGGGGTCATTAGAGGTCAATCTGTGTACACCCCATGTTACCCATAAGTTTATTGTCACCAAGCTTGTTTGTAATGACCTTTGACCCCTTTCTGTCAAAACTTTAAACTATTTATTGCTGTTTTGGGAATAACACAATCTGAGGCAATCTGGGAATCAATCAATGGCAGCACATATTGAAAAAACAAGAAAAGTTGACGAGCAGATTTTGTGGAATCTTCCATTAAAGTGGAATTTTACCTCATTTCCCATAGAACCATGTAGTATTTTTTGGAAAAAAAACACCATTTTTGAAACGGATATAGCTCAAAAACTAAGCCCGTTACCCCATTTTTTATTTTAGACTCGTGGTCAGCACCGTTGAGAATACCTAATATCAAATGTTCAAGAAAATTTCACGGTTAATTCTATGTGTCATGTCATGAAACTAAAATGGTCCAGAAAACATTCCTGAATGAAGCTATAGTCTTGTTATGATTAAATAATTAAACATTGAAACTAATACGTGCGAAGCGCGCAAACATTTTCTGATGTTTTAACTAAAATGGTCCAGAAAACGTTCCTGAAGCCATCTTGTTATTCTTGAATAATTCAATATGGAACATAATTACGCGCGAAGCGCGCAAACATTTCCAGTGTTTCTAACTAAAATGGTCCAGAAAACGTTCCTGAAGCCATCTTGTTATGCTTGAATAATTAAACATTAAAACTAAAACGCGCGAGACGCGCAAAAATGTCCTGTTTTTTAAACTAAAAGGTCCAGAATAATAGTCCAGAAAACGTTATATTGTCATCTTGTTATGCTTGAATAATTAAACAATTGAGACTAATTTTGCAGTACATGTTCAATTTCTACTTGGTCATATTAAATCGTTGCGTAGTGCAATACCCTTTTTATAATTAGAGAATAAAGGTATTGTTTTTAGACCGTACCCGTGTTATATTGTCTGACATAAATGCGGACGATAGTAAGGCCTATTTTAAGTAGAACAACGACGCCGCAGGCGGAGTTGTTCTACGCATAGAAATAATACTATCGAACGCATTTATGTCAGACAATATAATACGGGTACGGTCTAAAAACAATAGCTTTATTCTCATTCTTAAACAATCATACTTTAGACATTTATCAAAGAAATAAGTACATTTTTATTGTCCACATAGACAGGCTTTTACCCCTGCTAGGATCGAATAACCCACACTACATTCCATCCAATCGCATGCGATGAGTAAACCATGCGTAAGCGTCGCGGCGCCGGCATAAACGCAGGAAAAGCGCTAAAGACGCACTGTAGAAGTGCGCGTTATGGAGTGAAGGTCGGTTTAGAAACAGCTAAGAAAGTTTAAGCAATCTCATTGGTTCTCAGAGAAATCGGCGACATCTAGATGAGATAACTTCACGGGGAGGTGGGGCTTACGTTTTAACAGTGCGCCCGACCTTCACAATGCGTGGTTTGCTCCCAGGGGCTTGGTCATCTGATTGGCTCAAAGTTTGACACGCTTCCGGCTTCGTAGTTAAATATAGTCTCGTTCTCATACAGTATACGCACATCCCGCCACACATGACGCACACAGACAATTTGACCAGTGCTTTTCAGAACTTGGTATTTCGGAATCATAACAAAACATCAACAATGGCGACCTCCATGAGCCGTGAAATGGGGCGCGGCATAAAATCACTGACATTATTTCTAATGTACGGTAGCTGGTTTTATTTGTTCCTTATTTCACTCGTCGTCTCGACAGAGGAAGAAGTAGTATTTCAGGCGGGTAATCAACAGACACTAAATGTAGCTGCTGCAAGGTCTAGAAGGTAAGCTGAGCAATCATCAAATTCAAATTAAATTAATTAAATTATTATTAATATTAAGCTTACTTCTTCTTCTAAACTTTCATGACATTGTCAGTCTTTTTAGTCATAGATTTATTAAAGGTAGCCTAGTGTTTCAAATACTGGCCCGATTTTCAACTTGACGCTTTCTATTCTACATACATGAATAAAGCCTTAGTCTTAGACCTTAATATAGTACCCGGCATATCCATAGTTCATTCCTAGCAGGTGGCCTAATTGTCCCACCGAGTAAGTGGGCAAATATGGCCACCAAGACAAATGCATAATAAATTCACTATTTTTCATGTTTGAAACCCAAAATAATTGTTCCAATGTAGTAAAAATCGGCTAAATATCTTGCCTCATGTCCCGTACGGAATAAACCCTATAGCTACAACGTATCATTACCGTAATTGGTTTGAGCATGCGCACTTGAGGTACGGGACGTCTAGCCAGACATTGCCTAAAAATCTGCTGGGGAAAGGTTTAAATTAAGCTTGATTTCCTGTTTGAATTAAACAAATTCTGATACTTTTTGAAGAGATGAAGAACATTTTGTGATTTTGGGTTTGAGACTGTGAGCTAGGCTTTATATCTCCCAGCACTATATCTGGGTGGATCCACTAGCCTAAATGAGTACTTGTGGCCAATGAAATACAAGGGGTGTGTCAGAAACATCCATTCAGCATCAAGCAAAAGTTTTGTCTATTGTAAAAAAGTTTTTGTAGTGATGTGCGGTGCAACGATAATCGATACCATGTGATTTTTGTAATAGGGGGTTTGGTGTGAGGTGGGGGTATAGGGAGGGTGTTTGGGATTGGGAAGGGGTTAGTGATGGGGGATGGTATTTGTGGTTGGGAGGGTGTTTGTGGTTGGGGAGGGGGTTAGTGGTGGGGAGGGGGTGGAGGGCAGGTGTTTGTGGTGGCGAATGGGAATGGGATGGCCCTGAGGAGAGGATTTGTGGTGGGGAAGGGGGGATGGTGGCGTGGATGCATAGGGGTGGGGTTTTGTGGTGGGGTAGGGGTTTGTGGTGCGGTTGGGAAGGGGAGGGGGTTTAGGGTGGAGGATTGTGGTGGGGAGGTGGTTGTGGTGGCATGGGGAGGGTAGGCCGTGGGGTGGGTAGGGTGTTTGTGGTGGGAGAGGGGTTTGTGGGGATGGGAATGGGAGGGGGTTTATGGTGGGGAAGGGGAGGGGGTGGGTTTGTGGAGGGGATGGGAAAGGGAGGGGGTTTGTGGTGGGGAGGGGAGGGGTTTGTGGTGGGGATGGGAAGGGGAGGGGGTTTATGGTGGGGAAGGGGAGGGGGTTTGTGGTGGGGATGGGAAGGGGAGGGAGTTTGTGGTGGGGATTGTGATGGTAAATGGGTTGTGGTGGCATGTGGGGAGGAGAGGTTGTAGGGGTGGTTTAGATGTGGAGGGGGCAGTGTGGGAATGTGGAGTAAATTTGTGGTTGGGCTGAGTGGGTTTGTGCATGTGGGATGGGGGTGGGATGGGTTTGTGGTGGGGGAGGGGATTGGTGTGTGTATACCACTAAGTACCCAATAAGTGTAGAGGATTCCCTGTTTTTAATATGTAATAGTGCACTTTCAATGAAAGCTTGAAAATGAAATTTCAAAAATAGTTTTGCCAAAAATGACTGAAATTGCATTATTTTTCTAGTAAAACGTAACCATGAATTGTTTTGAAGTGACGCAAAATATTTTGGTATCAAGTTCAGCTATCGATATATGAAGGATAGAAGATGCCATTTTGTGTGTGGAAGCGCTACTTTGGGATTAACTGTAAATACTGGCAAAATGTCCACTTGCCACAAAATGACTGAAATTTCATCATTTTTCTGGCAAAACGCAACCAAGAATTTTTTTGAAGCAACACAAAATATTTAGGTATTGAGTTAAACAATTGATATATGAAGGGTAGAATATGCCATTTTTTGTGTGGAAGCGCTACTTTTGGATTAACTGTAAATACTGGCAAATATGCCCACTTAGCGGGCATAAGCGGGCATATTTGCCAGTGCACTGGACAATTTGCCAGGGCTGGACAATTCTGCCACCTGCTAGGACTGAGTTTACTAGGACAAAGGAAACCTGTATGTTATTGTATTTATTTTAGATTATTTTCTTCTTCTCAAAAGCAAAATAATCTATAAATGCTGAACATTGCTGGATGACCAATTGCTAAGTTTGACCTACTAGATTATAGATAAAGTTAACCCGTTTTAAACCTTCATGAATTAAATGATATTATCAGCAGCACGTAGTATTGTACATATATCATGATGGTTTATTCCTGCATCTGGATTCATTGCTGCTTATTGAAACTACCTGTTTTTCATGCAAAAATTCCCATCGGTCAATTACATAATATGATCGTCTAGATAAACAATTACCATTTTGCTTATAAATATTTTATGCTAATCTTTTTGAAAATTGTAATTATGCTAACAATGTCTCTGATTTGCACAATATTTGACACATACTGAATGTCAACCAATCACCAGGCAGTTCTCAGTGGATTTTACTAAATTATTTTTATCCCAACCAACAGGTTTCTGCTTTATACTGATAGATATTTTGAGGGTTTCAATTCCCGATGTATTAACTACCCCAAGATGGCAAATATGGCTATGACTCTACAGAAACACACAGGTGACTCTTGGACATTGGTCTTGCCACCATGGGGCCGGATAAAACACTGGAAAAACGGACAGCAAGGGCAGGGTGAAAGTATTCTGTGGTCACGCTTCTTTGACGTTGGAAGTTTTAATCAACACCTCCCTGTTATGGAGTTAAATGAATATTTAAAAGGTGAGTGAGTGAATATTATAGGCCTGTGAATGGGGAGGAGTAAGGAGTTGAATTTTATCAACATTTTCCCTCTTCCTCTACTGAGCGAAAGAAAACCAGAAATAGACCAGGTACGTACCCAGGAGGGGAGGGCACTGACATTGGAAAGGGGTAATAGGTGTATGCCACCCTGAATACCCCCTTTTTACCCCTCTTCTGTTCGATCTTAAGACCCCCTTTTGGGCCTGCAAAATTCTTGACAAATTGCGTCTAAAACCCGAATGTTTTGTTCTCATAAACAAATTTGGGGCAAATTCTTAAAACGATATCTTACGGAAAAAAATCTGCTCTGAAACCCCCATTTGAGAGACCCTGGAGTGGCACACCCCTACCCAAAAATAAGTTGAGTGCCCCCACCCCCAGCCGTATTTACCTCCAGAACTTTGAAGTAATATCCACCAGCACTCAAACACAGAAGAGTAGAAACCACCCTGTTCTACCATCACTAGTTAGCCTAAACTATGTAGCTATTTGCTTATTTGGATACATATTGCAAGTGTACATGAAGGAATGGGTATGTCGTTGGCAACTGGACCTTCAATATCATAATATGATCATATAAACAATTGCTAGTTGGTTACCATTGACAATAACATGGTTCATTTCGAACAGAAAAAAAAGCCTCCCGCCCTCCTCACTTTTCGAAGACGTGTGCTACGAGATTCGAATAAAAAAAATTGAGTGGCCTAATATAAGATATTTATATTTGGACAGAGTTCTGTTAACTTTGATCACTTAATTATTTTGCATTGAATTGTATTATTCTTTTCCTCTTATGACCCCTATTACAGTGAAACCAGATATAGACCTTTTATATACTTTACCTCCAGGACTTTGAAGTAAGATATAAAGGTACTCAAAACACACAGAACAACACAGACGTGGAAGAACAACCCTGTTTAAATAAAGACCGTGTGTATGGTGGCGGTTACACTCCTTATACAGTGGATGAGAATGGATTGTACCGTGGATGGTTTTGGGGCTATCCAGAGGTGTACGCTAGAGAGTATAAATGCTTGTCTCTGCGTCCCTTTGCAAACATTGTACCGTGGCTATTGGATAATGTCACGGCAGCGTAAGTACACGCAGGAATGCAAGATGGTTTTGGGGCTATCCAGAGGCGTACGCTAGCGAGTATAAATGCTTGTCTCTGCGTCCCTTTGCAAACATTGTACCGTGGATATTGGATAATGTCACGGCAACGTAAGTACACGCAGGAATGCAAGATGGTTTTGGGGCTATCCAGAGGCGACGCTAGCGAGTATAAATGCTTGTCTCTGCGTCCCTTTGCAAACATTGTACCGTGGCTATTGGATAATGTCACGGCAACGTAAGTACACGCAGGGATTCAAGATGGTTTTGGGGCTATCTATAGTTGTACGCTAGAGAGTATAAATGCTTGTCTCTGCGTCCCTTTGCAAACATTGTACCGTGGCTATTGGATAATGTCACGGCAGTAAGTACATGCAGGAATGCAAGACTTCCGTAAATGTCCAGATTTTTTTGATATTTTAGAAAATTTTGTTTAGAGGGTGATACTGATCCAAATAGTATACTCACAACTGTGGACGTTTCGGCAACACTGTTGCCTTTCTCAACACTTCATAGATTGTGGTGAGTTATTTCCTGTCACCGACGCTAGAGGGAGTTTTCTCAGCTGCGGTGTCATAGGCACGGAACAAGATTGGTACAAGAGATGGATAAAAGAAGCAGTGGAAATGAAAGAAAGGGGGCACCACCATGAACCGAGACGAGGGGCAGTTTCACCTTTCACACGTTTTTGAGTCAAGAAACGATCTGGTAACTCCAAAACCGCCGCTGAGAAAACTCCCTCTAGCATCGGTGACAGTAAATAACTCACCACAATCTACCAAGTGTTGAGAAAGGCAACAGTGTTGCCGAAACGTCCACAGTTGTGAGTATACTATTTGGATCAGTATAAGAACCTTATCTTATCATTTATGTCTACTGATCCTGATGAATCTATTCAATAATATGGTTGATACCCTGTAGCCCAAGCATGTGCAACCTGCGGCCCGCCGACCTCTAATCTGCGTCCCGCGAAGCAATCCTAAAATTCCCACTGATGGGGCCCTTTAAACGGAGCTCCCTAGTTTTACACAAATGGCGGATTTATTTGGTGGTGTGCTCCCTTATAATTAATAGGGTGATGCGCTGCATTAAGTAAATATAACCCAAGGCGTGATTGCGTGATATTCCATGAGCAATGCACTTCGCCTCTCCCTATTACTCCTCCTCCGGACGTGTTGTGGAATGTTTGACAATCGCTGCGGCCCGTGAATAGATCTCAAAATCACAATGCGGCCCGTGTGGTAGAAAAGGTTGCACATGCTTGCTGTAGCCTATCCTCTGCATTCTCAACTGCCGGCGCACGCGCCAAATGTGGCACTTGGAGCAATGGGTGTTGTTGCTTGGACTCCTCAAAAATATAAAGAAATACATAAGAAAATAGGTGCAGTTGGCACTTCATCATACATTTAAATAATGTTGAGAACCCCTGCTCTGGACTATAATAATAGCGGTGCTTATAAAGCGCTGTTCCAAAAATAATCACTAGCCCCCATCAATGTCCAATGTCATGCGCAAGTGCTCGGGCCTTCTGGCAAAGCTCACATGAAAAGTTCAGGAAATGGATCAATCACCCACAATCAATATTATAAAAAACAGATCAATTTTTAAAAAAGGTTTAAAAATAATGTCATGGATTAGGAGGAGTGGTTTTAAGCCCGGGTTCAATGTTTTTTCTTGACCCCAATATGCTTGCTAGGGGGGAGGGGGGGGGGGGGTAATCTGACTATTGTGTAGGTTTGTGATTCATTCCCTGTGTCATTTAAAATTGCTGTTTTTTATTTTTTTTATATGTCACCCACAGTGCAATATTTGCTTTTTTTATACCTTTTAATCTCTTTTGGCATTTTTAATGTTCAATTTTGATGTTATCTTTGTATACATTTCTATGTGCAATTTGTTGTTTTTATACCAATGTACTAACCATGTAATTCAGCTTTTAGCTGCGATTTGGTGAGAATAAACTATAATTATAACTATTTCTGGGGATACAAAGCTGTTAAGATCCCCCTTTTCAGCCCAATAACCCCATAATGTTTTGGATTTTTTCATTGCCTAACATATGATACTTTTTCTGGCTGTTGAATTTTGACACAGATCTGTTATGATAGAACGCAACGACCAGATACATTATTACAAACCTAAAAGTGACCCCTCTGCTCATGTGAACTTCTGGAGTGTAAGTAGATATGAGGCATAAAGGTAGCTGTTTTAATATGAATATCGAATGTAAAGAAATGATGCCTTATATATGCCTTATTCTTTATTAAGGCCAAGGTAAAAAACTGTTGTACAGACCCATATTTTTTTTCAAATTTGAGAGTTTAAAAAATAATAATATTTTTTGGATTTTTTTTTCTCAAAAATTAATCAAAATTGTCGCAAAAATTTAGGAAAAAAACACGGCCTGACTGATCGACCTAAGACGTCTGAAAATATGTAGAACAGTTTTATTGGTGGTTGTAGTTACCTAATAGGCAATGCTTTTAACTGGGCTGAAGGGTTTTTAGGTCGTCCATATAGAAGGGACCTTATGGCTGCAATCGCTGCATCCTTCGTGAATGTTAAATTTACTTAACTACCCTCTAAAACGGACGAAACTTGATTTCATTTTGCCATGAAAAATACACAAATTTGATGTGAAGTTCTAATTATCATGTTCTGCAATCTTAATAATGTGTCATAAGATTTTGTTAATATCCATTTTGGAGCTTTCGTTATCAAATGATAGCAAATCTACCCAAGCATGTCAATTTCAGCTTTGGCCATTTTTCATGTGCATAGACCTCTTTTAGTAGAATTGTCATTTAGTGTGTAGTTGAACATCAATCAAATCATTAATTTAATCTACTTACTAAATGTTAATAGTTAGTTCAATTTGAGCAGAAAACCATATTTTCATCCATATTCCCGATGACAAACCACAGAATATTTGAATTTTAGATGTATTTTAAACAATTCATTGACACCTATAATCAACATTGAAATCACAAATGGGGGTTTTTTTTAGTTGAAAGTCCAATTCTTGTTCAAAAGTGGGATTTGCACTTTTGTTACTGCATTGATCATATGTTGGGAGTTATATGATGCAATTTAAATGGGATGAAGTGTATTTGATAGAAGACAAATAGGGCTTATTATATAATGCATGGCAATATTGGCATCATTTCATTAGCTTTCATTGGTTGATAGATACCATATCACGTGTTATTACACCTCATAAATATTCATGAACTAATTATGGCAATTCATTGGCCAATTCCTATCACAAGTGCTATGACTATTTCCCTACAACCTCATCCCCAGAGTCACAGTGAGGTGTAATAAAACAAATACTACATGGTACTAACGGTGCAATAGGGCACACTATTTTCCCTCGTTACTGGCTACGGGCCTATCACCCCTCACCCTTCGGGTTCGGGGTGATAGGCCCGTAGCCAGTACCTCGGGGGAAAATAGTGTGCCCTATTTCCCCTCTACCATGTAGTATTTGTATATATATTGGATATTTCTACCATTTCCCCGAATATTCACAGGCTGTCCAAACAGTACTACCAAGATGTATTATATCATGATAGGCTTCAACCATGTGATAGTTTTTACTATCATTATGGCTGGAAAAGAATAATGTGATATCATGATATTAAACAAATGAAGAGGTATTTTGCAAAAGGGCTATGGTGCATTTTTTCAAAAAATGAGTTTGGTATAGAAATGTATAGGGAAAAATCATATGTTTCAAGGAAACAAAGTCATTTTTTTCAAAAAGACCTACATCTCATTGTAAACAGCCATTGAAATTGTTGTTTTGTTGCAAAAGGGCCTGTATCCAGAATTAAATCGGGATACAGGCCCTTTTGCAACAAAACAACTTCAATGGCTGTTTACAATGAGATGTAGGTATTTTTGAAAAAAATGACTTTATTTCCTTGAAACATATGATTGTGACCTATACATTTCAATATCAAACTTATTTATTTGAAATGATTAAAATAAATGATTTTTTGTGTGTGGTATTTTTTCTTTATGTACAAACAGATGGAGTTTTGTTGCAAAAGGGCCTACATCCAAATTTTCAAAATATGTAAACATGATTTTAAAAAAAATTAAAACTAGCACATTTAAAATTTATTTCAATTTCAATTAGTATGTAGTGTACCTCTTTCATAATCCATTCAGTTTTTCAATTGCTCAACTTGAATATTTAAATACAGTTTTTTGACTTTTTCTCAATAAGAGCCAAAGTGGATGTAGGCCCTTTTGCAAAATACCTCTTCAAATTTAATATTGAATGCCGTTTGCTTAATTATTTTTGTCCTTCATGGGTCTTTTTTGTGACACACCCTGTATAAATGTTCTGTTGCTTCTTGGGTTGGATGTGGTTTCACTTAGGCCAAACAAAGAAGAAAGTCTGTCTCAGAAACATTGTGCAAAAAATCTAAGTGCTGTGCGATTTATTTATTTTTTAGAAAATAGGCTTTGAGGTATGCATTTTTTTTTTGTTGTTGTTGCTTATCCAAGCTTACAGAGAACTTTTTAAAACTTTTTTTGTAAAAATAAAAAAAAATTATTAAAGAAAATACGCGCCGTAGCTCATTTCACATACCAATGCGGGTGGGGCTTCTGAGACAGACCTTCTTTTTTGTTTGGCCTTATCATTGCTCATCTGTCAAAACCTTGCATGATTTCCCGGCTCTTCAGCATATGTGCTACCCCATGGGTTTACGTATGAAGTCTTGCTTTAGACATGTTTAACACTTTCCACGCGGCAGGCGGCTGCAGACGACATTCCAAAATGTCACAAAATGTTTCAAAAATGTCAGAATTATTGAATTTCATATTTGGAATCACCATGAGAAATGCATTGAAGTAAGTACAAACATGCCGGGTGTTGGTTCAGTAATCCTTGAGATAGACTTTGAAATTTGGGACAGGATTCTGAATAATCTGTTTGTATAATGGTAAAACTAATAGCCTCGTGGAAAGTGTTAAAAGGGTCAACAGCACTTACAAGGTTTTGACAAATATATTGTTGGCCCTTGAACATGTTTAAAACAGACAGCCCAAAGGTTATACATTGAAAGTTTACTTTATACATGTACATACATGGTGCAGACTATCCAAGGTTTTGACAGAACAGCAACATTAATATAAAACAGTGTTTATTGGCATAACGAGACAGACCCTTTAACACACTCCAGGCGGCTATGGTTTTACCAAATACAAAACAGATTTTTCAGAAAACTTTCAAGGTCTATCTCAAGGATTGCTGAACCAATACTAGGCATATCTATACTTATTTAAATCCATTTCTCATGGTGATTCCAAATATGGTAATTGAATTCAATAATTTTGAAACATTTTGTGACATTTTTGAATTTCGTCTGGAGACTGGAAAGTGTTAACACAACACACATTTTTTGTAAATTTAGTCAGGCTTTGCCTGTTCCAAATATCTGCACTCTTTTCAGCCCGTTTGTTGTTGTTGGGTGTTTTTTTTTGCCTTTACAACGCAATTTCTGGATTTTAATGCAGATTCATTCATTTAATCCTGTAGTCAACAAAAGAAAAAGTTATCTTTTCTCTACTCCCATCCTTTCCCCTCTACACCTGTCCTCTCCACTCATTAGGCTAAAAAGAAGGTCTGTCTCACATACATTTGGGAAAATAGATATGCAACTTTTATGCAATATGCAACTTTTTCAATTTTGTATTTTAGAAAAAATAGCTCTGCTAAATGGAATTGCGTTTTTGACCCTCTTTTTTGTCCCCCTTTTGAGCCCACTTTTTTCATTTTTGCCCTCCGATAACTAATAGAATACACCCAAATTGAGCTCATCGCGTAGCATTATGCCTCAAAAGTGACTCCATATACCTATGCACGCATAGTATGTGAGACAGATTTGTTTTTTCTTGGCCTTAGTACCTTTTTACTTTTTAACAAATTAACATCTTTTGCCACTTTTTGCTGCTCACCCTTAACCCTGTGAACTTGCTCTAACTCGTTTTGATTGCATTTTGTGTCACCCACCTTCCTGGTTGCTGCACAGATACCTAATAGCTGTTGATAACGGTGTGGAGGAGCTCCAGGATCCTTGCAGGCAAGTTCCAATGTTACACAGGGTGTCCAAGAATGATTTATACCATGTTTGAAAAGTAATAAACAATTTTAAAAACAATGTTGCGGTCCAAGTCTGATGCCTGAAATATAATGGGGAACATGTTTTCTCCTTACTCTGTTAATTTCATGACATTGAAGAAAATCTGTGAAAACCTTTTTTACAACTTCAGTGTATTTTAATTGATAAAGCTCACACCAAACTTCAAAACTGAAAGTATGCAGGGTTCCCGCGGTCATGGAAAACCTGGAAAAGTCATGGAATTTAATTTCTAAATTCCAGGCCTGGAAAAGTCTTGGAATTTGATGAAAATGGCCAAAGTCATGGAAAAGTCATGGAATTTTATTTTCCGGAGTAAAAAAAAATAAATCAAAATGACGATAGCCGTCTGGTTAAAAATTAAACGACTGGAAAATGAGAGTAAAAGGTCGTATTACACGTCACGCGGCGAAGTTGTCTGAAAAAGGTCATGGATTTTTCATAATTTGGTCATGGAAAGTTATGGAAAAGTCATGGAATTTAATTGTCTGGAAGGTGCAGGAACCCTGAGTATGATATAAATCACTCAAGCAGAACGATTCCCTTATGAGTTTCAAAAGAGGTAGATTTGGTCAAACTTGGAATCTACCATTTTTGCAATAGAGTCTGTAATTTGTGTCAGAAAGATCAGATTTTTAAAATTCAAATTGCCTAAGAAAGCAAAATATTATATGTAGATGTAGCATCATAGGCACTTTGCCCAATACCAATGGTATTCATAGCTGAATGAATGCAACTTCCTGGTATAAATAATTCTGGGACACCCTACACATGTGCTATTCCATTCGAAATTCATAAACCCCCTACAGAAGATATGACCTTAATGTTCCACACAGGGAGTGTAGATTTCAAATGTAGTTACCCATGTAGTTATGAACTCTGTTTGATATTCACACTCCCTATTGGGAAGATTAAGGTCAGGCCATAAGCAGGATTTTTTTAGGGTAAAAGGGTGCCCCAACATTTTTTCAGTCAGATAAGCCCCCCCACCCCCACCCAAGTTACGGGCCTGATAAGGTCATGTCTTCCATAGAGGGTGTATGGATTTCAAATGGAATGTGAAAAGAATCGATTTTTGGAGTTGGACTCTGGATTTGTATTTTTGCCTGACTGGTAAACATATGACCCATTATTTTTCTTATTTTCTAGTAAATGTGTGGGTTCATTATTCATCAATGGGGCCGTAAAAGGTTGTTAGTGGTAAAATAAAAGGTCATTAATGGTAAATATATTGGTGGCAAAAAGTTAATCTAGTGGTTAATGCACGGCCCCTTTTTTCTTATTTTCTGGTAAATGTGTGGGTTCATTGTTCATCAATGGGGCCGTAAAAGGTTGTTAGTGGTAAAAAAAGGTAATTAATGGTAAATATATTGGTGGCAAAAAGATAATCCAGTGGTTCATGTTTCTGTCATAGTTCAAAATACATGGTGGTCCACCTATACCAACAACAAAAAGTACGCCCCCCCCCCCCCAAAGAATTTTGACTATGACAATTCTAAGATAAATGTCATCATACCTGTAACATAATACTGTAGTAGTGACATTTTCCTGTGTGTAATTTTTTGCGCTTGCCCATTTTGAACAATTTTACTTGTTTTTGTTTTTTTAGCAATTTGAGCTTCCTTACATCAGTGACATAACTGTCACTTCTCACATAGACCTACATAGAAAATGAATATATTTGTGCATTTTTATTTTTCCGCTTGCCGAAAAGCGTGAAAATAAATGTACCATGAAAATTTCCACTTTTACTGTACCATATCTTCATTTGAAATTGATATGTGATTTGATCAACAAGTACATTTCAAAAGTAAACAAATGTTGCGTTTATATGATACACCCTGTATACAGCTCAGAAGAAGTATGAGGTACGCAAGACATCTCATTGACGCTGGGGATGAATTCAGAAGAGATTTCTTGAATTCTGATGATGTCAGAGACAAGACTGAACTGACAGAAAACTGGAAAGACATGAGGGTGAGTGAGTGATGGGAAATTATTCTTTTACGCACGACGTTAGGCAAATAAAAAATTATTATGATGTTCTCGACCGTCCTTCTTTTATTATTTATTATTATTTACTGGTGCTTATAGAGCGCATTTCCATAAGATCAATGCGCTGTACAAATCACAAACATAAAAAATGGCATACACTATTTAACAAAAAATAACAGCAATTATTTTAAAGATATGATTAAAAAGATGCATTACAGCAAAGCACCTACATTATACAAGCATAGTCAAAAGCGCTTTCTGAAAGTGCGACACTGTTGCATACAGTTATAAAAAGTATTTCAGATTTACCTATATTTAACTAAGTGTTTATAACATATGTGCGACTTTTTGTGTGATTTCAACTTCTTGTTGGCTGAACTTGGAGCTTCCGCTGGTATAAGAAAATAAAAAAATAAAAATTTAAAAATCGCCCGCCTGCCCCTCCTCTCTGAGAGCTGTCTGTGGAGGACAACATAATTTTTTTTTTTTTGGCTTTAGGCCAAAGAATTGGTTGTGTTGCCCTCAAGTGCCTATTTATTTTAGGATGGGTTAAAAAACCAAAAATCACCCTAATTTGAGATTTTAGGGTCGGTCGCTGAGGGCAACACTGCAATTTATTTTGTTGGCGTTTGATTTTGATACCAGCAATTAACAACCAACATACCAATGAGTGGTCACCTTTATGCACTTATCAATTGCAACCACAGCCCTGGGGGACCTATACTAGGTCTAAGGTGATTTGGGCCAGGACGTACAAATTGAAATGTGACATCCCCGGTACAGTCGTGTACGGTCCCCCTGGGCGGGGCACCATTATTTGCACATTCCCTGCTACTACAGTCCAGGCCCTCCTTAGCTGGGACAATGTGTACACCCCCGCTACAGTACTGACCCCCGACAGCCAGGACATAGTGTACACCCCTGATACATCCATTCCCCGGCTTAAGTTTTTCAGTGGCGTACGTCCCCACTACGTCCCAGCTACACACCCGACTATCGGAGGCACACTTTATACATCCCCTGTAATGTACACACATAGCCGGGCAACATATGTTGTACATCCCCGCTACAGTCCCCGCATCAGGCCTCGCATGTGTGCGACGGAACAATGTGGCCGTTCGACTATATCCAACAACCTTGGCATCAACCCATGTATTATCACTTCCACTACCAGTAATCAATAATGTGCCCTTATCACTTTCAACGCGGCTTTTGGTTTGACCTTACACAAAACAGATTTTTCAGAAACCTTTTCATAATTTTTAAAGTCTATCTCAAGGATAACTGAACCAATACTTGGCATGTTTTTACTTATATTTAATGTATTGCGCATGGCGATTCCAAATATGGTAATGAAATCCAATAATTTCGACATTTTTGAAACATTTTGTGACATTTTGAAATGTCGTCTGCAGACGCCTGCCGCATCGAAAGTGTTAACTGAGTCTGTGTAGAAAAGCAAAATGTGGAAATGAAAATCATACATGTCCTTACATCCCTTCAACTGATTTATTTCCTTTTGTAAAATTTAGGGTTAGAAATATATTCTAACTCCACAAAGTATGTATAGTACCCCGGGGGGGGGGGGGGGGGGGGGGGAGGTTACTCTCCTAATATGGTATAATACAGGGATGTGCCGCTCGATCTAATGGGTGGCTTTTTTGCAAACAACCCTAAACATGTGGTATGATTTTGTGCTGGAAAAGATGGGATCACTTCTTACAAATGGGTCTATTTTCGCAAACATTTGGTCTATTTTTCGCGAAGATTTTGGGCAAATTGATTTGGTCTATTTTTGCCCAAATTGGGCCAATTTTCCCTATCATTTGCAAAAATTGGGTCGATAATGAAGCAAAATCCTTAGAAATGGGCTACCGTTTTTCCAAAAATCACCCTTAGAAATAGGTAGGGGTTTTGATGAATCTCCAGCCGCACACTCCGACCAAACCAAATCCGAGTACCCCACGGTATAGTACCTACCTAGACAACCACGAGTAGACAGTCATGTGGGCATTTCCATTGCTACATATTGATATATATCTCATTGTATTTTACCAGCCTGAAATAGGACATGCCTTGGGTGGTCCCTACTTAGCCGTACATCTACGTCGTGGGGACTACAATATTCGTGGTAATCGCAAGGACGTACCCATAATAGAAGCCGCTGCAATGCAAGTGCAACAACTCCTAGTAGAACATGGGCTAGATGTTGTATTCTTATCTACAGATGGAACTGAACAGGGTAGGTAAATCAAAATTACACAATACTGTAAGGCAATGGGAGAAAAAACCTGTTTTACAGGCCCGACTGAGCCATTTTTGCCAAATTTTCAACAACAAAAATCAAATTCTATCACAATTTGTGAAGATTTTTGGAAGTTTTTTGAAAATAGTTAAAATTTCTCAAATTTTGCATACAATTTTTGAAGGAAAAAAAAACTGCAACAAAAAACGCCCAATCAGCCAACCCTTTTTTAAATGGATGAAAACTTGCTTATTCTTGCTTTAAAGTGGTGCCGACCAGACCCGACTTGACTTTGTGCTTCCATAATAGAAGCCGCTGCCACAGTAGCGTAGCCAGTGGGGGGGCCGGGGGGGCGAGCTGCCCCCCCGGACACCTAAAATGGGGACGGCGAAGCGGAAAAATGGGGACGGAGAAAAAGGGGAGAAAAGAGAGAAAGAAGGGGAAGGAGAGGGAGAAAGAGAAGAGAAAGGGGAAGGAGAGGGAGAAAGAGAAGGGAAAGGGGAAGGAGAGGGGAAAGAGAAGAGAAAGGGGAGGGAAAAAGAAAAGGGAAAGGGAGAAGAGGGAGAAAAAGGGGAAGAAGGGGGAGAAAGAGAAGGGGAAGGAGAGGGAGAAAGAGAAGGGAAAGGGGAAGGAGAGGGGAAAGAGAAGAAAAAGGGGAGGGAAAGGGAAAGGGAGAAAAGGGAGAGAGAGAAGAAAAAGGGGAAGGGGGAGAGAAAGAGAAGGGAAAGGGGAAGGAGAGGGAGAAAGAGAAGGGAAAGGGGAAGGAGAGGGAGAAAGAGAAAGGAAAGGGGAAGGAGAGGGGAAAGAGAAGAGAAAGGGGAGGGGAAAAGAAAAGGGAAAGGGAGAAGAGGGAGAAAAAGGGGAAGGAGAGGGAGAAAGAGAAGGGAAAGGGGAAGGAGAGGGAGAAAGAGAAGGGAAAGGGGAAGGAGAGGGGAAAGAGAAGAGAAAGGGGAGAGAAAAAGAAAAGGGAAAGGGAGAAGAGGAAGAGAGAGAAGAAAAAGGGGAAGGAGGGAGAGAAAGAGAAGGGAAAGAAGGGGAAGGAGAGGGAGAAAGAGAAGGGAAAGGGGAAGGAGAGAGAGAAAGAGAAGGGAAAGGAAAGGGGAAGAAGTGGTAGAAAGGAAAAGAGAAAAGGGGGATAGAGAGAGTGAGAAACAAGGGGAAGGAGAGAAGAAACGAGAGAGGAGGGGAAATGGAGAGGGGAAGAGGCGAGGCCGCGAGGGCGAGCAAGAAATGAAAAGGGAGACACAGGTAAGAGGTACTAGCCAGGAGACGCAAGGGGAGAAAGAAACGGAAGACACATGATCGATGGAGTGAGTGTCAAAGCAAAAGAGAAAGTAGGGAGAGGAAACGAATTAAAGGAAAGGAAAAGAAAAGAGCAAATATTGTTTTTTTAGCAATTGTGAACAGGAGGGGAGAAAAGGAGGGAAGGGAGAACGCAGGACTGGGAGAACGAGAAAAAAGAAAATACAAAAACAAAGGGGAATGAAATGGGGAAAGGAGAAAAGAGAAATTATAGAACGACCGAAAGGAAGGGGAACATTAGGGGGAAATGTGAGTGAAAGGAGGACATTTTAAAATTGTTCATTTAGTTCAATTATTAAAATTGAGTTACTCAATTGAGTAAACCAATAAAATTACAGATTTATGTAGACATTTTTTTCCATGGATTGAAATAACGTCCGACTTGCTGCAAAACTTAGTAATTAGTAAACATGCACATAAACTGAAAACAAATCCTTTAAGTTATCAAAAGTTAAAACAAGGAAAAACACCACAACTGCTGATGTTATAATATACACGTACAACCATGGTTGCTAGGTCGGTTGCTAGGGCGAATGGGTTACCCAACTTACCCTCTCAAATTCCTGGAATTTCCCACGGAAGAAGATGCTGTACAATCCCCACATTAGTTGTACGTACAACAGTACGACTACAACGTTCAACTGAGACTTACTAAATTCAATAATGTCGTCACAAAAAGAAAGGGCTGAATGTGGATATTGCGGGAAGCAGATGAGACGAGATAAGCTGAAAAGTCACACCAATTCAAAACATGCTGGAAAACCGGTAAAAGAAAAGGGATGGGGTGACATAACATCACTTTTTAGCCAAACTGGTGGTAAACGAAGAAAAACTGTTGAACCCGCACAACATGGTGCGCCAGAAGATGTCCCGGGAACCTCAACATCGGCTGGTGAAGGCCTACGGCATGTACCGGAAAATGTTCAAGTGCAGGAGATTGAAGAGCCAGCCAGACCAGTTGATCCAAGTCAAGAAGAAATGTCAATCTCGGAGGAGTCAGAAGAGGAACAACAAGAGGAACAACAAGAAGAACAAGATAACAGGCCAATAGAACCTCCTCTCAATGCTCTCATAGATAGAACACAAGAATATCCAAGTGATCCTGCTTTGTTTAACGATCGCCCGATGACGCCTGAACTCAGTCATGCAATACTGAATATTGGGCCATGTCAGCCAGGATTAAATAATAAAGATTACCATTTCGCGCGGAATGAAAATAGAAGATCCTTTCACCACGATTGGTATATGGTAACTCTAAAAAACGGCATGAAGTCGTACCGAGAATGGCTTACGTACTCTCCAACAAACCACAAAGCTTACTGTTTCCCATGCTGGTCGTTCGCAAATAGAGGACACCAAACATATGAACCAGCATTTAGCGAACCTAAATTCGGGTTTAACAACTGGAAGAAAGGTGCAAATTCTCTTAGAGTCCATGAACAAAGTCAAGTTCACCGTGGAGCTATTGATTTATGGATTCAAACAAAACAACGACTGAATTTGGGGAAAGCTGTTGATCAGGAACAGATCCGTGCCAGAGAAAGACAGATTAGACACAATCGACAAGTGCTTTGTCGATTATTGGATGCGACGCTTTTTCTAGCGAAACAAAATTTATCTTTTAGAGGTCATCGCGAATTTTTGTCATCAACTAGACAAATTGAATATTCATGTGGAGGTAAATCGGTGAATGAAGGAAATTTTATTGAGCTTTTGAAACTGTTGGCAAAATACGACGGAATCCTTGCTCAGCACATCGCCACTGCCCCTAAAAATGCTTCGTATTTGAGCCCACAAATCCAGAATCAATTTATAGATTGTCTCGCTGGACGTGTTAAGGAGAAAATTATAAATGAAGTGAAAGAGGCTCACTATTTTGGAGTAATCCTAGATTCTACAATAGACATTTCTCATGTGGATCAACTTTCGTTTTGCTTGCGGTACGTTGACTCAGACTTCAACATCCAAGAGAGATTTGTGCTATTTAAAGACATTAAACAAAGTGATTCAGCATATCTCTTTACAGTTTTGAATGAAACACTCGAGGAATTGGACTTAGACATAAATTTCATCAGATCACAGTCATATGATGGGGCTGCAAATATGAAAGGCCACATCTCAGGTTTGCAGACGAGAGTCAAAGAAGTTAACGCGCATGCCCTATATGTCCATTGCTGTGCTCACAATTTGAATTTGGTACTTTCTGATGCATGCAAAGATTGTACAGAAGCAGTCACATTTTTTGGCACAATTCACAAGTTGTTTAATTTTTTTAACTCCAGCCAGCCTCGTCTGAACTATCTTTCAGAGGCACAGGATGAGTTACAAATGAAAAAAAAGAAACTACAAAGTCTGTGTGAAACACGTTGGTACGCTAAACATGACTCTGTTAAAACAGTGAAATATCTTTATCCTGCACTTTTGCAAGCACTAGAAAAAATTGTCACGAAAGACAGATGTGCCGACACAAAGGCAGAGGCAAAAGGATTACTCTCGTATATGAGTGCATTTGAGTTCCTAGTAATGCTTGAATTGTGGTTAGAAATTCTGTCTGAGGTGAAAAGTCTCTCAGAGTATTTACAGAAATCCACAATAGATCTCGTAACGGCAAGCTCCATGATTGAGGCATTGTCTGACTGTGTAAAGAGACACAGATCTGATGAAAACTTCAAGGATATAATGTCTAGAGCCCATGAAATAGCAAACAATGAAGGGGTTTCTACGGATTTTCAAAATATTAGAGTGCGTAGACGCAAGCAAATGCCAGGGGAAAATGCTCCTGATGAACCAATTTCGGATCCAACGGACCGCTTCAGAATTAATGTTTATTATAACATATATGATACCATTATTGGGGAACTAAAGTCGCGATTTGCTGATTTTCAGAGTAAAGTAGTTCCATTTAAATGCCTCATTCCCGGTCACCTAGGAGACATGCAATCCTTTCAGCTCTTGACTGAAATGTATGAGACTGATGTCGACCAGGATTTGGCAATGGCTGAATACCAACAGTTTTGCCACTTCCATGAAAACACGCCAGACTTTTCAACTAATTTGGGAAGTTCTGTCTCCGAAATGTTTTTGAAATTGAAAGAGTGGGATATTTGTAGTGCCTATCCCAATTTAGTAACTTTATACAGAATTCTGGGTACCATTGCCGTATCTTCGGCGACTAGCGAGCGATCATTTAGTCGCTTAAAACTTACCAAAACGTACTTACGATCCACAATGTCTGAGGATCGCCTCAGCTCTTTGGCTGTCCTCAGCATTGAGCGAGATTTTGCACTTGACGTGGATTTTGAATCGGTCATTGACAATTTCAGTGAAATGTCATCCCGCAGACTTTTACTCAATTAGCTGACAAGAGTATTTTATTATATAACTGGGTGGTAATTTAGTCTACATGTACAGGCCTCAGTAATAATATAATGAGTAGCAAAGGTATATACATTATTTAAATACTGTTTATGTGGTTCTGTAAGCACAAACTGTTTATGATTCAATCCCTGGAATCTGTATACTAGTATTATCATTTATGAAATTCAAGAATATCAATGTGGTGAGATTCACTCCAGCAAAAGAGTAAATGTTTACTCTTTTACAATTAGAGAGTATGGAAACTTGGTAATTTTGACATTGATGAACAGTTTAATCCAAGGTAACACTTTATGATGTTATTAGCCGAATGTTCACGAGTTCACGAGTTGATCTAAGATAGAGCAACTTTTTAAGTGACGTAAATAGTATATATGATGTTAATAAAAAGTGTTTTAAATGCCATATGTTTTCACAAGATAAATGTATTCTGAAGTGTTTCTATTGTGTTAATTATTTTCTTGTTAATATGTCTCTGAATAATAATGGTTACATGTTTGCAAATTACAATTATTAAAATTGTTAGATATTTCTTTAATAACATTGATAGACCTAGAAAAAATATGCAAAATGCATTTATTAAAATTGTTAGATATATATTTCTTTAGTAACATTGATAGACCGAGACAAAAAGATGTTTGTCACCTCTCCCCTCCCTAACCCTACCCCTGAATATAGCGCAAAAGTAGGGCACCAAATGGCTCCAATTGAAGCTTCAATTTTTAAAATGTTCCAGCTTCCGAGGGGGGCACATCCACCCTCAGACACCCCCCTGCGTCGCTCAAGCGCGACGTCTGGTCCTCAATTAAAAATAGGGACGATATTGATGTTTGCCCCCCCGGAATGACAATGCTGGCTACGCGCCTGCGCTGCCATACAGGTGGAACAACTCCTAGTAGAACATGGGCTAGATGTTGTATTCTTATCTACTGATGGGACTCAACAGGGTAGGCAAATATGTGATGCGATCTGTGAAAACCCGTCGGATGTCGCAAATTGTGAAATAAGGATTATGGGTAAAATGTAAAAAATAAAAAATAAAAAAATAAAAATCTCTTTTTTTAAAGATTTGTTTAGAAAATTAATCTCCAATACTTTGTGTCATCATCTTTTATGATATTTCACCTTCAAAAACTTACATAAGCAACTTTTCTAATTAACCTTATAATGTTATTCTATTTAATTATGCATCTGTTTTGGCCCGTGTTCATGATTTCTTATTTTGTAGCTTTTTATGACATCACAATAATCATTCACTCATAACTTTTTTTGTTATGATCATAGAAAAATGATCAAAACAGTTCTGTAATCAGCACAGATTCAGCTTTCTTATGATATAAATATCTCCAATATGAAAAATGCCACCATGTGGCGGGTTTTCACAGATCGCATCACATATTATAATGGCACAATACTGTAATGTGATAGGAGAAAAAAACAGGTTCCAAATGTTCAACAACAAAAATCAAATTCTATCACAATTTGTTGGCCATTTGTTTTACATTTTTTGGATTTTTTTTGTTGATTTTTTTTGCATGTAATTTTTGAAGAAGAAAAAACAGTAACAAAAAACGCTCAACCAAATGAAAACTTGCTGACATGTTACCTGGATTATTCTTGCTTATAAGTGGTGCCGACCAGACCCGACTCGACTTTGTGCTCCCTGGACAACCTGGTCGACCTGACTCAACTTTGGGCTCCTCAAACCAGACCAGACCTGTAAATAATTGGAAAGATTGATCCAGGCCAAATTTGTTTCAATTCCATGGCACTAACCATTTCTGCAGTGATAAAAGTTTGACCAATCGCCAGTACTAAGGGCTGTTAAGGGTTATAGTGCTATATAGTCTGCACTTGGAGACACAGACTCCACAAAATCCATAGTGTACATATCTGCAATTTAGGTTCTGCAAGTTTAGGGGTCTGCAGGACTCTCTGGTTTTGATTTTTTCCAATCTAGAGCTACTGAAGACTATGTGTAAAGTTCTTCATCAGTGATTGTATTTGTCCCTGGTTATACTATCGTTATGAACAATTGCTTTGCTCATGATGTTTAATTTTTTTCTCTGGGCCTAAATTTGAGGGGCATTTGTACGCGTACGTACGTCATTCTGAATTCTTCCTACTACTTGTACCATTTATTATTTGTAATGCAACCGTCCATCCCGTTAACCCTGTAGGGCTCAAAGGACACACCCGACGTGCGGGACACCAGAGGGGAATGGGGCTTCTTTCGTTAATCACCACTGCTGGTCCGTTGAGGGTCCAATTTAGATCGAGCCCCGCGGGGCTATAAAGCCGCCTTCGCCACATGGACGAATGAGAAAGAATCCTTTTATAGGAATATTAAAGAGAATTGAAATCGATCAGATAAGATAAAGCACCGGGTATAAGCCTGACTGCACACAATAGCCTATAGGCTGTATCTTTTACCATTGTGAAGTACATGCACAGAGGCCGTACGTGACTGTACAATCGTACGTATGTGTACATCTTTTACATACGCCAACATTTGAGGCCTGATATGTAACCCCAATATTTGTTTGGGCCCAAAACAAATTAGAATATACTGCAGATCACTATCCCTGACAGTATTTTTTACTTGTTATTGATTTATGTTGTAAGAGCCTTTCTAGTTATCACTGCTGTTCGGTCAAAACCTTGTATGTTTTTTCCAGCCCTTCAGCATGTATAGAATAAAACTGCCCAATAGTTAGGGAGTATTGCTTTTATACATGTTTAGGGGCAACAGCACTTATAAGGTTTTGATAGATGTGTTTTTGGCCCCTTGACCAATGATCTTGTTTAGAGCAGACTGCCCAAAGGTTATACATACATGTAGGAGGTATTATTTTATGTTGATGGATATATCAGGTTTTGACAGAACAGTGACGTTATGAGTTTTTAATCATATGTTTACTTACAGAAATTGAAGATTTCAAGAAGAATCTATCGACATCGTACAGGGTAGTTAGGAATGAACCATCTGAAGCCGAGCTAGAGAGATACTTAGATGGCGGTGTAGCTATTATAGACCAGTGGATATGCGCTCATGCGAGGTAAGAATCTATCGTCATCGTACGGGGTAGTTAACATGCTCCACGCGGCAGGCGTCTGCAGACGACATTTCAGTACACGATACCGATGTTTACCAATACCAAAGTTTATCAATGACAGGAAGACGCCAGTTGTATATAAATAAATGCATCCATATTAGTGTTTAGTCTGATATTTATATGTTCAAATAATAAACATTAACACTTTCCATGCGGCAGGCAGCTGCAGACGACATTCCAAAATTTCACGAAATGTTTCAAAAATGTCAAAATTACTGTATGTCATTACCATATTTGGAATTACCATGAGAAATGCATTGAAATAAGTACAAACATGCCTAGTGTTTGGTCAGTAATCTTTGAGATATACTTTGAAAATTATGAAAAGTTTCTGAAAAATCTGTTTTGTGAATGGTAAAAATAATAGCCGCGTGGAAAGCGGTAAGTTACCTTATGTCTGATGTATTTGATGGCCATCTTGTCGTTTCAGATATTTCATAGGGACGGGCCTTTCCACCTTCTCGTCCAGAATCATGGAGGAACGACATATCCTTGGATTTGACCCCAAGATGACCCTAAACCGATTCTGTGGACAAGGTCAAGAGCCTGACTGTAGGCAACCTTGGATAGACAAAGTAGTCTATGAATAGACTGGGTCCGTACTTCCCTCTATTTAGTCTTGGCTGTAGTCAACCTTGGATAGACGAAGTGAATAGACTGGGTCCCTACATCCCTCTATTTAGTCTTGACTGTAGGCAACCTTAGGTAGTCGAAGTAGTCTATGAATAGACTGGGTCCACATGTCCCTCTAATTAGTCTTGACTGTAGGCAACCTTGGGTAGACGAAGTAGTCTATGAATAATAGACTGTCCCCATGCCCCTCTATTTAGGCTTCATATTGAGCACCCTTGCAGGGACCGTGTCTAAATTGTGAAGATGGAAAGATTCAACTCTTGAGCAATTGCAGCATGGCTGTCATTAATCGCATGACTAGTGGTGGCGCCACATGGAGAGGTGAAGGATGGGAGTGGCTAATTTCAGACCAAATTAAGGGGGTGTAAACCCCACAATTATGAAATTTATCAAGCGCGGTCACTTTTGAACTGTTAATGTGATGTACCGCCCATGCCCTTATTATAAACGCCCACCCCCCCCCCCCCCCCCCCCGTTTTTCTCAATGACTACCAACAAACAATCCCTTATAAGCGCCCACCCTTTCAATTAACGTAGCACTGTAAAACAACATTTTTCACCACGGCGTCCTTCAGTAAAGCGCAGTACCAGTAAGACTGGTTCGATCACTGCCGCCGCCCGCGAGCCACCATCTTTGTTTTTTTATTCATGGCTTAAATACAACATCGCGCATGCTCAAAACTACCGAGAATAAACGAAGTTTTCGGAAGGGCACTTGAAGATTGTCAGAAGATTGTCGTCATGTAATGTGGCCAAAGTGAGACCACTGCGACGCCGCAATGTTGATTTTTCCTCAACATTTTAAACAGTTTACTTTTCGACCGCACATGGTTTTCCTCCAGTGCAACCTCGCCGAATTCGACAGTGTTTCAAAAAGGTAACTTAATAAGCGCCCACCCAAACTGACTTTGCTAACTGCCCATGGTGCTTAATAAGGATAATATGGTACATGAAAGTGTACCTTTTGTAAAGAAAATGAGTCAGAAAATCCATTTTTAGTATCAAATGTCACTTAAGATGCTGATTTTTTTAAATTTTGATTAATCATTGTCTTCTATGGAAATAGAACAAATAAATTCAATATTTGCTGACTTTTAAAAGTATGTACGAGGATCATTCAATAAGTTCTACCCCCTACCTCATAACTATACCATTGTTAAAGGAAATAAGTCAGAAAATCCATTTTTGGTATATATCATATTTCACTAAAAATGCTGATTTTTAAAATTTGATTAATCATTGTCTTCTATGGAAATAGAAAAGATAAATTCAATATTTGCTGACTTTTTAAAGTATGTACGAGGGTCATTCAATATGTTCTACCTCCTATGTGATGTATATGAAAGTATACCTTTTTGTAAAGGAAATGCATCAGAAAATCCATTTTTAGTATCAAATGTCACTAAAAATGCTGATTTTTTAAAATTTTGATTTATCATTGTCTTCTATGGAAATAGAACAAATAAATTCAATATTTCTTGACTTTTAAAGTATATATATTGCTTTTTTGTGTATATTATCAAAGTTTATGTATTAGATTAACCTCTCATTATGCAAATGTTTCAATAGGCAACAAAAAAATCACCCTGTTCTATGGGCAAAGAGACCTCTTAGGGTATGGTTGGTCGGTCAGGTGTTTTTGTTTTTTCTTGAATATTTTTTTTTTAATCATTAAAAAAATCCAAACATTTCCAAATTTCTTCTTTTTTTCTCGAAAATTTAAAAATAAATGGTTCAGTCGAGCCCTATAGAACAGTGTTTTTGCCTGTCACCTCATACAAATATTTGCATAAAAACAACATTGATCAACCACAGATATTGGTACGTGTGGGGAATCATGTTTATTGAAATATATTTGTATACCAAAACTTGATACCATTCAGTATATATTGCATAATGACTCAAGCGTCAAATTCAATTTTTTTTTAATGTATTGGGTCACACACACCCCCACACATGTTACGCATAAGATGCACAATGAGTTTGTAACCTTCTGTCCAAATTATTTTTAGACAAAGATCCCGATTTGTGCAGATTTTGGTGACATTTGAGGTCTTAAAAAAAACAAATTAAAAAAAATCAAAGCATGTAGACTGATATTGGGTTCGATCATGATTTTAGGAATTATTAGATACCTTTTTCGAACCATGTTATTTGAGCTCCGTAGCTAAATGGAGGGGGTTGTGATGACCTCGAAAGCTACAGAGCTCAAATAACATGGTTTGAAAAAGTATCTAAAATATTCCTAAAATATAGTTCTTTCTAATTTAGTGTATGTGCCTTGAGCATCAATTGGGTTTATAATTTGGTAAATGGATAAAGATGGTATATTTTTCTAATAAAGTGTTAACAAAATATGATTATTTGGATAGCGAGTGGAATTTGTTCAGCGTCAGTCTTCATTCTTCAATGCTCAATTGAATATACATGTAATATGGCTCAGGGATGTGCCATCAGTTACGGGGGATAAATTGGTGTATTGGCGTAACATGCCATTGAAAATAAGGATAGGGTGGGAGTTTTTTTAAAATTCTGTATAGATAAATTACTTAATTTGATCTTACAGAGTAAAATAAATCACAAGAACAAAAGAACTACTTTGCCAACTCAAGTTTTTGATGAAGAGCACCAAATATCTTTCTTTTTTTTTGTCTTTTCTTTTGTAATTTTTTGTAATTCTTTCGTCTGCAAAAAATAAATAAATTATGGAGGTAAATTAGGCACGGCTGTTTGACTGTCCGATTTATAATTAAAATTATAGAATAAAAAAAGATAACACAGTGGCCCAGTTAGGGTTTGACCTGATTTAGGTAGCGCTAATGAATACGAGTATACGGTGAAAATTTCACGAAAATTGTTCGAGCCATTTTTAAATTATCAGCATTTTCTACTTTACACACATTTTACATGTAACTCTATGGGAAATGTGGCCGATGAGGGCGCTATTATAGTAAATAATAATATGCAAAGCACTATTTCTCAGAAATTGACCAACAAAATGTTCTGGAAATGTCTACAAAAGATGACCAGTATCATTGGCGGAGCCAGGGGGGGGCCTGGGGGGCACGTGCCCCCCGGGTCTCTGGCACCAAAAAAAAAAAAAAGGAGAAGAAAAGAAAGAAAAAGGAGAAGAAAAAGAAAGAAAAAGGAGAAAAAGGAAGAAAGAAAAGAGAAATCGTAGAGGGTATAGTCTATATAGAGTTCTTTATTTGTTACATAGTAAGTTTCCATGCCCACCCCTTATTTTGTACGTTCCCGGCACAGATCCCGGCATATCAAGGCAATAATGTGGTAGCCAGGGGTTAAGAAGGGGCCGACCGCTCCTTCTCCCCTGTCACCCAATTTTGCCATTGTCGCCTTAATTTTGATAAGAGAAATCATAGTTAAATTATGACGCTCAAATACAAAGATAGCATTTTTTGTTGTATGTGCCCCTTCCCCCAAAAATAAATTCATTGCAAATTAAGAAGCCAAAATGTACCTCAATCCAACAAAACCGGGTAAAATAGCAAAACATTTAACAATAAAAGCAGTGTCATAAGGCCAAAATATATCTCAAATGTGGCAAATAAGTATAAAGAAGCCAGGGGTAATCGTAAAAAATAAAAATAAAATGTGACATTTTAATAGAAGCAACAATGTATCTCAATCTTGGCAAAATTAATGTAAAGAAGTCAATTTTGCGTGGTTGGTATCTCAATCGCGGCACAATTTATGTAAAATAGCCCCAAAAAAATCGCGCGTTACGCGCGCACGTGACATGAACGTTCACTTTAATTTTTAAATCTTATTTTAAGACAAAATGTATCTCGATCATGACAAAATTAGTTAGTGTTGAGAAGCCAATATTTCGCGCGTTTTGCTCATGTGCCTCGAAATACTTGCTTTAGTTTTTAAGCTTGTATCAGCGAAAATTGGCAAAATATGTAGAATAGCAAACAAAATTGCGCGCTACGTACGCACATGCCCCAATCGATAAGACTTGGGGACCATGACCAGTCCTTGTGTGACTTCATTTCTTGTTGTCCGTTTCGGGAGAGCCCGAGGGCCGAGCGGGTGGGTGAAGGGTGGTGGATGTTTTAGAACCTCAAAATATTTACATTTCTTTTTAGAAGCTTGTTATCAGCAAAAAAAAGTCGCTCAATTATGACAAAAATTAGTGTAAAATATGCAATTTTGCGCGCTTAGCTCGCATGAACCTTCAAACATTACATTTAGCTTTATAACAAATAAGTATCAAATGTTGTGCGCTCGCGCTAATGTGACTTCAAACATTAACTTTATCTTCATGAAACTTTTATGAAGGCAAGCCTCAATCATTGCAAACTGTAAAATAGCACATTTTTCGCGCGCCTGTTAAGGTATCAGCAGGTCACCTTTTTTTCTTTACTTCGTCAATTTATAGGTATCGGATTAATAATAATTTCAAAAATATATGATTTTGATTTGCAGCTTTAGTTTTCTTTTAAATTAAGATTTTGATATTCATGAAACGTACAAAAAAGAAGATAGAATTACCCGAAAGAAAATGTTGTTATTGCCAGTAATGTAGCAAATATATAGAATATATTAGTATAATTATGCTCAACTTCTTTCGTGCATTGATAAAAAAAAAATTTATTAGAAATGAAGAGGTGGCTTTTCGATAAAATTGTGGTCAAAAGTATAAACCAGATCGCACCAAATGAGTTCCAAAATTGAAATTTTTCCTACTTATGAGGGGGGCACATCCCCCCTCAGACACCCCCCTGTCCGAGCATAGCTCGGAGGGCAGTGCTGCGCACTGCTTTGATGGTACCTTACCAAATTCAGTTTTTGGGGCCTCACATTAACTTTTCTGGGTCCGAGCCTGAGTGCCCCCCGGATAAAATAATCCTGGCTACGCCTATGAGTATATTCAGGTACTTGAATAAGTTAAAACCAGAACCGGGCCAGCAAGTTACGGTGTTCTCAGAATAAAACGGACAAATTATGTGGAATCAAACAGCCGTGAGGGTCGTGCTTGTTATGCCAATACACAAAATTGGCCCAAGTTTGATTTGGTACCCATGGAAATGTACACAACTCCCTAGGAAAAAAATTACCAATCACAATACTCAACTCCATGATATTTAACTAAAAGAGATAGCACATGGTTTGTGTACTTCAAGAGAATGGAGTAGCATATAAAACATGTTACACGTTGCTATCTACTGAAGATAGCACATGGTGTGTGTACTTCATGAGAATGGAGTAGCATATAAAACATGTTACACGTTGCTATCTACTGAAGATAGCACATGGTTTGTGTATTTCAAGAGATTGGGGTAGCATATAAAACATGTTACACGTTACTATCTACTGAAGATAGCACATGGTTTGTGTACTTCAAGAGAATGGGGTAGCTTATAAAACATATTACTCATTGCTATCTACTGAAGATAGCACATGGTTTGTGTACTTCAAGAGAATGGGATAGCTTATAAAACATATTACTCATTGCTATCTACTGAAGATAGCACATGGTTTGTGTACTTCAAGAGAATGGAGTAGCATATAACACATGTTACTCGTTGCTATCTACTGAAGATAGCACATGGTTTGTGTACTTCAAGAGAATGGAGTAGCATATAAAACATGTTACTCGTTGCTATCTACTGAAGATAGCACATGGTTTGTGTACTTCAAGAGAATGGGGTAGCTTATAAAACATATTACTCATTGCTATCTATTGAAGATAGCACATGGTTTGTGCACTTCAAGAGAATGGGGTAGCATATAAAACATGTTACTCCTAGTGCTATCTACTGAAAATAGCACATGGTTTTTGTACTTCAAGAGAATGGAGTAGTATATAAAACATGTTACACGTTGCTATCTACTGAAGATAGCACATGGCTTGTGTACTTCATGAGAATGGAGTAGCATATAAAACATGTTACTCCTTGCTAATCCACTGAAGGTAGCACATGCTATCTACTGAAGATAGAACATGGTTTGTGTACTTCAAGAGAATGGAGTAGCATATTAAAAAAAGTTGCTTGATGCTATCTACTGAAGATAGAACATAGTTTGTGTACTTCAAGAGAATGGAGTAGCATATGAACATGTTACTCTTTGCTATCTACTGAAGATAGCAAATGGTTTGTGTACTTCAAAATAATGGAGTAGCATATGAACATGTTACTCTTTGCTATCTACTGAAGATAGCAAATGGTTTGTGTACTTCAAAATAATGGAGTAGCATATAAAAAATGGCACTTCTTGCTATCTACTGAAGATAGCACATGGTTTGTGTACTTCAAGAGAATGGGGTAGCATATAAAACATGTTACTGTTTGCTATCTACTGAAGATAGCACATAGTTTGTGTACTTCAAGAGAATGGGGTAGCATATAAAACATGTTACTCTTTGCTATCTACTGAAGATAGCACATGGTTTGTGTACTTCAAGAGAATGGGGTAGCATATAAAACATGTTACTGTTTGCTATCTACTGAAGATAGCACATGGTGTGTGTACTTCAAGAGAATGGGGTAGCATATAAAACATGTTACTGTTTGCTATCTACTGAAGATAGCACATCGTCGCTATTCTTTCAAAACCTCGTATCTCAACAACAAAAAATGAATTAGGATGAAAAAAAGATAGTTGGAGATACGAGGTTTTGAAAGAATAGAAACGAAAAAACTGCCATAAACCAGTCCGTATATCAATTCAAGCCATTTGCAATAAAATCTCACCTGTAGTTCACACATTTGCTGCGAAATATCAAGAAAGTTGGAAGTTTCCTCTCAGCACATGGTCAGCACTTGTGTTTCAAAACCTCGTATACATACGAGGTTTTGAAACACAGGTGCTGAAAAAGCCAAATTTGTCTGCCTTCTGATTGATTGGCTGTGACAAATAAAAACATTACCATCATTTGCATAATGTCTCTGACATCATGATAAACACAAAAAATCAATTTCGAGGTAAGTTGGAGATACGAGGTTTTGAAAGAATAGCGACGACATGTTGTGTGAACTTCAAGATAATGGAGTAGCATATAAAACATGTTACTGTTTGCTATCTACTGAAGATAGCACATGGTTTGTGTACTTCAAGAGAATGGAGTAGCATATAAAACATGTTACTGTTTGCTATCTACTGAAGATAGCACATGGTTTGTGAACTTCAACATAATGGAGTAGCATATAAAACATGTTACTGTTTGCTATCTACTGAAGATGGCACATGGTTTGTGTACTTCAAGTGAATGGAGTAGCATATAAAAAATGTTACTCGTTGCTATTTACTGAAAAAAGCACATGGTGTGTGTACTTCAAGAGAATGGGGTAGCATATAAAACATGTTACTGTTTGCTATCGACTGAAGATAGCACATGTGTGAACTTCAAGATAATGGAGTAGCATATAAAACATGTTACTGTTTCCTATCTACTGAGGATAGCACATGGTGTGTGTACTTCAAGAGAATGGGGTAGCATATAAAACATGTTACTCCTAGTGCTATCTACTGAAAATAGCACATGGTTTGTGTACTTCAAGAGAATGGAGTAGTATATAAAACATGTTACACGTTGCTATCTACTGAAGATAGCACATGGTTTGTGTACTTCATGAGAATGGAGTAGCATATAAAACATGTTACTCCTTGCTAATCCACTAAAGGTAGCACATGCTATCTACTGAAGATAGAACATGGTTTGTGTACTTCAAGAGAATGGAGTAGCATATAAAACATGTTACTGTTTGCTATCTACTGCAGATAGCACATGGTTTGTGTACTTCAAGAGAATGGAGGAGCATATAAAACATGTTACTCCTTGCTATCTACTATAGATAGCACATGGTTTGTGTACTTCAAGAGAATGGGATAGCTTATAAGACATGTTACTCTTTGCTATCTCCTGAAGATAGCACATGATTTGTGTACTTCAAGAGAATGGGGTAGCATATAAAACATGTTACTCTTTGCTATCTACTGAAGATAGCACATGGTGTGTGTGTGTACTTCAAGAGAATGGGGTAGCATATAAAACATGTTACTCGTTACTATCTACTGAAGATAGCACATGGTTTGGGTACTTCAAGAGAATGGGGTAGCATATAAAACATGTTACTGTTTGCTATCTACTGAAGATAGCACATGGTTTGTGTACTTCAAGAGAATGGGGTAGCATATAAAACATGTTACTCCTTGCCATCTACTGAAGATAGCACATGGTGTGTGTGTACTTCAAGAGAATGGGGTAGCATAAAAACATGTTACTCGTTGCTATCTACTGAAGATAGCACATGGTATGCGTACTTCAAGAGAATGGAGTAGCATATAAAACATGTTACTACTTGCTATCTCCTATAAAAGAGCACATGGTTTGTGTACTTCAAGAGAATGGAGTAGCATATAAAACATGTTACTGTTTACTATTAGCACATGGTTTGTGTACTTCAAGAGAATGGAGTAGCATATTTTATAAAATATGTTACTCCTTGCTATCTACTGAAGATAGCATATGGTTTGTGTACTTCAAGAGTAGCATTATAAAACACGGTGTTGCGTATAGGCCTACTGAAGATAACATACAGGGTGAGTCAAAAAGAAGTTTACCCAGATTGGTGATGTTTTAAAAAACAAACAAATGACACTCGAGAGTTCAGTAAAGCATATATTTAACGAGCATTCTCTCCTGCTTATTAGGAAAAAAGAATGACACAAATTGATCATTGCTAAGAGGAGTAATATGCCTATTTTAATAAAGGTACTCATTTTGCAAGCTGTCCACGGAATACTTGACAAAACAAATGTAAAGTAAGCATTTTAGCTGTGTACTTACCTACAATTAATGCCCTGCCCTTCGCTTAGGAATGATCAATTTGCTTCATTGATTTTCTCTAATAAGCAGCAGAGTATGTTTGGTAAATAAATGCTTTACAGTGAATTTTTAAGTGTCATGTTTTGAAAAACATCACCAATCTCGGTCAATAGGGAAGTACGCAGCTAAAATGCATACTTTACATTTGTTCGGTCAAGTATTCCGTGGACAGCTTGCAAAATGAGTACCTTTATTAAAATAAACATAGGCCTAACTCCTCCTAGCAATGATCAATTTGTGTCATTCCTTTTTCCTAATAAGCAGGAGAGAATGCTTGTTAAATATATGCTTTACTGAACTCTCGAGTTTGTTTTTTAAAACATCACCAATCCGGGTAAACTTCTTTTTGACTCGCCCTGTATTGATTTGTGTACTTCAAGAGAATTGAGTAGCATGTAAAACATGTTTCTCGTAACTATCTACTGAAGATAGCACATGGTTTGTGTACTTCAAGAGAATGGAGAAGGATTAAGGTTCGTGAAGAGAATGCATGGTGAAGAAAAATGTTTACCTATATTAAGCAAGCACGCTTTTAAATACGATGATCAGACTGGTGCAAAAACCCAATGCGACCACTCACGTAATGTTTTTTCCCCAAAAGTTGTTCCCTATGATTTGTTATATTCCACAAACGGCTCTATTCTAATTGTACAGTCTAATGAAGTATTGTGATGTATTTTGGGGGTTTTCTTTTAATTTTTGTTATGGGATTTTTAAATCTCCAAATAAATCGTCTTTGCTATTCTGAAATTACCTATAATTCAAACTATAGGGTAATTCCCGCTATGGGTTAATGGGTCATTTCCGGGTCATTCCCTGCTGTGACCGCTGAGGTCAAAGATGTTTACAACCATTTTGTTACGAAAACAGCAGCTGATGATGTACTCACCTGAGACTAGTATACTAGTCTCAGGTACTCACAGCAAACTTGACGTAGTCGGTGAAATCAGAAATCAACCATACCATGTCGGCTTTATAACTAATGTAATTGATAACAATCTAACGCATGAATAACCAAAAACCTGCAGTGCCTTTTAGGTTCAATTGTTTTGAGTTCACTGTTACGAACGGGCCGCAAAAATGTTGCTACGATTACCAGGGGCCGTGGTGAGATCATCGTCATCGGGTCTAACTCTAAATCTAAGCTTACTTTCCCGATCAAAACAAACGATTATTCCAGGTATCAAAGAGAGGCAATATATCGCAAGACCGATCCATGCCGCTTCTTGTCACCCATCTTGGTCTGTATCTCGTCCTGGTACAACAACGAGTTTGATCCCTGCCCATGGCCAAAGACCGGTTGTTGCAGCAGTAAGCTTACTTCACCTATCTAATGTCAACAGTTGTATAGATCAGCAATGGCAACAAAATTCTCGTGGATTTGCAACACAGCAGGACCAGCGGCATCAGTCCACCAAGACCTTGTTTCAAGAGACGCAGGCGTATAATAGTCCTAGGGCGTATGATGAAACTGCCAAGTCAGCAAAGGCACCTACGCTTGATTGCGACCGACCGAATGCGATATTTGCCAACAGAACTAATGTGCAGTTGCTGCGAGCGTTGTTTGCTTTTCAATGTTGTAGTCATGATGTAATTGTCAAAAACAGTATGAAGGTAATTACTTTGGCAAATAATTTGCATGAATTTCCCTCAAAGGGCTGTCATATAAATTTACAGAATAGTTGTGCAGTCACGTTGAATAATCATGTTTGTAGAAAATTCATAAATATTTATGTATGTATATTGCACATTTTTGGGGGAAAGACTGTTTCCAAGTTAATATCATGCATCAGTAGCACTAGCTTTAGAAAAGGATATGCAATTCATGTAGCAATTGAGTTAATAGGACCAATGCAACATTATTTTATCATAATCATTTTTTATGGATAAGATTCCTAGGACTTGTAATATCTAAAGATGATTCACGAAGACTTGGGTCAAGTCTGTAGTGGCCTAGGGGACAAAATGATAATAATCAACAAGGGTCTCTCCCATTGCACTAAATATGAGTTTGGTTGGGGTTTGGGGGCGAGTCAGTCACTCGCCCCAAAGACGTAGCGTAGCCAGGGGAAAGGGGGGGGGGGCAGAGTGAAAAAAATTGACCGGGAAAAACGGAAAGGCAGCGGAAAATCGGGAAGGGAAAGAAAGGGAGAAGAGGAGACAAAAAGGGAAAGGAAAGGGACAAAAAGGAGAAAGGAAGACAGGCAAATTAGTTGGAAAATTGCAGTTTTTCACGTCGGTATGGGGACGCAACGCCTCTAACCCCTCCCCCTGCTTGTCATTTTCTTACTGGACGGCAAATCAAAAAGTTATATGAAAAACCTAGCTACGCCACCGGGTCGAACTGGTGTTCACCGGGAAAAAATACCCTTTGCCCCCTGACAAGTGACCCTGGCTACGCTACTGCCCCAAAAGATCTTATTAGGTCTGCCCCATCATCCCATTTAATGTACCCATTTCCCTGAGCACTGATTTATTGCACCAAAACAACCAAATTCACTCTTCCACATTAGTACCTCCCAGTGCCCAGGATTCCTTTGGTGGTGTGTGGTCCAGGCAGTGACGTAGCTAGGGGGGGGGGGGGGGGGGGTGTCCTTAAAAAACCTTAAAAAACCTTTTGTGCCCCGCCCCCAAGCCCTTGTGCCCCCGCCCCATTCTTCGAATGTAGTGTGTATAGGCATTATGACAACTTAGGGGTCGTCCATAATTTTCGCCATTTTCAGTTACGTACAAAGCGTACGTAAGAGGGGGGGAGGGGGTCGAAATATTCCCCAACCGTACGTAACTTAAATGGCGATCTTGAGAGGCGGGATTTTTTTTTTAAAGTACAAAATAAAATAAAATTTCGCCATTTATTGCGTACGTAACTCGAGGGGGGGAGGGGGGTAAAAAGTTACGTACGCTCTGTACGTAAGTGAAAATGGCGATAATTTTGGACGACCCCTTACATGGACCATTTTTCGAGCACGTTTTGTGTAAGACATGCCCTAACCCCCCACCCCCCCTCCTGTGCTGACTGCAAACAAAATTGGGGCAACCTTTTACGAAAATTTTGGAAATCTTACAACCCCCCCCCCCCCCCCCCCCCCCCCCCGAAAAAATTACTAGCTACGCCGTTGGGGCCATGCAGAACTTCCATTCCCCCCATTGACTTTACATCATTTTGCCTAATTTTAAGGCAAACCATACATGAATTTGGCCATAATAAAGGTACATTTTGGTTTTAAATGGTCTTTAAAATGATATTCCTAGAAATATGTGTGCGTAGCGCGCAAACATTTGCTTGGTTTTGATTCCCCGAATGACGTCTAGATATGGAGTAAAATCACTTAAATGTCCCTGAATTTAACCCAATGGATGCAATTCAACCGAACAGGGGCGTAACTAGAGGGAATCCCCCACCCCCCTGCTGGAAGGATTTCCCCCTACTGCTCCCAAATGAAATAACAAACTCTATGTATATTAACAAAAAAGTAGTCAGTTAGGCCTAAAAAAAAAAGTTTGATTGGCGTAACCCGACCGACCCTATTTTAACCCCGACCCTAAACATTTTTTTAAAAATTTTTTTAAATTTTTTTAAAAATTTTAATTTTTTTTTTAATTTTTTTTTTTTAATTTTTTTTTGTGTGTGTGAAAAAGAAAAAAACACAGTGAAAATGTATATTTGTGCCATTTGTTTATGTCTGTATGGTATATGTGACGTGTGCTGGTATATAAAATTTCATAGACGTTTTACAGATTTAAAAAAATTAAAATTAAAAAAAATTAAAATTAAAAATCCGACCTACCTACCCTATTTTTTTTCTATGTTACGCCAATCAAACTTTTTTTTTTAGGCCTTATGCCCCTCCCCCTCCCTGATCACAGGCCTGTCTCTCTCTAATGCCCCCAAGGCCAAATTGAAGACCCTATTGTTACGCTACTGCAACGGAATGATAGTCAAAGGTCACTGGTTCCTCCTCCTCCACTTCCCTGCATAGTGACATATTAAGTGAGGTTTTTTTTAAAACCCAATGCTCCTTTTGTTCGTTTCTGTACAGTTGATGAGTCTAGGAAAGCGTGTCATGGGTGAGCGATTATTTTCAGTCCTGATGAAAGCCACCATATATGGCCATTTTGTTGCCGGTGAGAAGGAAGATGCCATAGACAACTTGGCGAGAGAGCTCGCCAAAGTGGGCGTGAGTGGGTTGGTGTCTGAAATGTTGGAGGAAGATGTCGGTGAAAGGACTGGAAGGTATGGAGAGTCAGAAGTAGTGGTGGAGGTCGGGAAGGGGATGGGGATGGGTGTAGAGGGCAGGGTTGTCACTAAGGCGGTCAGTGCCTCAGTGAACTCCTTTATATGCAACCACTAATTAAATAAATTCTTACTGGCATGTAATGTTTTAAACTTTACCATGCTAGGATAACTTAACAAGTCTTGTCTTATCACTGGTCTATGTTAGCGCTCATTTGTATTAGTATAATTATGCTTATGAGCTAATTTGCATATTTTGGTTAAATCTTTAATCTAGCTCTCAGTCTTGTAAACAATGAATGACAAACATTTCAGTTGGGAAGAATGGGATGACCTTTTTACGCTACACCACTGTTTCAAGCTAACTCTTGCTTGAATTTGCGTAATTATGAATATGATAATTAGCTAATTTAAATATTTTTGGTAAATGGCTATAACTCCTTTATTCTACAACTGGCACAATAAATGAATGTATTAAACTTTTAACATGTAAGGACAATTTAACAAGTCTTGAATTCTCACTGGTCTCTGTTAGCGCTCATTTGTATTATTACAATTATGCTAAAGGAGCTAATTTGCATATTTTGGTCAAATCTTTAATTTAGCTCTCAATCTTGAAAACAATGAGTGACAAACTTTTCAGTTGGTTAGAATGGGATGACATAATAACCTGCACTAATGTACTGTTCAAAGTTATCTCTTGCTTGCATTTGCATGGAAAAGACAATTTATTGACTAATTTGAATATTTTTGGTAAATGCAATTATTGGCTATATTACTCCTGTTTTACGCTTTCATAATATATCGTGGTTCTGCATCATTGATGCTCTCGTTTATCATTTGGCTAAACGTGTCGATTATCATTTTCCTTTTTCCCTTTTCCCTTTTCTTTGCCTTCCCAATGTTCTCGCTCATTTTATTTTGTTGGGGGGGGGGGGCACTCTGTTTTGTGTGTTTTTAAACTCGCGATTTGTAGTTCATCACATTGACCTACATGTATATGCAAAAGACACATTTTTGTGTTATTAATTTCGTGTGAAAATATATGTAGCGCGAACATTTCCACGTTTACAGTATACAAAAAGGCTTAAATAAACATATGTACTAAACTTGTCATACGCAACTCCAGGTACCGGTTATTCTGGGGAAAATGTTTGAGTAGTCTCAACATTAGCATGATTAGTATAGAATGCTGATGCAAAAGTCAGCAGTGTTGGTTTTTTGCCGCGATGTATGTGACCAGTCACGTAAAAAAGGACATGTTGTCAGCAAACACAGTTTTGAAAGAGAAGCCTATATTTAGGTGAAATATAAAGAAAATAATAGAACAACTTTTGCTACTTCAAATCATATCTTGTGATTACAAATTTGATTACCTTCAACATGGTATCATTTCAAAGCTTTTCTTTGCCTTCGCGATTTTCTCGCAATTTTTGTTTGTTAGGGAGGGGGCACTCTGCCCCCTTTCCCCCTAGCTAAGCCACTGTGTGCAACTCTTGATCAATTCATTTCAATATCATTAACATGGACTTTCTCCATATCTCCATTCCATTATTCCTCAGTACCATTAAAGAAGAAACATACAAAAGAAACATGTCCAAGATTTGCGCGTCTTTTGATACTCAATGCTTGGTATCTCAGTATACGTGGTATCCACCTATAAACGCCATAAAGCTGACAGCTACGACTAGCGCCGGTGTATTCGTAAGTGAATGCCAACAAAGGCAAGACTGTTGTGATGGCGTTACCCGCATCCCAACCCCTCAAAAAGCAGCGGGGATTGGGAGAACCCTGTTCTATGTGTCAACTGACCCATGTTTTTCAAATTGGTTAAATATTTTGAAAAAATCTGAAAATTTCTGGATGAAAAATTGAAAAATTCTAAAAATTCAATTGAAATTTTTTGAAAATTATTGAAAATGTAAAAACATTTCCACATTCAAATGGTTGATAACTTACAAAAATTGTATTGACAATTTTGGAAGAGAGCACCGCCCCCCCCCCCCCCCCTAAAAAAAGGGGGGGGGGGGGAATGTCCAACCGACCCTACCTGACGAGGTCTGTCAAGCTGTAGAACAGTGGTTGTTTTTATTGATGTTGTGAAAAAATACACAATGCTCAAAAAATTGCACAAAATATTTGAATATGCACTTCACTTCCCAATTATATATAATACAGTGTGTCAGTGTGATGTGTGTAACTTCTTCTTGCCTTTTTATACTAATCCCTTAGAATTTCTGAGGATATTTATGAAAGAAACGCAAAGAAAATCATCTCGTCTTTCGACACGCAACTTCTGGTATCCAAACATGTTTGGTATCCACCAGTCAACACTGAAAAAGTAACAGCAATTGTGAATGCAGGGATACTTGTAAGCTTCAATCACATCTTACTTGTTTTTCTTTCTTAACACTTTCCATGCGGCAGGCGTCTGCAGACGACATTCCAAAATTTCATAAAATGTTTCAAAAATATTGAAATGATTGAATTTCATTACCATATTTGGAATCACCATGAGAAATGCATTGGAATAAGTACAAACATGCATAGTATTGGTTCAGTAATCCTTGAGATAGACCTTGAAATTTGGGAAAGGTTTCTGAAAAGTCTGTTGTGTATATGGTCAAACCAATAACTGTGTGGAAAGTGTTGATTTGCTGTTTAGTTTTTGCTTTGCTTTGCTTTGAATGTGTATGGCATTGTTTATTATTTGTGATGCAGCACATCAGAAAGGGACTTTGCAGGTGAAGTCAATTTTGAGTTTATTATATGTGTTTTTTAAGCTTTAAAATGATACAAAATTTATCAAAATTTATCAAGACATTCAGATTTTATGAATATGAATACAAGAGAGGACAAGAAAACAAACAAAAGAAGACCAAATCTTCTATTATCTTTTCACTTGTCTTTTCTTGTCTTGTCATGTCCTTTCATGCCATGCCCTGTCCTGTCCTGTCTTGCCGTGTCTTGTCTTACATTGCATGAAACCCCTGACCCTACCTGCCATGCCCTGCCATGCCCCACTTGCCCTGCTGTGTCTCGCATGCCCGGCCTTGCATTGCCTTGCCTTGCCTAGAGCCTGCCACACCTTTCTTGAACTTGCATTGCATTGAGTTGTATTTGTTGCATTACATTGCCTTACACCGCATGAAATTGAATTTTAAATTTTAAAATTTTAAATTTTAAAATTTTAAGTTTTTAAATTTTAAATTTTTAAATTTTAAATTTGTATTTTAAATTTATTGATTTTATCTTTGTGCGGCGCATTGTGTTTCCTTGCGGTTTGAAATGCGTCTTTTAAATGCCTGTTTATTATTATTATTATTATTAACCCCCTGACCGCACCTGCCCCACCCCGATTGCCCTGCTGTGCCTTACATTGCCATACCTTACAATCATTGAAAAAAGTTTAATACACTTTGTGTCCGATTTAAGGGTAAAAGCGCCCCTATCCCCCAAGACAATGTTGATCTGAGTCATGTTATCAGAAACCTTGGCAGTTCCCCTAACATGGATTGATGGGTGGGGAAGGATATAAGAGAAGGGGAGACTTCTGCTTTCTATTAAACAGTGCTATGTTCTCAAGTCTGATCTCAATTGCGAGCACAGCTAGGGATCGTTGTAATAAGGTGCGTCAAGTGTTCCAATTATTTTTTCCATGATTGTAGCCTTTCCTTGCTTAAACTTGCCAGACCTTGTCTTTCCTTGCATCGCCTTGCAACCTCTTGCTCCTTGCCTTCCATTATAAATGCATTGTATGTGTTGCATTGCATTGCAAATGTTAGCATTGCCATGGTACTGGGTTAATTTTTTTGTTTTTTTTGTTGTTGTTTAAGTTGTTTGTTTTGTTCTTGTGTTTTAAAGGATCAGGCCCACCTTCTTTGCAAATTTGGACCCACACCTAAGGATTTCTTTCAAAAAGGTTACTCATCAAATCCATGTACACACAACAAATTTGTAAAGGATACGAGGTATTCTAAACTGCTCACAAAAAGTTAGGAAACTTTTTTTAATCAAGTATATTTTTATTATTTATTACCCTCTTTGTATATGTTATATATCAATGGAAAGCTGAAGTGTTCCTCTTTAAAATGATATCACATTTGCAATGATTACATGTTGTTGAACTTGGCCACATGAATGAGAATGAGACAAAGTCACAAATCAAATGTGCCAAAATTACCTTTATCTGTGCTAAACAGTCAATAGGTAATGATCAATAATCAAACCGGTCATGCTTGAGAACCATGAATGGTTTACACAAAGATTTGCACCAGTGAGCACAACACACACACCCCAACACTCATCTCTTTAGAAATCATTGTTTGGGTATTTGCAAGACTAGGTTAACGGCTGGAAGGTCATGAAGGTAAGTGATGGAAGGTTTAGGCCTACAACTTGTAAAAATGTCTAAGACACGGTAAACGTTTTAAGATTGAGATGTCTTAATACTTGTTTTCATTACAGTGTCAATTTGTTTGTTCACACAGTAACACAAAATTGCTAATTTTGGCACATTTGATTTGTGACTTTGTCTCATTCTCATTAATGTGGCCAAGTCCAGCGACATGTCATCATTGCACATTTGGTATCATTTTAAAGAAGAACACTTCAGCTTTCCATTGATATGCAACATAATACAAGAGGGTAACACATAATAAAACTATACTTGATTTAAAAAAGTTTCCTAACTTTTTGTGAGCAGTTTATTTGATATGTTACATCTTAATAATACCATCTCAAACCCTCCCATTGCATTTTCTTTAACAGGAAAAAGTTTCAGAACTCTGGCGAGATGAAGACATGGTGCTTGAAAATGATTCTACGGTGTGTGTACAGAACATGCTAGATGGGCTCAATGGAAAGTTACAGGTAAAGCACTGTGTGTTACAGAATATACTAGATGCGTTCAATGGAAAGTTACAGGTTAAGTATTGTGTGTTACAGAACATGCTAGATACGTTCAATGGAAAGTTACAGTTAAAGTATTGTGTGTTACAGAGCATGCTAGATGCGTTCAATGGAAAGTTACAGGTAAAGTATTTTGTGTTAAAGAACATGCTAGATAGGTTCAATGGAAAGTTACAGGTAAAGTAGTGTGTGTTACAGAACATGCTAGATGGGTTTAATGGAAAGTTACAGTTAAAATATTGTGTGTTACAGAACATGCTAGACGGGTTTAATGGAAAGTTACAGTTAAAAGTATTGTGTGTTACAGAGCATGCTAGATGCGTTCAATGGAAAGTTACAGGTAAAGTATTTTGTGTTAAAGAACATGCTAGATAGGTTCAATGGAAAGTTACAGGTAAAGTAGTGTGTGTTACAGAACATGCTAGATGGGTTTAATGGAAAGTTACAGTTAAAATATTGTGTGTTACAGAACATGCTAGACGGGTTTAATGGAAAGTTACAGGTAAAGTATTGTGTGTAACAGAGCATGTTAGGTGCGTTCAATGGAAAGTTACAGGTAAAGTATTGTGTGTAACAGCATGCTAGGTGCGTTCAATGGAAAGTTACAGGTAAAGTATTGTGTGTAACAGAGCATGATAGGTGCGTTCAATGGAAAGTTACAGGTTAAGTAGTGTGTGTTACAGAACATGCTAGATGGGTTTAATGGAAAGTTACTGGTAAAGTATGTGTTACAAAACACAAGATAAAGGATTAAAAAAAGGAGATTTTGTTTTTCTAACACGCACCAATTAACTAACGCACGCAAGAGCTTTGAGACAAATGATATTTTAAAAATATTCTAAACAATAAACAAGCAAATTTTCAACTACACAATATGACACCTCGTGCATATAAAATCATATAAAATGAGTGGATACTTGTTAAGTTATGATGCTGTTAGTAACGACACCTAACAGAGAAAAGTGGTGTTTTTTGTACGTGATGTCATTGATTTGTATTGAACACTGTGATATTGAAACCGGTCAGGCATATACGGATGAATGGTGAGCTGTGATTCATTTCACACAAATTGTCACTGCTGGGAACACACTAGACAGTGATATCCCATTACTTTTTGCTCAGTTGGTATGGTTACAAAAAGTCATTATCAAGTTTCTGGGGAAAATTGTATTTTGATCCTCTTTCGTAATTTATAGGGCAACTTTTAAGTTCCTGGAATAAAAACACTACCACTACTCACATGTTATATAATAATATGATATACCGTTTCCAGACCTTTATTATATTGTAGCCAATAGGTTGTGTACCTTCTTATGTGTTGATTTTGTTGATTTTCCTTTCAGCCTCTACCATGTTTGACAACAGAAGAAAACCAGCATCTGCAAAATGCCTTGAATAGACTGGATGACATGGCTAGGGTAAGCGATATACATGCTTGTGAAAATTAATTAAACTTAAAAATTGTCACTTTAGCCCAGACCTGGATGATATGGCTAGGGTAAGTGATATACATGCTTGTGAAAATTAATTAAACTTAAAAATTGTCACTTTAGCCCAGACCTGGATGATATGGCTAGGGTAAGTGATATACATGCTTGTGAAAATTAATTAAACTTAAAAATTGTCACTTTAGCCCAGACCTGGATGATATGGCTAGGGTAAGTGATATACATGCTTGTGAAAATTAATTAAACTTAAAAATTGTCACTTTAGCCCAGACCTGGATGATATGGCTAGGGTAAGTGATATACATGCCTGTGAAAATTAATTAAACTTAAAAATTGTCACTTTAGCCCAGACCTGGATGATATGGCTAGGGTAAGTGATATACATGCCTGTAAAAATTAATTAAACTTAAAAATTGTCACTTTAGCCCAGACCTGGATGATATGGCTAGGGTAAGTGATATACATGCCTGTAAAAATTAATTAAACTTAAAAATTGTCACTTTAGCCCAGACCTGGATGATATGGCTAGGGTAAGTGATATACATGCCTGTAAAAATTAATTAAACTTAAAAATTGTCACTTTAGCCCAGACCCGGATGATATGGCTAGGGTAAGTGATATACATGCCTGTAAAAATTAATTAAACTTAAAAATTGTCACTTTAGCCCAGACCTGGATGATATGGCTAGGGTAAGTGATATACATGCCTGTAAAAATTAATTAAACTTAAAAATTGTCACTTTAGCCCAGACCCGGATGATATGGCTAGGGTAAGTGATATACATGCCTGTGAAAATTAATTAAACTTAAAAATTGTCACTTTAGCCCAGACCTGGATGATGTAATGGCTAGGGTAAGTGCTATACATGCCTGTAAAAATTAATTAAACTTGAAAATTGTCACTTTAGCCCAGACCTGGATGATGTAATGGCTAGGGTAAGTGCTATACATGCCTGTAAAAATTAATTAAACTTGAAAATTGTCACTTTAGCCCAGACCTGGATGATGTAATGGCTAGGGTAAGTGCTATACATGCCTGTAAAAATTAATTAAACTTGAAAATTGTCACTTTAGCCCAGACCTGGATGATGTAATGGCTAGGGTAAGTGCTATACATGCCTGTGAAAATTAATTAAACTTAAAAATTGTCACTTTAGCCCAGACCTGGATGATGTAATGGCTAGGGTAAGTGCTATACATGCCTGTGAAAATTAATTAAACTTAAAAATTGTCACTTTAGCCCAGACCTGGATGATATGGCTAGGGTAAGTGATATACATGCCTGTAAAAATTAATTAAACTTAAAAATTGTCACTTTAGCCCAGACCTGGATGATATGGCTAGGGTAAGTGATACATGGCTGTGAAAATTAATTAAACTTGAAAATTGTCACTTTAGCCCAGACCTGGGAAGGTTCTTCAATACTTCAAAATGCAAACACAATTAGGATAATCTGCAAACAGAAATGCAGCATTTTCCCATTTCATCAACAGAAAAGCACAAATGTTTGAAAATATTCAGGTCCATAGCTTCATAATGGCTACAAATTGGGTGTAGTTCCATGTGCAAAATGTTGAATGGGAATTATGTTCGTCAAGACCACCAATTAGGCTTTTTTTTCAGTTTCCCAACGCCCAAATAAAAGCGCAACATACTGCACACCTATACTAAAATTAAAATGGTGTACAAGTACAAGCGGCCCCACCCCCTGGACAAAACCCAAAAATTCCCTAAACATGAGTTATAATTTGTGCTCAAAACCCTAAACATGGGTCACAAATTGCAAAAACAAATCCAGTCAAGTCAGCCATTTTTAGGTACCCCACCCCCAAAGTGTGTCAGGATTTCAGACGTTCAGCGGCACACACCCATCAAAAATATTTTGAGCCCCCCTCCGGGAAAAGACATGTATGGACTGAATATTTGCATAAAGTGCAGAGAGATCTGCATTGAACTAATGAAAGAAGAAAATCACTCTGTACGACCTAAATTTGCTAAAGAATTGCCACATTATAAGATTTTTTGCCCCATCAATGTATCCAAACAAATCACAAGGCTTAAAGTGCAGGGAGTTCAAATCACATGTGGTCTGTGATTTGTGTGGACCTATTGCTGAGGCAACCAAGCAAGATATGCGCTTAGGTCAATAAATGTGTATTTGTTGTTTCAAGAGAAATCAGACACATCAATGCACGTGTGCTGATGTTGATGTGTGACTCCCGATTGTGAGCATATCAATATTTGCGCAAGTGCATTGATTTTTCGAATTTTTCAAAAAACAAAACATATGCATTTATTGACCTAATTCATACACGACACTATATGAAGAGGTATTTTGCAAAAGGGCCTACATCCACTTTGGCTCTTATTGAGAAAAAGTCAAAAAACTGTTTCTAAATATTCAAGTTGAGCAATTAAAAAACTGAATGGATTATGAAAGAGGTACACTACATACTAATTGAAATTGATATAAATTTTAAATGTGCTAGTTTTAATTTTTTTTTAAAATCATGTTTACATTTTTTGAAAATTTGGATGTAGGCCCTTTTGCAACAAAACTCGCCTTTTGCAACAAAACAACAACTTCAATGGCTGTTTACAATGAGATGTAGGTATTTTTGAAAAAAATGACTTTATTTCCTTGAAACATATGATTGTGACCTACATTGTATACATTTCAATATCAAACTTATTTTTTTTCAATGATTAAAATAAATGATTTTTTGTGTGTGGTATTTTTCTTTATGTACAAACAGATGGAGTATCCCGATATAATTCTGGATACAGGCCCTTTTGCAACAAAACAACAATTTCAATGGCTGTTTACAATGAGATGTAGGTCTTTTTGAAAAAAATGACTTTGTTCCCTTGAAACATATGATTTTTCCCTATACATTTCTATATCAAACTCATTTTTTGAAAAAATGCACCATAGCCCTTTTGCAAAATACCTCTTCATATATACAAATCAAAATTAACAATTTGAGAATATCTTTGATCTATATATAAACGAATAAAAAACATGTTAACAAGTTTGCTAACACCTGCAGTGAAAATTGGCGAACCCGCGATGCCTGAACAACGAAACAAAACAAAGTGTGTGATGCGCGCATTGAACGGCGCACACGCAGAGTGCATTAGACACCTTCAATGCACTCCGCATATTTAAGTTTCTTGCTATGAATGTTACATAATCATTTCAACAGCAAATTATATGTGTGATATTATTTATAGATCGCAATTGACAAGGGAGTACAGTTATTCATCGATGCTGAAAGACACAATATACAGCCGGCAATAAAACTAATAGCAGTCGCGATGATGTGGAAGTATAATCAGCACAAACCATGGGTGTGGAGCACGTATCAAGCTTACTTGAAGGTGAGATTGCTTTCAAAAATGTATTTGGGCTTTATTTATTGAAAGTTTTCAGCATTGCAAATTCTAAATGGTTAAATGTCCAGGTAGGTCGCCACTTTCAATAATAAATATGTGACCAGTCACGTCAAAAAGAACATGCTGACGGGGTTTTGAGATAGAGGCCAATTCATTTGGTGAAATATAAAGAAAAAAATAGGAAAGAATATGCTTCTTCAATTTATATCTTGTGATTACCCCGGGGTGCTCAGTGGTCATTACAAGAGGGGTATCATGCGTGTCCAAGAAATCACGTAATTAGGGTAGTTTTTCAAGCTGGGTACGTTACGTACGTAACATGAATAGGGTATCAAAACAAGCCAAATTAAGAAAAAGGGTATACTTTTTACATCATTGGCTTTTGTATTTAGGGTCCTTATTTGCTCCATGAGGATTATAAATAGCCATGATACATGAGCGAGATGTATTTCTCAAATTGTATAGTCCTTCGCAAGTGATCTGATAAATCAGCTCGGTATTTGTTTCATAATACTTTTAACTTATTAGGGAAGGAAAAAGGGTTAGAAATGTGTCATACATCGTAAAGAGGTTTTAAAACTATACAAATTACTTGCTTAGGGTATCAAAATATGTTGAGTACTTGTTTAGGGTATCAAAATATGTTGAGTACTTGTTTAGGGTATCAAAATATGTTGAGTACTTGTTTAGGGTATCAAAATATGTTGAGTACTTGTTTAGGGTATTGGAAGTACTGATATTACTTGCTTAGGGTATGTAAAATACTGTGCCATACTTGTTTAGGGGTGCTTTTTCACATTGACATGATTACGTATTTAGGGTACTTTTTGCAAGTCCTTGGACGCGCATGATACCCCCTTGTAATGAGCACCCCGGGGTGATTACATTACATCGACCAATTACCTTCAAAATGGTATCATTTCAAAGCTTGAAATGTGCTCTTCCAAGTCATACCAATAACTCAGAATTGACTCGGTTCTCCAACATGTCCATTTCGACGTGACGTGTCACATATTCACTTTGACCTTCAAATGTTGTTAAGACTCAAATAAATTCATATATCATTTAGCACCAGATTCAAGTTGAGTCAAATTATTTGGAAAAGGGATTCAAGTTCAGTCACGTTGGTTAAAGGTTTTTAGGCTGAGTCATAAGTCAAGTAAAGTCATTGCTCTAGTCAAGTCAATTCATCAACAATGGTGATTTAAGCCCAAGTCAGGTCATTCACTCGAGTCATCACAACACTATCTTGATAAAGATCTAATGAGGGCATCTTGTGCACAGTTTAAGAGAAGTACCTTGTGTGACATGTACCAAGTATGCAATTTTAGTGAGAGACGACTATACCGATTAGGATGACTGTATAGGGCCATTGGGATCTGGCTTGAGCTCCATGATGAACGTCACAGGCATCCTTCCATAAGGAAAAACTACCCATCACAAAGTGACCAGTAAATGCCAATTGAATTCAATATTTGGCATATATTTGGTCTTGCTCCATGAAATGCAGCCCCCCCCCCCCCCCCTGCTGAACAACAAAGTATGACCATTTAGAATATACACATTTTGAAGACCTCATTATATTCCAGTGCCTTAATACTTCAGCATTTCAGACCAAAGACCCTGCAGCCATAAAGCATGGGTTATCAATAGGCGGCCTACAGGCCAAATCCTGCCCTTAAAGCAGTGTTAACTGTCCCTTGAACATTTCTAAAAACAAAGAAAACATAACAAAAACATAACGGAAAGGCCCTGATATGTGTTGCTTTAAATATATATGGCCCTACATGGCCCTCAAGTATTAATAATTGAAAATGAACCCCTGCCACGAAGTGTCTGTTTTCAGGCTGATAGTCTGCTGTCATTGTTAATTTAAAAGCAAGATCATGTGTGGGAATTCAGTCATAACAGGGAATGACCACTGGCCTGCCTAATCTTGGAATTGGAGAATATATGATCGGCCAATAGCTGAATCGCTGGTGTAGAAGTGATTAGGCAGTGGAACACAATCTGTCTAAGCGTATTATTGCAGCTGTTTCAAAAGTGCTTTAAAACAAACCTTCAATCTGCTTCATATAATATAATAATAACCTTCTTAGCAACAATTGGGCATGACCACTGGCCTGCCTAATCTGGGAATTGGAGAATTTATGACCGCTGGTATAAAAGTGATTAGGCAGTAGAACATAATACCTGCCTTCCACTCGGCATGACAATGGCTCTCTTGTGTAACTCTTATATTTTTCATTGAGGATTCAGGATATATAGTAGGCTCATGGTCTCCAGATCACCTCGGGGCAATAGATCACCCCATTTCCCTTAAGAGCTGTCCATCTCTGTACACCATTTTAATTGAGGGACTGTCAGTATTATAATGTCTCTAATCATGTTTGTTCACCCATTTATAGGGTGCTCTTGAGGAGATGCAAAAAGATGTGAAATTCCTTGAAGGCAAGAATGTCTGCTTTGGAGCTAAGATTGTGAGAGGAGCATACATAGAACATGAGAAAGCAGCCCAACAAAAGTCAGGAGAAGGTGAGTTATTCATAGGGTGGGGTAAATTTGGGTGGGGGGATCCAGGAGGGGGAGGCAGATTCAGGAGGGGAGGCAGTAGACATTTACACTGTAAGCGTGTGTGACTACACAAATGCGTATTATAGGTCGTTTTTTGAGATCGGGATGTGTTACCCGCGTACTCATCCGAAAAATGGATCTTTTTTCAAAATGCTATCTTATGGTGAATTTTGGCTCCAGATTTTCAATCCTGCATAAACATGATAAACGCACACATGCCTGCATCAATCAAAACGTTGTCCATTTTCAGATTACCTGAGACCTAACTATGATGCGACGTCTGATTCATACCACGTCTTAATGGACTACGGGCTGTCGTTAGTCAAGGATTGGGGAGTTGAAAGATGCAACATAATACTGGCAACACAGAACGAGAAATCAGCGCAAAGAGGAGTAGACAGGTATGTTACCTCCCTACCCCTCCTTTCTGAGAAAAAATAGGGGGTTGTGTGGCAAAGTTTACAATGATTTCCCTGATTAACAAAAGTTGTACCCTGATCTCAGGGTGCTCAGTGGTCATTACAAGGGGTATTAGGCACATATAAAAAAATCACCTAATGATGGTAGTTTTTCAAACCGGTGCACGTTACGTTTGTAATGTGAATAGGGTATCAAAACAAGCAAAATTTAGAAAAAGGTATACTTTTCAATTTTCATACAATGGTCTTACGTATTTAGGGTCCTTATTTCTTTTGTGAGGATATATTCGCGGGGTGTATACTATTCCACAATTTGCATTTGTCGCAATCCATCCCAGCATTGCTCCCGTTCTGATGCTTTCTCGGGCCTTTCATCGTTTTTGACGAGTTCAATAAAAATATAACAGAGAATTATTATAGGGAAGGGCCGAAAAGTGTTGTGGTTTGTCACAACATTTGGAACTGCATTCATTTTCATTATTGCACAGTTTACTGTTGGTAATAATTGGGGTATAAAAATTAATAACAAAATTCTAAGTTCTATACAAATTATTGTTATAAGACAATCTAAATATGTATATCTGATGAATTGGAGACTTGTTGTGGTATTACATCCATTTTGCTTATTTTGGTACACTAATCGCACTGGCAAACAACACTCCATTTTAATATTGACTTCAAGTTATTTATTTGTGTTGCAGGATGTGGGAACTTGGTATTCCTGCAAAATCTGGATCAGTATTATTTGCTCAGCAGCTTGGAATGGCTGACCATGTGTCTGTAGCATTAGGTGAGTACTAGCTCTGGTATAGACTGGGTCCCCGTGTCCCTCTATATGGCCGCCATCTGGATCAGTATTATTTGCTCAGCAACTGGGAATGGCTGACCATGTGTCTGTAGCATTAGGTGAGTACTAGCCCTGGTATAGACTGGTTCACCGCGTCCCTCTATATGGCCGCCATCTGGATCAGTATTATTTGCTCAGCAACTGGGAATGGCTGACCATGTGTCTGTAGCATTAGGTAAGTACTAGCCCTGGTATAGACTGGGTCCCCGCATCCCTCTATATGGCTGTACTCAGTAACTGGGAATGGCTGACCATGTGTCTGTAGCATTAGGTGAGTTCTAGCCCTGGTATAGACTGGGTCCCCGCATCCCTCTATATGGCTGCCATCTGGATCAGTATTATTTGCTCAGCAACTGGGAATGGCTGATCATGTGTCTGTAGCACTAGGTGAGTACTAGCTCTGGTATAGACTGGGTCCCCGCATCCCTCTATATGGCTGTACTCAGTAACTGGGAATGGCTGACCATGTGTCTGTAGCATTAGGTGAGTTCTAGCCCTGGTATAGACTGGGTCCCCGCATCCCTCTATATGGCTGCCATCTGGATCAGTATTATTTGCTCAGCAACTGGGAATGGCTGATCATGTGTCTGTAGCACTAGGTGAGTACTAGCTCTGGTATAGACTGGGTCCCCGCATCCCTCTATATGGCTGTACTCAGTAACTGGGAATGGCTGACCATGTGTCCGTAGCATTAGGTGAGTACTAGCCCTGGTATAGACTGGGTCCCCGTGTCCCTCTATATGGCTGTACTCAGTAACTGGGAATGGCTGACCATGTGTCTGTAGCAATAGGTGAGTACTAGCCCTGGTATAGACTGGGTCCCTGCGTCCCTCTATATGGCCGTGCTCAGTAACTGGGAATGGCTGACCATGTGTCCGTAGCATTAGGTGAGTACTAGCCCTGGTATAGACTGGGTCCCCGCGTCCCTCTATATGGCTGTACTCAGTAACTGGGAATGGCTGACCATGTGTCTGTAGCATTAGGTGAGTACTAGCCCTGGTATAGACTGGGTCCCTGCGTCCCTCTATATGGCCGTGCTCAGTAACTGGGAATGGCTGACCATGTGTCCGTAGCATTAGGTGAGTACTAGCCCTGGTATAGACTGGGTCCCTGCGTCCCTCTATATGGCTGTAATAATAATAAACCATGCTTATTAAGCGCACTCCGTCGCAAGACCCCAGTGCGCTGAACAAAAACAAAAACAAAAGAAGAAAAGTACAAAATATGAACAAAGATACAAAACATTATAAAGTCATTTGCTGAAAGAGGTGAGTCTTGAGCGAGCTCTTGAATTGCTGCAGTGATGTGGCATTTCTAACATGAGATGGGAGCCGGTTCCAAAGTTCAGGAGATGCATGAGAGAATGATCTTTGGCCATAGGTGACAGTGTTAGTTTTCCTCCGTTGTAAGATGACAGATGCATTTGACCTAAGAGTGCGTGTGGGTTCCTTGATGGAAATAAGGTCGCATAAGTACTTTGGAGCCTGGTTATTTAGTGCTTTGTATGTCAAAAGCATAAGTTTAAAAACAATACGGCTCTCCACAGACAACCAGTGAAGATCTTTTAACACTGGGCTTATATGTACACGCTTCTTTGTCAAGGTTACCAACCGGGCAGCGGCATTTTGGATGCGCTGTAATTTGCTTAATTGAGAAGCTGGAAGTCCATATAATATACTGTTATTTGAGTCCAGACGAGAAGAGACAAATGCATGAACGAGTTTCTCAGTGCTATTACAGTCCAGATATCTGCGGATACGGCCAATTTTTCTGATAGCGTGTGAAGCGAGACGGCTGATGTTATTTACATGAGGGACTAAAGTGAGATGCTGATCAATGATGACACCAAGATCTTTTGCTTTAGTGACAGTATCAACGACAGAGTCACCAACGTTTATGGAGGGGGTGGGAACATTTTCAGAGTAGCGGGATGATAAACGAACAACCTCTGTTTTACTATCATTCAAGGCAAGCTTGTTCTTCAGTGTCCAGTTTTTAATCTCTTTGATGCAGTTCTCGAGTTCAGTTAGAGAAGGAGAGGTATCATCATTTGGATTCACACTGATGTACAATTGGGAATCATCAGCGTAGTACATACCACTAACTCCAGGGAAGCGTTTCACAATGTCTTCAATTGGTGACGAATATAGGGTAAAAATCTGCGGACCGGCAACTGAACCCTGAGGGACACCGCTGAGTAATTGATGAGGATCTGATTTAGAGTCAGCAATCTTAATCACTTGTTGTCGACCGCGAATGTACGAATCGAACCACCCGAGTGCATTGCCTGTTAAACCATATCTAATCTTCAGCCGCTGGATGAGGATGTCGTGGTCGATGGTATCAAAAGCGGCACTTAAGTCCAGGAGGACAAGTATCGCATCCTTTTTTGTATCAAGAGTCAACAGAAGATCGTTCGAAACACGGAGAAGTGCCGTTTCACAGCTGTGGTTTTTACGATACGCACTCTGAAATTGAGTACTCAGTAACTGGGAATGGCTGACCATGTATCTGTAGCAATAGGTGAGTACTAGCCCTGGTATAGACTGGGTCCCTGCGTCCCTCTATATGGCCGTGCTCAGTAACTGGGAATGGCTGACCATGTGTCTGTAGCAATAGGTGAGTACTAGCCCTGGTATAGACTGGGTCCCCGCGTCCCTCTATATGGCCGTGCTCAGTAACTGGGAATGGCTGACCATGTGTCCGTGTAGCATTAGGTGAGTACTAGCCCTGGTATAGACTGGGTCCCCGCGTCCCTCTATATGGCCGTGCTCAGTAACTGGGAATGGCTGCATGACCATGTATCTGTAGCATTAGGTGAGTACTAGCCCTGGTATAGACTGGGTCCCCGCGTCCCTCTATATGGCCGTGCTCAGTAACTGGGAATGGCTGCATGACCATGTATCTGTAGCATTAGGTGAGTACTAGCCCTGGTATAGACTGGGTCCCCGCGTCCCTCTATATGGCCGTGCTCAGTAACTGGGAATGGCTGCATGACCATGTATCTGTAGCATTAGGTGAGTACTAGCCCTGGTATAGACTGGGTCCCCGCGTCCCTCTATATGGCCGTGCTCAGTAACTGGGAATGGCTGACCATGTGTCTGTAGCATTAGGTGAGTACTAGCCCTGGTATAGACTTGGTCCCTGCGTCCCTCTATATGGCCGTGCTCAGTAACTGGGAATGGCTGACCATGTGTCTGTAGCATTAGGTGAGTACTAGCCCTGGTATAGACTGGGCCCCCGCGTCCCTCTATATGGCCGTGCTCAGTAACTGGGAATGGCTGACCATGTGTCTGTAGCATTAGGTGAGTACTAGCCCTGGTATAGACTGGGTCCCCGCGTCCCTCTATATGGCCGTGCTCAGTAACTGGGAATGGCTGACCATGTGTCTGTAGCATTAGGTGAGTACTAGCCCTGGTACCGAGCTGCGTAGTGAGATGCGACCAAAGGACTGAGCTGCGACTGAATTGAGCAGCTTTAGAGTATCCACCACCGATGTGATTACCATGGGCACACAAAGTAAACACTCCATTTCCCCACACAGGTCTGGTATTCAATTCTGGATAATACTGTAAAACAAGTTAATTTCGCGGAATTTTTTTCTCGCGAATTGGTAATCATCACTACTTTCGCAGTAACTTAATTTCGCGAACTTAAAATTACTACCACTACGATCATCTTCACACACATCAATTCCCGGCAATATAATTTTCGCGAATTTGAGCCTCTCACGAAATTAAATTGCTTGCGAAATTAACTTGTTTTACAGTAGTAGTTTGCTGTGTTAGACCCTTTTATGTACCTATAGAGGGCTCACTCACTGTGACTGCTCCCCTTCAGACTGCTCCCCATTCCCTGATCTTACCCGGAGAATAAGGGTCTACTTACATAGTATTTGACCTTTCGACCTCCGTATACTGTTACACTGCGCTATATCCAAAAACTGGATGAAAGCGTAATGAACAAATTGTTTGTGTGGGGTTTTGCGGGGGATCAAAATTGGCCAATGAGAGACACGATAAATATGAAGTATATGAATATTTAAATACGTCTTCCTCAAATTTTGAGAAAATTCAAAAGGGCTATTTTCTAGTAATGGATAGCCGCCGTTTGGTCTAAAATTGCAGCTTTAGGAGTAAGCCTTGATATTGTTAAATAATTATTGTATTTGTCCTTGTTGGTATGATGAATATTTAATTGAATTGATCTGCAGGTCAAGCCGGATATCCAGTATACAAGCTATTCCCTTGCGGTTCTGTGATAGAGACTATCCCATACATGACACGGAGGGCGCAAGAAAACCATTCAGTATTCAAGAGGATCGGCAAAGAGAAACGCATGATTAGACAGGCGCTCACCGGTAGACTGTTTAGTAAGAAATAACTAGATGTTACGGTATGAATGATATCAAGATCATCTGGCTATTCCCTTGCGGTTCTGTGATAGAGACTATCCCATACATGACACGGAGGGCGCAAGAAAACCATTCAGTATTCAAGAGGATCGGCAAAGAGAAACGCATGATTAGACAGGCGCTCACCAGTAGACTGTTTAGTAAGAAATAACTAGATGTTACGGTATGAATGATATCAAGATCATCTGGCTATTCCCTTGCGGTTCTGTGATAGAGACTATCCCATACATGACACGGAGGGCGCAAGAAAACCATTCAGTATTCAAGAGGATCGGCAAAGAGAAACGCATGATTAGACAGGCGCTCACCGCTAGACTGTTTAGTAAGAAATAACTAACTAGATGTTACGGTATGAATGGTATCGAGGTCATCTGGCTGTCCCCTTGCGGTTCTGTGATAGAGATTATACCATACATGACACGGAGGGCGCAAGAAAACCATTCAGTATTCAAGAGGATCGGCAAAGAGAAACAAATGATTAGACAAGCGCTCACCGGTAGACTGTTTAGTAAGAAATAAATAACTAGATGTTATGGTATGAATGATATCGAGGTCATCTGGCTATTCCCTTGTGGTTCTGTGATAGAGACTATGCCATACATAAGTAGTAACTAACTATATGTTACGGTATGAATGATACTAGTTGATGATCACCTACGAGCTGTGACAAACTTACAATAGCAAGGGCCTACGAGCTATTTCATCACCATGATAGCAACGTACATGGACGCGTGTACTTTTGAGTTTTGACAATTGGTTAATATTTTCTAAGTTATGCACCTCTTAGTTATGCCCCCCCCCACCCTCAGTCTCCCCCCTGGTATCGCGTAGTAATGCGACGGCGCTACACGACGATCGGTTTACAAACACCCATGAGCCGCCACTTGTGTCCCCCACACTTTTAAAAACGGGATGTAATGCCCTTGAATACAAATTGGGTTTATAGCTGCCTCGATATTATACCACTGCAGGAAAACAGATATTATACAAAATAAATTATATATTATATACATTTTATACTGACACTACACCAAAGATAAGTCTTTTACCTCAACTGTTTGAGGACTTACGGATCATTTTTTAAATTTCTTATGTTTTTCTTAATTTTTTGAAAATTCCCTACATTTTTACCTTTTGGAATTTCTGTAGACAAAAGGGAAAGGCCTATGGCTATGACACGTTGGAAATTGATTGATAAACATATAACCTAATTTCTCTCATATTATTATAAACATAATACAGTTTTTACTTGTTGAAAAAGATAATTTTGTCCACTTTTTTAAGGTACATTTTTCAAAATGCTTTATTTAAGCCTAAAAATACTTAATTGGGAAAATATACTTAAACCTAGATGAGGTTTATTAAACCTTCCACATATAAAGTCAAACATTATATTTTGTTATATATGAAAGACTATGATAGTAAATGTAAAAATGTTAATTTTGATATTGTACCAAATTGTTCACACTATAATTTTATAGTCGGTTCCCTACAGCAGCAAATTAATGCATAATAGCCTGGGTACACATGAATGTAACAGACTTGCAACAAGCGCACTGTGCATCATATACAAAACATGTCCGTATGCCAAAAGCTGTGCGTATACACTTGGATTACTTCCGCGCGCACCGAGACAAAATACACATATTTGTCGCCAATTTTAAACTGATTAAACTGTATGACTATTTGATACAAATTACAGTGTTCTTTTTAAGGGGGACTTAAGGAAGTTTTTTATTGAATCTTGTGAGTGCTGTAATTATTGAACTATGACTCAAATGTATATAAAAGTATACTTTTCTGGAAGAAAATGGATCAGAGAATCCAAATTTGGCATCAATCTTGACCAAAACTTACTTTTTTGACCCATTATTTTTGTTGGTTTTGTACACAAAAAATTGGGACCAAAAAGTGAATTTGTGATTTTCTCAAAAATTCAACATTTTTGGTCAAAATTGATGCCAAATTTGGATTCTCTGATCCATTTCCTTTCCAAAAATGTATACTTTTATATGCATTTGATTAATAGTTCAATAATAACAGCACTCACAAAATTTAAAAAATCAAATCAAAAACTTCCTTGAGTGTCAGAAATAGCTTCCGTAAAACTGCCGTAACTACGTCATTATTCATATATTCTATATACAAGTATACATTTTTTGAAGGAAAGGGTTCAATAAATCTAACCATGAACATGAAATTGCTCTAAAAAGAACCATTTTGGAGAAAATTCGGACAAGGTAACCAAAAAAATATTTTCTGAAAATCTGTCCTTATACGATTTTTGTAATCTTAAGAAAATTACCCGGGTTCCATTTTTTTTGTTTTTTGATATCTGAGATATTTTTGTATTTATTGACCAAATAAGGCAACAAAATGGGATTTTTAAATACAACAAACGTGAATTTCCACAAAATGATCCGAAAAATCGGAAAATAGGCCTAAAACAAAAAACAAAAAAAATGGAACCTGGCGAAGATCATGGTCGTTGCGTTAAACTTACTTGCTGTCCATCAGTTGCAGTTTGTATTGAGTTATCGTGTCTGTAAATCGTATTTTTACTCAAAAATGAACATAAAGAAATCAACCGATGAATGTGAAAAGTGACAATACCGCCGTTTGATCATGGTTTACGGGGAAATACACGTATTTCAAATCCTGTTCTTTAGATATTGTGGGAAGCCGTATAAATCCCCAACTTCGTGCAAAGTTTCATTACAAACCGGTTTTTTCTTGGTATCAAAATAACCTCAAATGTGTGTTAAAAAACACCTTTTTCATGATGTCGAGAGTGTGAAAAAGAAGCCATACCATTTCATGCGCATTCGAAGTGCGTTCACAATTTCCGGGAAGCGTAACGCATGAAAGCGCGTGCGTTAATCGACAATGAGCGCAAACGCGCGTGGAATGTTTTGAGTTGGCAAAATAAATGGTGACGCGTCCGCGTTGAACCGGTTGACAAAGATTAGACGCTCGTGTATTAATTTCTGTGCGCAACACTCTGCGGCTAATCATCAGAGTTTATCATTATAGGCCCAGTGTAGTCGAGTCTTTATCAATGTGATCATTTAAAAATGCACCGTGGCGGGATTAGTGAGTAGTCTGGGTGTAAAAATGAACACCTATCCTAGATAAAGGACTTTGTAAAGGAGAGAGAAAAATTGGAAGCATTAGAGAGAAAGCGAGAATTGGGGATGAAGATTTATTAATTTAAGACCTGTCGTTTGGTAGGCCCTAGGCCTACATGTTTTCTCTTCTTCTACTTCAGATATTAAAAGAGACGGAATCAGGTAAGCTTCTGATTTACATGATTAATATGAGTCACGTCACGAATTGTAATTTCATCATTAGTAAAAGGCCACAACATGCCACCTGAACTTGATCCTCGTTATGCCAGCGCCACTGAAAAAGAAACTGAAATATATGTCCGATAGGTCTAATGTTTAATGAAGCAGGAAAATAAAATTAACGGTTTGTAAAATGACTATAGGAATTGTCTATAGGTAAACTGTCAAGCGACCGAGTAACAGTCGTATCAGCAGAGTGTCCCCCTCCCTCGACGGATTTGACCGGGTAGAACAGCTCAAACTACCGGGCTAAAAGGTTTTATTTTCTGTAAATACAGTGGGTTGGGGGAGCAAGGGCCCCAATTTGAGTCGGATGGGGTGGATTTTAAGAACACCCCCACCCTCCCCGTTTTCAAATGTCGGACTCGGCGGCGGCAATCAGCCTGTAAAGTTAAAGCCTATACCGGGAAGATACCATTTCCCCCTCTGACAAGCGATCTCATCAGATACGCCACTGGCGGCGGGTAATGGATCACATTTCACAGTAGTTTATAAATGATGAGTATTTTCCATTAGAATGGACTTGGATCCTTTTAAAATTGGTTTGCTATAGATCTACCAAAGATAATTATTAAATAGTGATTGTTCAGTGTTATAACAATAGCTCTAATTAAGCATTTCGGTTGGATCTCTTATAAAAGTAGTTTGCTATCTACTGAAGATAACAATGATAACGTTGAAAACACGGTCATTATTAACAATTAGCTCTAGTAGGCCTATATAGGCCTATACAGTCATGTGGGTATTTCCATTACTGCATATGGTTTAATTATTTATTGGCTATATGAATTGCCGTGTCACCTATACCTAGATTGAAACTTTTTTCATTGAGAGGACACAAAAGTACAAGGATATCAAAGGTGCAACCACACATTTAATTAATCAGGCCTATTGTTTACATCTATAACTTCGTGATAAACCAAACCGATGTTACCCTATTTTTTTTGTTGGGGTTGGTCCGAGCTCAAACTCGTATCCTTGTACTTTTGTGTCCTCTCCTGTCTCCCACCATAATCCCATCCCTTTCACCTTTGCTTTCAGTCTGGAACATTCGGACGTTTCATTGATTCAAAAAATATGAATGATGGGCCATTTAGCGATCGAAATGGGAAGATCTCTGTTCTTTGTTCAGTTCGAATTTCATTTGGAATGTTCCAGAATTTTATATTATTCAATTTAACTATGATATTTTAGGAGGATTTTTTAGAAACATGACTTGTTTGACCGTATAGGCCTACTTCTGGTTATCTTGGAACTTATTTTGTCTCACATTAATATGGCATGTCACCAAACCGTAGGCCTAACAGCGGGGCCTTAGACCCGAACGCAAAGGCCTAACAGCGGGGCCTTAGACCCGAACGCAACTGAAATAAATGAGCTTAGAATGGATATTATATTAAAATACATGCCAGGAGAGGCTGTCCATCCCTGCTCTCCATGGCCCTATACACCCCCCCCCCCCCCAACTCCACATGTCGTGTTTTTGATTGCCGCGTGTGCACATACTATATACAAAGTTAGACTATATATAACTATGAGATAACCATGTGAACCATTTGATAGCATCGGCTCATCGGCCCGAGGATGCTTCTCCGATCATGCCCATGTAGGCCTAGGTAAAATGGCACTTATAATTGATATTATGTTTGATATAACTGAATCACAAATTAGTACACCGAGTTGAACTAATTGAGAACTAGCTAACTTAACAACGATACGAAGTAATAGGCCTACCATATTCAGTAATGATAATAAATAGATTAACAGGTAGGCCTATTGGATGGACGGTGCGGGTGGAACGGACTTGTACAACATCGAAAGGCCAAACAAAAACAAAACATTAACGTCTTCGGATAAAACCCGGTGTAAGTCATTTTGATACTCCTTACAATGTTTCACTCCGATCATGGATTCAAAATCGTTCTCTGTCCTTAATTTTTTATCTTTTTTCCTTCTCTCTTTCCAAACTCCTTGACACTAACGCTTGTGCTAAAGCCTTGTTTTACTAATAGGCCTACTTGCTTCAGGCTCAGCCACACCCCGGCAAAAATGACCGTTTGATTAGTCGGGCCTCCGATGCGTAAACAATGCGTATGAACAAGCCCTCAAACGCGGCAAAAACATAGCGGGTAGCGCAGCACGCACTTATGGCTTTCGAAACAACAGCCGTCGCGTATTTTAAGCGAACTGACGCGTGCTAATTTGCGTGAAAAACAAAACACGGGATACGCAGCGCATGGGAGTTTCGCTGATCCCCTGCGGGCAGACTTTTCCATTCTACTTTGTCAATGTCAATGATCACAATAAGGGATTTAAATCCTTCTAAAGAGGCTTTTGGAATTTCAAAATTAAAATTTTCTTTGCATGTACTGATAGATAACACTCTGAAGTTTTGAACAATGAAGAAAAGTGAAATTCCTGGAAAATACGAAATGACACTTGACAGCCCCCTTAATTCACAATTTTGTGTTTCTGTAGAAAGATTTGTATTCTGTAAAAGTGGAAATTTGTGTGTGTGTAATTTTTGAGCTTTGCATATTTGGATTTATTTTGCTTGTTTTCATTTTTGAGCTTCCTTACATAGACCTACATACAAAATGAGTATATTCGCACATTTTTATTTTCGCTCTTGATGATTTTAATGCGAAAAGCTCAAAAATAAATGTAACGAAAAAATGTCCACTTTTACAGTATCTATTGACAGAATAGAGCAAATTTATTTTAAAGGCATATTATGATCTTTTCCATGGGGCGCCCTCTAGTCATGATTTTTTTTAGAAAGTAGATTTTCTTGCAGATTTACATTTCTGATCATAAATCATGAATATATTCTGAGTTACAGAGCGATACGATTCTTAATTACCTAACTTAATTACCTAACTCATGATTTATGATCAGAAATGTAAATATGCAAGAAAATCTACTTTCTAAAAAAATCATGAATAGAGGGTGCCCCATGGAAAAGATCACATAATATGCCTTTAAAATAAACTTGCTCTATTCTGTCACCATGCTTGTCAGCTAATATTACAACCGATATTACAATATTACAGAGCAATACAATTCTTAATTACTTCAAAATCATAGTTTAAAGAGTGAAATAAATAGTTTATTTTTCACTCTAAATTCACTCTAAAACCATGATTTTGAAGTAGTTAGGAATCGTATCGCTCTGTAACTCAGAACATATTTATGATTTATGATCAGAAATGTAAATCTGCAAGAAAATCTACTTTCTAAAAGAAAAGATCAAATAATATGCCTTTAAGTCTTGTTGTAGTATTATTTTCATATAATGAGAGGAGAAATGTTTGTCTGCAAAAACTATACAAGCATATACATTTTGAAATTTGTAGGAGTAAATAAATTCTCATGTTTAAGTTTCATGGTAAAATGAGAAATGGGCATCTTTCAAAGATGCACCACATGTAAAATTTGTAGGAGTAAATGAATTATGTTTTAGTTTTTAGTTTCATTTTATGGTAAAATGAGAAATGTTCATCTTTCAAAGATATACAACATGTACATTTTGACATGTGTAGGAGTAAATGGATACTCATGTTTATGGTGACATGAGAAATGTGCATCTTTTAAAGATATTACAGCATGAAAACATTTGTATGAAAAATTGGTAGGAAAGCATGAAAATCATGTTTTAGTTTTATTTTATGGTGAAATAGGAAATGTGCATCTTTAGAAGATATTACGACCTGTTAAATTTGTAGGAGTAAATGAATTATATTTTAGTTTTTAGTTTCATTTTATGGTAAAATGAGAAATGTGCATCTTTCAAAGATATTACAACATGTAAACATTGAAATTTGTAGGAGTAAATGAATTCTCATGTTTATGTTTTAGTTTCATTTTATGGTGAAATAAGAAATATGCATCTTTTAAAGATATTACAGCATGAAAAAATTTGTATGAAAAATTTGTAAGAAAGCATGAAATTATGTTTTAGTTTTATTTTATGGTGAAATAGGAAATGTGCATCTTTCAAAGATATTACGACATGTTAAATGTGTAGAATAAATGATTTTCTTATGTTTTAGTTTCATTTTATGGTGAAATAAGAAATGTGCATCTTTCAAAGATATTACAGCATGTAAACATTGAAATTTGTAGGAATAAATGATTTTCTTATGTTTTAGTTTCATTTTATGGTGAAATAAGAAATGTGCATCTTTCAAAGATATTTCAGCATGTAAACATCGACATTTGTAGTAGTAAATGATTTCTTATGTTTTAGTTTTATTTTATGGTGAAATAAGAAATGTGCATCTTTCAAAGATATTACAGCGTGAAAACATTGAAACTTGAAAAATCCCATATAAGCGACCTTTTCAATTACCATAGCACTGTACAACAACATTTTTCACCACGGCGTCCTTCAGTAAAGCAGTACCAGTAAGCCTGGCTCGATCGCCGCTGCTGCCCGTTCTCCCCGATGCGAGCCGCCATCTGTGTTTTTTATTCATGGCTTGAATACAACTACTGAGAATAAACAAAGTTTTCGGAGGGCACTTGAAGCTTGTCGGAACATTGACGTCATGTAATGTGGCTACAGTGAGACCACTGCGACGCCGCAATGTTGATTTCCCCCCCCCCCCCCCATCCCCAAATTTTAAACAGTTTACTTTTCGATCGCAAATGGTTTTCCGCTAGTGCAACCTTGCCGAATTCGACAATGGTTATGATAAATTAGTTTTAAAAAAGGTAACTTTATAAGCGCCCACCCAAAATGACTTTGCTAACCGCCCTGGGTGCTTAATAGGGATAATACGGTAATTCAGATCTTATGTGTTAGGTTTAAGTTTTATTTTCATTTTATGGTGACAGAAATGTGTATCTTTATAAAGATATTCCTCATATAAATTTGGAAATATGTAGATGTCTAATGTTTTAGTTGTATGTGTTTTTTTCAGTTCATTTTTTTTTTTTTCGTTTTTTTTTCATTTTGGGCTATATTAAAAAAACCACTTTTTTCTCAAATCTCCCGCGTGCGTTAGTAAAATTGAACTCAAAGTTCTTATTTTTATTTCAAGGTTTTTTATGCTATTGTCACTTAAAATAAAGACAAGACAATGCAAAAGATGCTCTGTATCTGTAATTTATTTCTTACATTCTTACAGCACATCGTTTATAGAGATATCACAGTATGTTAATACAAAAAAGTCACCTTTAACAAACATTCTATATTTAAAAAAATTATAACCAATTTCAAGATTCTATTTAGGTTTGAAAAACTGAAGAGCTTTGATAATATAGCCTTGAGGAATGTGCATCTTTTTAAGATATTCAACATATTAATTTGAACATTTGCAGGAGTAAAAAACAGTTCTGATGTTTTAGTTTATTTTAATTTTATGATGTAATGTGTGTCTTAATAAAGATATTTAGCATATAGATTTGGGAATTTTGCATTTAAATTTAAACATTTGCGGGAATAAAACAATTCTTATGTTTTAGTTTATTTTAATTTCATGGTGAAATGTTTATCTTAAAAAGACATTAAGCATATACATTTGATTTAGTTTTAGTTTTATTTTATGATAAAATGTGTGTCTTAATAAAGATATTTAGCATATAGATTTGGGAATTTTGCATATAAATTTTGAAAATTTGTGGGAGTAAAACAAATCTTATGTTTTAGTTTTATTTTAATTTTATGATGAAATGTGCGTCTTAGTAAAGATATTTAGCATATAGATTTTGGAATTTTGCATATAAATTTGGTGAAATGTTTATCTCAAAAAGACATTTAGCATATACATTTGAACATTTGCGGTTTTATGGTGAAATGTGTATCTTACAAAGATATTTTTCATAAAGATTAGGAAATTTTGCATATAGATTTGGAAACTTTGCATATAAATATGGACATTTTGCATATAAATATGGATATTTTGCATATAGATTTGGAAACTTTGCATATAAATATGGACATTTTGCATATAAATATGGACATTTTGCATATAAATATGGACATTTTGCATATAAATATGGATATTTTGCATATAGATTTGGAAACTTTGCATATAAATATGGACATTTTGCATATAAATATGGATATTTTGCATAACGATTTGGAAACTTTGCATATAAATATGGACATTTTGCATATATTAAATATGGACATTTTGGATATAAATATGGAAATTTTGCATATAAATATGGACATTTTGCATATAAATATGGACATTTTGCATATAAATATGGACATTTTGCATATAAATATGGACATTTTACATATAAATATGGATATTTTGCATATAAATATGGACATTTTGCATATAAATATGGATATTTTGCATAACGATTTGGAAACTTTGCATATAAATATGGACATTTTGCATATATTAAATATGGACATTTTGGATATAAATATGGAAATTTTGCATATAAATATGGAAATTTTGCATATAAATATGGACATTTTGCATATAAATACGGACATTTTACATATAAATATGGACATTTTACATATAAATATGGACATTTTACATATAAATATGGATATTTTGCATATAAATATGGATATTTTGCATATAAATATGGATATTTTGCATATAAATATGGATATTTTGCATAACGATTTGGAAACTTTGCATATAAATATGGACATTTTGCATATATTAAATATGGACATTTTGGATATAAATATGGAAATTTTGCATATAAATATGGAAATTTTGCATGTAAATATGGACATTTTGCATACAAATATGGACATTTGTATGAAATGAACGCTTATGATTCTCTTTACATAAATTAGAGCTGTACGGCCCAAAAAAACCACAAAATTTGTTTCCAGTAGCAAGCCTGAAAAGTCAAATGTGAAATGCAGTTTCTTTTAATTTTTTTAATTCTTCAAATCTGTGCATTTTTGTTACTCTTATGCTCGCTAAAATGTGATTTTCGCCACGGATTTTCACTTCTGTGTTTGCCTTATGTCGCCAAATGCCATCTTGAAACATGTTGGTCACAATTTCGACAAAAGATGGCGCCCTAACAATAATTGTTCCCTGATTTATCTATTTAATTTTTTTTTTAAAGGCGCAAGAATCAAGTGTTTCGATGAAATGTGCGCGCACTACTTGAAACAAACTTGTTTTTTTGTTTGGCCTAATCATCAACATCTTGGGAAATTAAGCTATTTTATATTTGTTATATATGTATTACAAGACAAAATAACAAATTACCTCCAAATTTGCCAAAATTAGAGTGTGTTACATAATCCGCCAATATAATCCGCCAATATAATCCGCTGATATAATCCGCCGATATAATCCGCCGATATAATCCGCCGATATAATCCGCCGATATAATCCGCTGATATAATTCGCCAATATAATCCGCCGATATAATTCGCCAATGTAATCCGCCGCACACAAGAGACTCTAGCCCTTTTTCATGCTCCTGAACGCCATATTTGTTCCTTTAGTTGAAATGGGCGTCTAATATTTTGATATATTAAAACAAGCCGAGGGGTTGGTGGTTGGGACGGATGGCAACACTAGGTCAACTCACTAATAGCTACAGGGGAAATCGCCTCCTGGATCAGATTTACCATCGCATTTAAGCTAGTAGGCTATCCAATATGGGTTGATAAGCCTTGTATTTTCAACCTCCCCATCACAAACACCCAGATTTCTTTAATTTAACAATATTTGTGTATAGGCCTATATATTCCGGGTTGTCGAAATTCTAACCATAAATCTTCTCCAGGTGCATGAAAGAAGTTCAGAATCTCTTGCGTGCGATATATAATCCTACCATTCAAGTTTTACCTGCCTCATGTATGGAGGTATAAATCATGAGTAAAATCTTAATAATTATGTAGATTGCAAGATATTTTTATGATAATATCAATAAAAAACAAAACAAATTATACCCTTAGTAATGGATGTTTTGTCTGCTATGCTTCTGAGTATATATAGTCAACAAAATAAATAACTGACCAGATAATAAATGTGCTGAGTGCTGAATATAACTCCTACATAAACATTAAATTATAAAATTGTTGAGAAATTCCTCCTCTTTAATTTGAAATACTGCACGCTAGGAATGGTTGATTATTTAGGAAGTGACAATCCCAAATGTAAGATCAAGTCTGGTTTTCATTTTCACATGACAGGCAAAGCATGTGTGCCATATTGATCAACCACAACAATGTGGCTGGCCGACTATTTAACAACCCTGGGCATCAACCCTCGTACTTGACCTTACATTTGGGATTGTAACTTCCTCAATAATCAACCATTCTTAGCGTGCAATAGCTCTAATTAAAGAGACATGTCGCCACAACTTTATAATTTAATATGATTATATAGGAGTTATACTTTTAGAGTTATCAGTAAATTTATTACCTGCATGGTCAGGGACTTGTTTTGTTGACTGTATAAATTATAGTCAGCTGATTTCAAACAAAAGGCTGAAAGAAGGGGTTGCATTTTATCTCCAAACGGGGACTTTGAGCCAGGGCTTGAAATAAGCAGGAGTAGGGAGCACATATGTGACCCGTCACATCAAAATGGACATGTTGGAGGCCCAAGTCAAATCTGAGTTATTGGTAGAACTTGAAAGAGCATATTTTAAGCTTTGAAATGACACCATATTGAAGGTAATGGGTCTTTGTAATCGCAAGATATGATTTGAAGAAGCATATTTGTTTCAATTATTTTCTTTATATTTCACCAAATATATTGGCCTCTCAAAACTGTGTTTGCAGACAACATGTCTTTTTTGACGCGACTGGTCACATATACCCCCACTAAACCTCAAAATGCCCTTGGTTCTTATGTAAATTGTGTCACCAGGAGCAACTTTCACCTTGACAGTTGCCCCTGGTTATTGCACTACTCATCTTCATGATGACATATTTTAATGATTTTACCCAGACAGCTTACCCCTGGTCTTGAAGGGAAATCTGTGAACCATGGGAAAATGTATGTAAATAGCTCTGGATCTTAATTCTGTATTTTGAGACCTTGAGAGAGCATAATAATTAGGATGTTGCTGGGTAAAATAATGCAAAAAGTGCTCCCCCCATATGAGGTTTTGAGAGGATTTTATTAAAGTTAAATTTTAAAATTTCCAAATTGGTACTTTGACTAAATTGAGAGAGCATTCAAAAATAGGGTGTTAGGTAAAAGAATGCCAGTTGCTCCCCTGGGGAGGTTTTATGATGAGCATTTTCTTTTTTCTTCTTCATGCGAGTGGTTTTGTGTGTCATTAGTGATTATTTTCTGAGAAAATGGGTCTCTTTTTCCCCTTTCTTAAACTCAGTGTGTGGGCACTTTCAAGGCTGGAGGCTTAATTATGTAGCCTCATACACCCAAATATGGAGCTACCCCGCCCCGGAATCGTAATTTCCTGATGATTCAAAGGAGTCGATATCTTGCTACAACTTCTAGATATAATTTGAAACTACATGGTACTCCCGGAATCTTAATTTTCTTATGATTCAAATCAGTCAACATCTTGCTACAACTTCTTCTAAATAAGATTTGAATCTACTTGGTACTCTAGGGTGATAAACATGATTATAATTTGGTCTTTCCCTAGAGAGGTCCATATTGAAGCGCTTATCTTTCCAAACTCTAGCCAGTGTCATCATCAGAGCAAATGATTAACTGTAAAGATACACCTATATACAGGGTGTGGTGGAGAAATGTCAAGTCATCAACAAGATTGACAACTGTCAAGGCTCAACAATAGGGAGATAATAACATTATGGTCAGTTACACATGGGTGGTAAGCGGTAGACATGATTAAGTGACAACTCAATTACTCAATCAGATATCTTCTTCTAGATAAGTTTATTGCACATATGAATGTTCTTAAAAGAATACAAAAAATATATTGCACACAATGAACTAATAATAATATCTTATGCAATTTACAACCATGAGTTAATAAAATGTGAGTTACAGTTAATACAGTACGAGTTACACAAAAAAAGGCACTTGGAGTTTATAATACATAATCAAGGTAAATACAGTGTATATACAACAATTGGTATTGTGTTCTGTTCAAAGATTTGCACACAAAAGAGTGTTTAAAATGATCTGATTTATTAAAGTTCTTGTCGGACTGATGTGTAAAGTTTAAAAATTAAACAATTGAGTTAATGATAATAATTGAGTTAGTGATGATTTGAGTTAATAATAATGATAACTTACGTCATTTACCAAAGTAATTTTATAATGTGCGGTGTAAGAATTAATGATAAACAAGTTACAAAAAAGGCACATAATATTTATAATACAAAATCAAGATAAATGCAAATATTGATTAAGTTTTAGTTTAGGGACCTGCTCAAATAATACAGCTAAATATTTGATTGATTTGTTTGAGTATTTTCAACACAAAGTTGAGTGAAAAAGAAAAAGAAGGAGAATTTTTTTACATTTTTTTAAATCAATTTTGAAATGTTTCTATGTAAAAGCATGATAGAGAAATTGTTTGTGACCTGTCACATCAATGGCTTTGTACCACAAGGTCCTATCTGTAATGGATGCCAGTTATATATCGAGGGTTGAGCCGTAACTCAACTTTTGGGCAAAATGAGATTTTGGTACCAAAATAATCCATATAACCTTGATTTTCAGAACCATAAAGAGATAACTCATAAACACTCTTAATTTGACTAAAACTAGAGTTATAAGTCGGGTGCTACAGTGTATTGTAATAAGTCCCGAATATTTGAAAGTTGATTATCTCAAAATAGCATTTTTTGAGTTACAGCCTTCTGGCGCTCAACCCTCGATATGTGGTTGTTTATATACTAAGCAATTGGTATAAGGCCAACAAAAATTAAAACTTTGTCTCAGCGGCCTACGTTCATTGCTTTTAAAATGAGATTAAGCATGGCAGCTTTTTCGGAGATACTCCGCAACTTTTATTATAAATGTGAAATTTAGAATCACCGAAGTATCGCAAAACTTGTTACCCAAAATGCTAGTATTTTAGTGTTTTACACAGCCTTTCGTAGGTATATACTGTACATGGAAAGGCTGCGTATATAAAGGAGTCTAGAAAGGTGAGCAAAAATGAAAGCTTCCTGACCGAGAACTTACAAATGGCAGCCATTGTAGATGGGTCCTTGTGACTCCAAACCCTTTTTATTTTCTCTATATTTGACCGACCAACTATTTTGCTCGATATCTCAAAATAAGCCTGTAATGAAATAAGAAATTATGCGTTTTTTTGGCTAGCTTTAATTGCAATACTCTCATTCAATCAATTCCCGTTCAAGACTGTATCCGCTAATGGTGATCTGTGCAAAGAGCTTATTGCAACCTATCAAGCTGCATAAAACTGACTCATGTCCGATTTCAACAAGGGTTCAGTTTAAAAGACTCTATAGCTTTGCAAGGCGACTTAAAATTAATTGTTAGATTCTCGTACCGGCCTCCAAAAAGAGAAGAGGGCAGTATTTATATTTTCCTAAATTAACACATAAATATGGCTGTTTTTATTTCAAACCTATATTGCCAGCATCTTTCAGCAGCATGAGGAAAACGGTTAGATCTATAAAACACTTGAAAGTACATAACTAGTCCTATCAACCATTACAAATTCAGTATTAGAAACTGAATAATTTTTGAAAATTGAAAAAAATAGAAACAAATGTGCCTTGTTCCAAAAAGTGAGGAGGGAGGGCTATGAGAATCTTCTATTTTTTAAATGACCTAACTTGTATCGAAAAATTCCCATTTTCATTTATAGAGAAGAACTGTAGGTTCTGATGTAATGAATCCCAATAAACAGTGTACAATCATCTAATTTAACCCACAAAGTTTTAAATAACACTTGAAAGCAGATATAAAATGTTCAAAATATTTATATAATTGGTCCCTTTTCACTAAGCACTGCCGCACTCAGACAACATTCCAGATATTGTTTTATGTGACAGGGAGAGGGTAAAAAAAGTTAAGGTTTTAAGGTTAAAGTAAAAGGTTCATCAAATGTCCAGTTCCTATAACTACCATATATTTTCAGGTATTTTTTTTAAAGTGGCAGTTCAATGGTATAATGGGTGGACATAAGAATGTCCTACAAATTTGGCTTATGAGGCAACATGAAAAGAAAAAAATCCGGAGAGTGCTAAATCTGTTCCTATCCACCCCGTAACTATATAACAGTATAGGAAATTGCTTAACAGAGGCAATTGTGTTGTTGTCAAGTGTATGATCTTAACACTTTCCACGCGGCATGCGTCTGCTGACGACATTCCAAAATTTCACAATTATTGAACTTCATTACCTTATTTGGAATCACCATGGGATATGCATTGAAATAAGCACAAACAAGCCTAGTATTGGTTACGTAATCCTTGAGATAGACCTTGAAAATTGTGAAAGGTTTCTGAAAAATCTGTTTTGTTTTTGATAAAACCAATAGCCGCGAGGAAAGTGTTAAGGTGCCAATTTATCACCATCTGAATAGCTTTTTGTACTGATGCTCATTGTAACCTTTCACAGAGTGTTTCATTGAATTACAGTGTTCTCAACAAGATCTTGAATGAAACAATCCATAATGTCCTTGATACATGATGTTGCTTAGTGATGGAATCACTGACCAGTTTCTTAAATTTGAGACAGGGCTCCGTCTTCTGGGGCTGCTTCTTAAATTTGAGATGGGGCTTGGTCTTCTGGGGCTGCTTCTGCCTCTGTTGTACCTTGGCCACTCTCTGTGAAAAGCAAAAACATGTATCATTTATTTCATTTTTTACTTTACAATTCACTTTAGTTGGGTCATGATCAAGGTCCCAAGACAACAGTCATTGGGCCTCTGCTCCTCCCCGAGCTGGGAGAAAAGAGGAGAAGAGTAGTTGGGTAGGTAGTTTTGCCACTGGTTCACCCTTAATTACTCAATGGTGAGTAAAAACTGGTACCTCACTTCTCATGCTGTACAAATACAAGCAGTGTTGTGATAACTCCAGTCAATGACTTCATCAGTATTTCTGATGACTTGACTTGAGTCACCAAGAACAATGCCTCGACTTGACTTGTGGCGTGGGCTCAAATTGTTTCAAAAGACTTGAATTGAGTCACCTAGAGCAATGATTTGACTTGACTTGTTACTACCGCTCACAACTTTTCAAAAGACTTGACTTTACTTGACTCACTTATCCAAATCACAGGCAGATCTTGACTTTACTTGAGTCACTTTTTCAAAATACTTGATTTGACTTGACTCAAATCTGGTGTTAAATGATTTGGGAAGTTGTTGAGACTCGGCAACATTTGATAGTCGATGTGAATATATATTATGCCTATATCCTCCTCCATCAAACAGGTGACTTGAACATGTTTTGATAGGTAGGTTCAGTACATGACTTGACTATTATTTGTATTTAGTAAGTCTTGATGTGACTTGAATGAAATCAGCGACTTGGCTTGAGTTGACTTGAGCCAAACTGTGATTTGACTAGACTTGACTAGACTTGTCCAAGTGGGTTGACTTGACTTGATTTTAGGTAAATTGAGAAGGACTTGACTTGACTACAGTCCTGCCTGTGACTTGACTTGACTAGTGACTCAAGGTTTAGTGACTTGGTCACAACACTCATTATGTTCCCAGTCCCTTAACACTTTTGGACCGGTGATTTGACATTTTGCCGGTAATAAATCATCTAAGGATATGTCTATTTCCCACTATATGGTTCAATTAAAAGACTGCAAAGGACATAATTATGCCCCAAGGACATAAACTAACCTTCATAACCCTGAAAATGGACCACATAGTCAGCGGTTGGCAACATCTTAGATGATTTATTACCGGCGAAATGTCAAAATCACTGGTCCAAAAGTATTAAGGTATGGGAACATAATGCTGTATTTTCCAGGTAAACTATTTGCTATATGTATACACTTCATCAGCTGCCTTTATTAAGTAACACTTTGAGGGTTTGGATTCACAAGGCCTTATCTACAATGGCTGCCATGTGTAAGGTTGCATGCTTGCAAGGGTGCACCATATAGAACCAGAATTGTATATATATGGCAGCTATTACAGATAGTGACTTTTCACATCACTATGTAGCTTAAAAAAGATCATATTTGCAATAGCTGCTGTGAGTTACATTTGGTTATTATCAATTGCTCAGAATATAAACAATCGAATATATAACAACTGGCAGCTATTAGAGATATGACACGAAACCCTCGATAAAGTTGACTGTCTGTTGACTGTCTGTTGACTGTCTGTTGACTGTCTGTTGACTGTCTGTTGACTGTCTGTTGACTGTCTGTTGACTGTCTGTTGACTGTCTGTTGACTGTCTGTTGACTGTCTGTTGACTGTCTGTTGACTGTCTGACGCATCAATAATGATGCACGAGTGCAGGAGTCAACTGATCCAACATTACTATAGAATTTATCCATGTAGCTATGCGCGACGGACAACAAAGGGGAATCACACCCGGCCTATTCCATTGAATCGGTGCATGATGTTCCATTCATTGCACCATGAAAGCAAATTTTGATCAAATAGTTAATTCGCAAACTTAATTTGAGGTCATTGATATCGATTTGTATGTTGGAAGATCATTTTGTTGTATGACAACAACCACATCTAACAATTTAAAATCATAAAATCTTCATAATTTTACTTTACCATCATTATTCCCAGTATTATCAGGCTCTTCTTCTTCCTTAGGTGGTTCCTCTGTGCTTGCTGGTTCCCCTGCACTTGTTGGTTCCTCAGCACTTGCTGGTTCTTCAGGTTCGCCATCCTCTGCTGCGTCTGCTGTAGATCCGTCCATAGCAGATCTGGGAGGGGTCAAAGGTTGCTGAGCTGAGCCAGCCCTGAAAGCAACAATTAAAGTCATTCAGGATTTTGCTTTTCAAAGTTTTAAACAATTTCCAATTTTTAAAAATAGAAAAAAAGAAAACAGAATAGTTGTCCTTTTTATATTGATGATTGAAGATTTAGGAACTTCCTCCACCTCCTTAACGGGGTGGTCATTTTCTTTGGTGGTGGTCGAAAATATGTCATTTACCGTCATCATTTTTACACCCCCCCCCCCCCCGATGAAAGCGATTATTTTTATGACCCTCCTACTGATGTTGATTTTATTTATGACTCATCACAAACACAAATCGCTGATTTTATGTAGAATGTTGACACCCCTATTACAATGGTATTAATTTTATGACCTCCCCTATTTTCTGTGTAAAAAAAACCTCGACAACCCCAGGAAAACACTTTATTTAATTGGAATAAGACATTATATTCCTTACCTTGAATTTGGTGCAGAACTTGGTGGTTCTGTCTGTTGACCCTGTAATAGAGGACAATATGAGGATGATTACATGTCTGAGATTACACACCACTAGGACAAAAAGAAATGGTTTGCTTGCCCTTGTCTGACCGACCATGTAGAGTTTCGACGTTACACTTTTTTTCTCACTTTGATTTTTTTTTTAAATCCCCATTTTTGTTGGTGATAAACAAACCATTGATTTCAATGTGACAAATATCACTTCAAGGCGCGGTACCCGGCCAAATATAATGCTATGGACAAAATGAAAGCTCTTTCATGCGAGTGTGTTTTGAATTTCATGAAAACAAGCCATATTTGCTTGCTTCATCACTAATTTCCAGAATTCATGCTCCCACCCAATAATTTTTTTTTAATTATTACATTTTGCTTCAAAAATACCATGCAGTCAAGTGACACCCATTTTCAATTACTATTCAAACACCCCACTCGTCGGCGACAGGTGACATCTTCAAATCCTGGTCTCTTTTCTTTTTGCCAGTGCTAAAATTGCTGAAGGGCTTCCTAAAAATGAGAGGACAAAATCTCTTCCTAAAAATGAGAGGACAAAATCTCTCCTCCCTCCTTCCAGACTGGAGTGTCATGACAGATCACTTCGTAATAGTGGCAACTTGACCCAATTTCATTGTAGGACTCAGCGTTTCCAAAATAGTTCTGTTCCTTATTTTTTCAATATTTTAAATGATTAGGTGCCCATTATCTTTTACGACTGGTCGTGCAGTAAAGTTCCATGATGTGTGATGACGCTTTGTTGTTTCTTAATTTGTGTACATTTTATCTTTAATATATCTTTCTTTGTAAATTGTGATTCAATCCTACAAGTGCAATAGTTTGATGTTGTTAATGTGCCTTTTTATATCGTAATTTTAATATTGTATATTAGCATGTAATTTGGCCTGCGGGCCACGAGATGCTTCTAAATAAAATACCAATAATAATGATACATTCCTACAGAAAATATTCAAGGAGTTTACTTGCCCCTTTCAGGTTTTCAAGTTCACTTTTCAACGCTTCAATTTCTTGTTGTGTTTCTTCATCCGCTCTCTGCCGATCTTGTCTCTCCTATATAAGATATAATGTGAAAAGAAAATGTTCATGGTTAGGCAAACAAAAATTGTTATGTTGTCCTCGACCGCCCGATTGTCAGATTTAGGGTCGCTCCGATTTTTTTGATTTTTTTTTTCTTCAGATTTTTTTTTTTTCTTTTCAGATTTTTTTTTCTGATTTTTTTTAAAAACAGTTTAAATGGCATTGAATATTAAACTAAGTGTTTATAACATATATGTGCGACTCTTAGTGTGATTTCAACTTCTTGTTGGCTGAACTTTGAGCTTCCGCTGGTATAAGATTTTTTTTTAAAAATCCGCCCGCCAGCCCCTCTTCTCTGAGAGCTCTGGAGGACAACCAAACAATTTTGTTGCCTTATATCATTGAGTCCTTTCAGTTTTGGAGTCGAGTAGTGTGAGTCCGAGACCAAGTACATACTGTCCGAGTCCAAAGCTGAGTCTGAATCCTTGATGTCCGATTCCAAGTCCTGAGTTCTTTATATGTACTTCTGATTACATGTCATTTATTTTGCTATCTATTATAGGCCAATACATCAGTGAAGTCAACATAATAACACATTTTGAACCTTCGCATTCATGGACAAACGTTGATAATGATACCCTTTTTGAGATATAGGCCTAAGAATATGGAACTGATTTAACTATAGTAACAAAAATGCTCCCATTATGTTCCCTACCTCCTCTAATAGTCTTTCAAGCTCCTCTTTGTCTGCCAGTTGTTGCTCACGTTCCTCTTCGTCTCTCTGTTGTTCTTCAAGCTCACTAATAAGGCAAAGATTAATTATATTAGGCCAAATAAAATAAAAAAAGTTTGTCTCAGAAGCATAGCTTTTAAAGGGGCATTGAGCGATACGTATGGGAGTGCGCCCTCAATTATCCTGGAAATCAGTTTTTTTGCATCAAAGTAATACTTAGGCATATACTACCTACCATCTGAAACAGTTTACCAACATTTGCAGTTCATCATATAAAATTTCATGATTTTCTTAGTTTCGATATGATCATATCGAAACTAGGTGCTGAATTCGGAAGTTATTTATATGCTATCGTTTTACATCCCGGCCTTTCGCGGCAAATCTCAACCCGGAAGTGCCGTTATTTGCTTATTTGGCATGAATGTCGGAATTGTATGACATTTTGGATTTGGGCTATGTTAATGATTATCTTTAGGTTATTTGCTCATTTAGTATATCGATACATCTTTCAATGCCCCTTTAAGATTCACATTTTACCGTATTACTCTTGATTTTCTTTTTTTTCTTGAACTTTTAAAAATGATGATGTGAGCTAAGTTGAGATTGTATGGTATGTTTTCCCAATTATTAAAACAGTTTTTAAACTCAAGAAAAATAACTGACTCCAGAGATTTATTGTACTACGCTTTTCAATTTTAATTACCATATCAGATTCATTTTCTTGCTTCACAGAGCCTGTCTCATGTTAAAATAATTTTAAAAATGCATTTCGCACAACATTTTTTTCAGGTTTCTTCTGAGACAAACTTTTTTACTTTTCCTTACATTGGTTTGATACTTTTATAAGACTGAATTTTTTGAGATTTGTGGGTGTATGAGCAGTTGCGGCACCAGCATCAACAACCAATTTTTTTTTTTTGGGGGGGGGTGAGGCTGGCAGGCAATGCATGAGACCATAACATGGCTTTTGCTGTTAAAATTGCCTGCTGAATTTGGTGTGAAATTACACATTTCAGACAAATTTTAGGTTATTTTGACATTAAAAGTCAATATTTTCAATTGTTTTGGCGACAAAATGGGGCGAGTCTTGAACTGACTGGGGGAATAGTGGGGGAAAGGGCCCTGACTGGGGGCATTTGGCCCTGACTGGGGGAATTTTTCCCCATGCACTTTCTCTAAATTCACATTTCCTGTCAAATCAAAACCCCTTTCCTCCTCAATGCCCCTTCCCCGGGGGGCAGACATTGAAAGGGTATAGGTATGTGCCGTCCTGAAGACCCCCTTTTTCACCCTCTTCTGCTTGCTCGTAAGACCCCCTTTTGAGCCTGCATCAGCTCTTACGACCCCAATTTTATTGAAAATTCAAAATTGTGAACATTTGCATTCCAAAGCCCCAATTTTTTACAAAAATTACTTTCTAAAACCTCAATTTTACGAAAAATTGGTGTTCTTACTAAACAAATTTGGGGAAAATCAATTCTTAAGACCCTACTTTTTAAAGAAAATCAGTTCTTAAGACCTGTTTTTTCGTCAAAAATCCGCTCTGAAGACCCCCGTTTTGAGACCCTGGATGGCACAACCTTACCCGAAAATAAGTTGAGTGCCCCCCCTGGGCCCCTTTCCCTAAATCTCTCCCCATATGGTCTTACTTTTGTTTCTGTTGTAGTTTATCTTCTCGTACTTGTTTTCGGTCTTTGGCTTTCAACGCTGGTGGTATGACATCTTTGTGCCACTCATTCCAAGGCATGGCCACTGTAAATAATAGTTCATAACAGCTATTCACATCTTAGGCCAAACAAAGAAGAAGGTCTGCGCATAGGTCTATGCGCTGGGGGCTAAAAAACCTCTCTTTTTTTTCTTTCTTTTTTGTGTGGATTTTTTTGTTTGGATTTTTTTGTTTGGATTTTTTTGTTTGGATTTTTTTTAATTTAAAAAAAAAAAATGTTTATAAAAGTATTCCGTAAGCTTGGATAAGCAAAAAAAACAAAAAAAAACATGCCTATTTCCTAAAAAAAATATTTGTTTAAAAAATCGCACAGCACTTAGCTTTTTTTGCACAATGTTTCTGAGACAGACCTTCTTTGTTTGGCCTTACAAGACGTCATACCAGTAATACAATAGCTGTGCCAAAATTTAAATCCAATTCAGGCTTGCGCACATTTCACATTAGGGCAGCATATGCCTGGAATAGCCTACCATCAGCAGTCAGAATTGAACTGGAGAATGTGACTGTGCATCAAATTAAGTCTAAGATTAACGAACTTTAATTGTGTGCAAAGTACTTCTTAATTTGATTATTTTTCTATTTATGTTTGATTCAAGTATTATGTGTAAATATTTGAACATTTCTTTGTTAATACTGTACTATTTTATGTATGATGAGGGCCTGCTTGGAAAGCAGTGCTTGACACTAAAGCTGTTTACCCTCAATAAAGAAAGATTAAACAAAACAAACAAATAATAAGAAACTAATACTATAAGGTGGCAACAAAGAAACCTGATCTAATTTTATCTTGTTTACACATTTTTAAAACAATTCAATTTTTATTATTTTTTAAAAATTCTTTTATTAATTCTTTTTGGAAGTGTTTGAAAATTGTTGAAAACTCTCCAATATTTATCGAAAAACACTACGCCAGACAGAGTAAAACCTGAGAGGTCTGTTTGCCCATAGGTTTTTTTTGTGGCCTAAGCACCAAACATTGGAAAAAAAAGCTAAATGTGGTTTTAAAAATACCCTTTTCCTTGAACTTGAAAGTGTACCCTTTAAATAACATGGAAAACATAATACACATACATCATAGAAGGTACAAACTAGAGCAAAGTTAAACTAAAGGGTAACTTTCATCAAAAAAGTTATAATTAGGCCAAACAAAGAAGATCTGTCTCAGAAGCCCATCCGCATTGGTATGTGGAATGAGCTACGGTGCGTAGGTCTATGCGCTGGGGGCTAAAAACACTTTTTGGGGGATTGTTTTTGAAATTTTCTTTTTTGATTTTTTTTTTTGAATTTTAGAAAAAAAGTTTTAAAAAAAAGTGCATACCTCGATAGCCTATTTTCTAAAAAAAAAAATATCGCACAGCACTTAGCTCATTTGCAAAATGTTTCTGAGACGGACTATCTTCTTTGTTTGGCCTTACTGTATTTGTCACATTGCTACAGTAACAGATCAAACGGGTATACTTTATGCAACCATTCTTCAACTTACTCTGTGTAGGGTCTAGTACGGGTAATCTTCCATGATCTTTGTTCAGAACAGTAAACATGTCTTCATAAAAATGCCGGTTTATCTGACAAACAAGACAAATAAATTGAATTAAAGTCAAAACTGTTCTTATTGTTTTGTTCTTATATTTCTATTTGATATTTATCATGAATCAATAAAAAGGATTGACTGGGATTTAAAGGGACACAAAGTGTTGTTGACATTTTTTATTATTAATTAATTTACTTCAGAATACGCGGATTTAGGGTTTCCCTAGTGTTGGGCGGTATCGCGCTGATGTTGGTACGCCCTACTTCTGGTTTTACGCTAACGTGTGGGATTGCATTGAAATACGCTGATAACCAGCTAATAACGCTGATGAAAACAAACAAAACTACGCCGTATTCGATAGTTTTAACGAAAAAGAATAATTGTTTTACATTAGTTAACAGTTTACCTCCATACTTTAGGACTTCAAACTCTCCAATAGGCTTGCACCTTGCCGGGAAAAGACCGACATTTTGCCGTGCCCAATAGCTCTAAATGTGCGTATTAGGCCATACTAGTCCGGCGTAGTTTGCAACCAAGAGTTATTATAGTATTAACTCCTTGGTTTGACCGTGTTTGCGGTAACTTTGATTAGGCCTAGGATAGGCTAGAGAGCCAATCAAATCTGCTTATTTGATTTAAAAGGCCGAAATTCGGAGGAAAAGACAGCTTTGAAAAATGGGGTTTGGGTGTTTTAGCATGCAATTTACTCTGCAAATTTATAATATAAGCCTATTGTGGCTGAGACGAATATACAGGTATATTCGTCTCAGTATTGATACTGGTACAATAATTGTGTATGTATAAAAACAACAACTATGTAATTATGTACAGTGGCGTGATTTGCCGACTATTTGACTATTTGTGTCACACCACCCACACACCCCCAAGGCGCGGATCCAGAAAAGTGTAAGTGGGGCCCAATAAATGAAATTGATAATGTATACCATCCAAGCGGTGCTGCCTCCGAGCCATGCTCGGACAGGGGTGTCTAAGGGGGGATGTGCCCCTCTCACCCCTCAGAAGTAGAAGAAGAAAAAAAATTGAAACTCATTTGGTGCGATCTGCTGTGTTTACTTTTGACCAATATTTTATCGAAAACCCACCTCTTCATTTCCAATAAATATTTTGCTTTTTATCAATGCACCAATGCACGAAAGAAGTTGAGCATAATTATACTGATATATTCTTGATTTAAGTAATAGATGGGTTAAAAGCTCGATCGGGGGGAATCTGAGGGGTCCTCAGAATTGGATTTTGTTTTCGATTTTCGAACTCAATTGGTGCGATCTGGTGTATACTTTTGACCAACATTTTAAATTGGATTTGTTTTCAATTCTCGAACCCGGCCCATTTTGGTGTGTACTCACTTGACTTTGAAAAGCAATCACTTTATTTCCGATCAATATTGGCTTTTTGTATAGGCTTCCTATGCCAGAAAGAAGTTATACTAGTTCCAAAGCAGATTTCTGGTCAACGTACGTACGCGTATGTATCCCGATCGACGTCCAATTGAAACTCCAAACATTTTTATGTCCCTCGCATGCCTCCCCGCCCGCCTTTTTGTACCGCCCCCTACCCTTTTCTTTTGAACCCAGGCTTCTTTCGCCCTCTTTCTTCCCCCCTCACCTTTTTTCCTTCCTTCGCGGCCCCTCCTCTTTTGCTGGTGGTCGGGGGGGGGGGGGGGGGGGGGGGGCGTCTAGCCCCCCCTGTATCCGCGCCTGGCCTGCACACACCCTCTAGCGACGGCCCTGCACCCGACTGGCAGTAGTTTCCCCCCGGACTGGCAGTAATTTCCCCGAATCCCCCACCCCTTTATAGACCCCCAAAATTTAGAACTGATCTTGCTAGACATACTATTAGAAGACAGGGACCATTGGAGTGGAATGACATTAATGATGATATTCGACACTGTAAATCAGTCAGAAGTTTTAACAATAGATATAAAAAATATTTACTATCGTTTTATTCATGAGTTCATAACTAAGGAACTTCATTCCTAATATATGTATAATTATACCGGTACTTATATAAATCTGTATTCTATCGCCTTGATGTCTTACATAATCATTATTCACCGATGTACATTATAATCGTTACTGATCTGTTATTGTAATTTTGTTCATGCCGTTGCCAACATACACTCGAGTTCTTTGCATTATAGCTAATGATTTTTTTTAGGTGGCCAGTACTTCCCGAGCTCTGCTCTGATTTGGTCAACCTACCATAGTATATTAATTGTATTGTCATAATTATGTATCTCATTTGTGGAAAATAAACTGAACTGAACTGAAACTGAACTGAACCCCCCACTAAAGAGATAAAGAAATAATAAGCCCCCGATATTTCACACAAAATTAATTATGTTCAGTCCATTAAATAAATAATTAGACACAAAAAACAACGTAAATCAACCTAAAATACGTCATTTTAGGACTCTGATGAGCTTCTACATTGCCTCTAGATTTAGTCTGTTATATCCAGTCCCCACTGGCATGACTGGCTCGGTAAATTACATGACGCCTAGACTGCCGAATTTTGCAACTTTTCGGCCTTTTACGCGGAACTTTCAATGGATATTTCAACTTAATGTGCACTTTTTAATTCTGCCGATCCCCAAGGATAGTTTAGGTATACTATCTTTATTTTTAATTGTGAAAGACTTCTGTACTTTTGAGGGGTGCGTCGACCATGAAATATTCTGAGTTTATTTTGACCACCTGTCCCATTTCAATGCATTTTCCTATAGTTAGCGTAAAACCAGAAGTCGGGCGTACCAACATCAGCGCGATACCGCCCAACACTAGGGAAACCCTAAATCCGCGTATTCAAGATGAACATCATAAATTGCCATTAGGCCAACAACAACAAAATTGACTTGCCCTTTCAGGCCAGTGTCTGGGTTGGTCGGTCAGATTTTATTTTTTTTAATTTTTGAAAATTTACTGCACAAAAACACGTTTTAAAGATTCTTTTTTTAATTTTTTGTTGTTGATTTTTTTAAATTTATTTTTGATTTTTAAACAAGCAGATACTACTCAAAAAAACGTTTTCATCTTTCTTTATTGTTATGTGCTTCTTTCAGTTTTTTGTTGTTGATTTGATTTGATTTTTTTATTCTTACTTTTTACGACACCCCATTATTGAGTTATATGAGCTCTTAATTCCAGCACTTTTTCACAAATAACTGTAATCATCCGGATTCCCTGGGATCTGGTGCATTCATTTTATTGGCTCTATACCTAATCTATTTGTGGTACAAAAACAGGAACTGAATTTGGGTGTTTGTTGTTGGGGTGTTTTTGTGTTGTTGTTTTTGGAAGGGGGTAGAGGGGATGGAAAATTGCTATTCAAAATTCAAGCTTGTATAGCAGAAAGCGGTTTTTATTTTTTTCAAAATGAAATCGCTGTTAATATGCTTTAGCGTTAATGTAATATTGATTTAAAATAGGTGGAAGATTTCATCATGGGACTTCCTAAACCCAGACTGTAAAGTTAGCAACCTCAACATTACACAACATTACAATGCATCCACTTTTTCTTCCATTGTGTTTGTAGCCAAATCTGAAAAAAGCTAGAAAAAAGTGGGAATAATTTTCTCTTCACAATGTGAAAAAAGATGCAGATTTAGTGGTGAATTGTACTTGAGAGCATCAAAATACCTATAGCTTCCAGGGCCCTAAGGTGGGCCCTGGACCCTAGCCGCAAATGCTTTGCGCTGCGCGAGCTCTGACAAAACAAACTTATTACAGGTAAAGGTTTACACTCCCAATAATTTTTTTACACTCCCACTTTCCAATATCCTACCTTAGGCTTTACTCCCGGGTATGGTCTCCCTCTCTGTGATTGTTACGTACTCCTTTGCTTAAAATCGTCATCTGTGGGGCAGTATGCAAGGTCACGAGCTGTCAGTCATGACAGGAACCAACCAACCAACTACATCAACGAATAGGGCCCAAATAAATTGTTGTGTTGCCCTCCAGTGCCAAATATCTTGAAGTCAGGTTGGTCGGTCGATTTTCTTATCCAAGCAAACTAATTCATTTCAAACAGAAAATAGTAATATTTTGACAAATTGGGTAAAATCTAAATCTTAAAAAAAAAATTGCAACCCTGATTTTTGAGATTTTAGGGTCTGTAGCCGAGGGCAGCACAATATTTTTGGGGCCTAGTTAAATACCCCCTCCCCTCTGGGCCTAGGGAAGGGGATTATTCTTACCTCATACATGAATTGTTCTTTCCGCAAGTTTATAGTTTCTCTCTTAAGGACCTCTTCCATTTCATACAGCTGGAAAAATAAATTTTATAACACACTAATTATTAAAATTAGGGACTGGATTTATGAACTGTAAAAATGCTTATTTTGCTTGGATTGTGCCTTGAAAGCCACTTCTCTTGACCCTCCCAACTTCAACATCACTGCCCTTGCGCACATTAAAACAATGGGTCAACATAATAAGCAATATTATCTGTATGATATTTTGTGCTGAATAAATGTATACACTTAATTTTCACCGTATGATTTTAAAACAATATTGCATGTTAAATTTGTGGTCTCACATGGAAATTCATCTTTGGCGCCACTCTTTGCTCTGGGTTGTGCTGAACAAGCTATAATGTATACCGCTATGCATTGCAGCTGTTAAATCATTATGCTGGTTCCCTGCATCAATGGGCTCCACACAACTTATCCATAGATGAAGGTACGTGCCAATTTCCACTCAAAGCTGATTTGCTGGCATAAAAGTAATGCATATTCATGATTGACAAAAATTAGATCCACAAATAAATTCGATCAAGCTAGCGTCACGCTTAGAATGATAACAAATTTGCTGATTGGCACTAAATACATGTGTACCTGCGCTAAACACAGCGCCGGACTTCAAACGCACACAACCCCGCACCCCATAGGGCGTGGCCCATCGCGCCGTAGCTATGGCAGCGCGACAATGCATTCAGCGTTCGATGCGGTATCTCAGCTACAGTTATTTACCTTATGCCATAAAAGAGCGACAATGCAATGTGTTGAACTTACTGTTACGGACAGCAATTGAGAAACCCTGTACCTGCACCTATGGATAAGTTGGGACGGGGATCCAGGGTGCAGGGAACCAGCATATTAAATCATGTGGATTACACCCTCTCCTTCCACTCCAAGCTTTTACTTACCGTCCTGCACTCCAGTAGAGATTTGCTGAATAATTTGAGTACAATAACAGCCATAATAGGTATGATGTCATATCCCACAGAGTCTAAGCCAATGATATGCTGATCCCATATATATAACACAGTGTCCAATGATAGGTACCCTGTGAAATGAATGATAACAGATTGTATGATTGGTGGTTCGATTCCTTGTTATATGTGGTATGTTGTAGGCTGAAGTGTGTAAACCAATGATATATGTGACCCGTCGCGTCAAAATGGACATGTTGGAGGCCCAAGTTAAATCTGAGTTATCGGTATGACTTGAAAGATCACATTTTAAGCTTTAAAATGACACCATGTAGACGGTAATCAGACTTTTTAATCGTAAGATATGATTTGAAAAAGCATATTTTTTCTATTATTTTCTTTATATTTCACCAAATATATTGGCCTCTATCTCAAAACTGTATTTGCCGACAACATGTCCTTTTTGATGTGACTGGTCCACATATGCTGTAAATAAATAAATTCATCATTTGGGTAAATCTAGGGCTGGATCTTCAGATTTTTTTCAACCAGCTAGTCGAGCACTGGCAACTCACAAAAATACCTGCCCAACACAAATCCCACCAGCCAGTGTGACTCACTTACACTGTTAGTTTGACATTTTTACCAGCAAGTGGGCGGTCCTTTTACATTTTCACCTGCCCGGTGCAATATGCTATAGGTCCGCTATGGGCGGGCGGGTGCTATTTTCAGGCCTGGGTAAATCGATATGAGTAAATAATTTCATCTTAACTCCACACATTATAAATGATAGTCAGTGAAATAAATTCGCTGACCATCCAGGATTTGAACCTGGGAATTCTGGATTGCTGGAATTACCACAATTAAAGTTACACTATCAGGTGATGAAAAGTAATAATAATAATAATAATAACAAGACATTTCTTAGGCGCTTAATACAAAATATGATAAAAGAGAGCAGCAATGAAAATTTACAAAGTTAAAATGCACAGTATGAAATATAAAAAATTGCAATAAGATACAGAAGAAATATACACTCAAAAATACATATCAGTTAATAAAGTTCTAAAAATCAGTTGTAGTATTGGTTAAACAAATAAGTTTTCACAGATGTCTTAATTAAAACGATTGATCAACTTTATGCTTCGGATTGTTTTTGGTAGATTGTTCCATAGTGCTGGAGCTTGTTCCCTGTTCTACGGGCAAACGGACCTCTCAGATAGGGTCAGTTGGTCTTTATTTTTGTTTCCTCAAAATACTCATTAAAGGTTTTATGAATTTTGAATATAGTTAAATTGTCCAAATAATTGGGAAAATTTGAAAAATAATAAAATAATAAAAAATGGACGGTCGGCTTGTAGAACAGGGCTGTTTTTTCATGACCGTAATATCTCAAATACTTTTTAAAATAATATCAGTCTTACCTACAAACAGGCACCTCACCATAGGGCGGATCAGTTGCCTAAGTCCTTCATGAAGTGCACTTTCACCTTCTAAGTTATCTGAAAAGATGAAAAACTTTTATTGAACATTTGTCAGCATACAGAGCTATATTATAGTTCAATCACTTCCAAATTGGCGAGAAATATGCATTTTTATCTCTCCAATACACACACGACTATTGCCAAATGCACAAGTCTCGCATTTGATGCAAAGTGTGCTTGTTGCATTAGGCTATATTAAAAAAATCATTTGTCTCAAAGCTCCCGCACGCGTTAGAAAGAAAAAAATATTTTTTTAAATTTTTTAAAAATATTTTCAACAAAAAAAAAATCCAAAAATTGCACCGATTTTTTTCTCTCTTCAGATTTCATTGATCACATCATTTTAAATACAAAAGGTAAGGATTTCAATATTTTATATTTAAAAAAAAAAACTTTAAAAAAAACTTTAAAAAAAACAGCATTCCGCATTAGGTTTTGAAAAACTGAAGAGCTTTGAGACAAAAGATTTTTTTGATTTTTTTTAGCTTTATGGGTGCCTACACTTTCCTGTATTTAATCGCTGCTGAAAGGAGGCTCTCCAAACTGAACCAACTATAATATTACAGAGGAATCTTGTTAGCACAAATTTGCTTGGGCCGAGGATTTTTGGTTTATTCAACCTCCATGAGACTTGCATTAACTTAAGCACAAACATGAGACTTGCATGTTGAGATGATTAAGCACAAACATGCCTAGTATTGGTTCAGTAATTCTTGAAATAACACTTTGAAAGTTGGGAAGGTTTCAGATTTAGTGTTATTTCAAGAATTACTGAACCAATACTAGGCATGTTTGTGCTTAAGTTAATGCAATTCACATGGTGATTCCAAATATGGTGAAGAAATTCAATAATTTTAACATTTTTGAAACATTTTGTGAAATTTTGGAACTGTCGTCTGGAGACGACTGCCACTTGGATAGTGTGAAGTTGGGGGACTATAAATGTTACACTTTTGCGCTATCAGGAATTGTGTGTAGTCTTCGTTTTAATCCCAGCTCCACTGTAGCACTTCTCAATTGGTTTTATGCAAAATTACAAAGAACACAAAGCTACTTTCTAGGAAACTTGAGCAATCACTCTCTTTTTTAAAGAGGGTTTACAGTCAAATGAGTCTTTTTTAATCAAATAAAAGCACTCAACTTGCTCAAGACATTTTGCCTAGGTCACTTTTATCCGTTACGTAACCGCCCTGACCAGTGACACTGGAAGAGGGTCAATTATCCCTAAACTGGGTGTTTTACTCCAGGGGGGCACTCAACTTATTTTTGGGTAGGAGTGTGCCATCCAGGGTTTCAAAATTGGGGGGCTTCAGAGTGGATTTTTGACGAAAAATGAGGTCTTAAGATTTACTCCAAAGAGTAGGAGGAAGGTTCTTAAAAGAGCTGACTTTTCCCCAAATTTGTTTAGTAAGAATGCCAAATATTTTGACTTACTTGCTGCACTGAAAGCCTGCTGCATGTGGCGTGATAATTTGCTGACATGTTCTGTCAATAATGCTGCTACATTGGATATAAATGTCTCCATTGACAGTTGGAATTCCTGTCGGGTAAAATCAAAATAGGCAAATCTTTTTACTAAATTGAATCTTATTATATGAAGTAGATTTTATAGTCTCATTTGGGCGGTATCCAAATCCTCTTTTGCACAAACCTTTGCTGTACGGTTCGCGCACCACGCACATTAATTTTGATTCGTTGTTCCAGGCAGCACGTGTTCGCCGATTTTTACTGCAGGTATAAACAAAAAATTAAAAAAGTATGTACAAAATTGTACATTTTGATTTGTATTGTCTTGTATGATTAAGGTCAATAACACATGTGTGTATGTAATGTTCCTCAAAAAATCAATGCAATTGCTCAAATTTTGATATGCTCACAATAGCACTCCCCCTGTGTAGTTGTGCCATTATTCACACATCAACATCAGCGCATGTGCATTGATTTGTCAAAATATATCTCGAAACAAAACATACACATTTATTGGCCTATAATCATTGAGCCCAGGACTTTATGAGTATCATACCCCTCTTACCCCCCCCCCCCCCCCCAACCTGGCCTATACTTACAGAATTAAATGACTCTTTCATATACATCGGTCTATTAGCCATAAATGTGATATACTCCTCCACTAATAGAGCTACACAGCTATCTGATATCATCTGGTCTGGTCTTATCGTAGTCAGCAGGTTGACCAACAACGGTACTATGAGCATGTAATCCGTATCCAATAGACTGTTCTTGGTATTCTTCCTCACATGGTCATAGGATAGTACTGCCTTCATGGCATGAAGTATGTCTAATGACAAGGAAGAGCAAATATTTTATGCATTTTATTACGCGTAACAAAATATGTTGTATTGGCGTAACATGGCATTGAAAATTAGGGTGGGGCAGGCAGATTTCTCTCCTCACACCAGGGTTGTCTCCACGCCGGTCGGGTGTAGCTGGCACTCACACTGGCCGACCAGCATTAAAAAAAATGGCATTAAAAAAGAAATCAAAAAAAAATTAATAAAACTTCCTCATAAAATAAGAAATTATGTGGCAGGAACCCCAAATAGGCCAAAATGCATTACAAAAAACCTAAAAAAATCCTAAGCAGGCCCCTTGACCCCACGTTGTGATCCGCTGCGCTCCGTTCGCTACACTCACTCTGCTCGCCATCAGTAAAATTAGCCGGCACTCAAATTGCCCTGGAGACAACCCTGCCTCACACTTCCTGTATAGATATTTTAAATTGTATATATACCATAAATTACTCAGATTGTCTGTGGACTATATTTCTTTTTGATGAGGAGCACTAAAGATCTTTTCGTTTTGTGGTGGTTTTTGTGTGTGTGTTTTAAATTCGTCTTGTGCTAAAGAAAGATCAGGGTCGAGCGGGTTATGCCAATACATGTCAAGCCTATCTGACAGTCCCTTACACCTGTGTCAATTTGATTACCCTAAACCTGAATGCAAAAGAAACAGTCAAGCCTATCTGACAGTCCCTTACTCCATGAGTCAATCCCATGTGCAACCATGGTAGGCTTCAAATGTCCTGAAATAGAATCCCAAATTTCCTGGAATTTGATGGGGTTTCCTGAAATCTGCAAAGTTGCTATATCTGTGCTATTTTTGGTTGTTGAATTTTAAAGAGGTCCTAAAAGATGACAAGGATATATTATTGTGAGAAACTCTAAAATCCGCATTGGAGTTGAGTGGGTTTAATTGAATAATGAATGGTCTATTATAGAGGGTGCTCATTATGCGTTTTGAAAAAACAAATGGACCATTGTCGACTAAGGTTGGAAACTGTTATTACAGGGCACCAAACATGAATGAAAAAGGAAAACAAGGGGAAAGATTTTTTCTCTTCTTTTAAGATATATAAATCATCGCAATTTTAAAAGTTTACAGATTTCCAGAAATTACCTGGAATTATTTCATTTTCCGAACATTACCCGAAAAAGACCATAGTTTCCTGAAGTCTTAACTCAAGAATTACTGAACCAATCCTAGGCATGTTTTTATTTATCTAATGCATTTGTGGTTATGGTGATGACATTTTTAAACAAATTTAAATTTTTGAAACAAATATTTTGGAATTTTCGTCTGCAGACGACTGCTGCATGGAAAGTAATAACTCTGCTGTGGCACAGGTGTTTGTAGCATGTGTGTGTTATCGATGTGTGCTTTGAAATACGAAAAAAAGATCTAACCAATATGCTTTACCTGCATTGTGTGATAGCTCGCTGAACGTAGGCTCTCCCTGAAGCAGCATTTCACATTTCTGAATGATTTCTAAATCCATTATGGACATAGCACTGTTAGGATCGACTTTCACCACCTCTAGGTATGTGCTACGGGCTGTAAATAGTATGTATACAGTGAGAAAAAAGGTTATGAAGAAAATGAGAGAATATAATCAAATCCCTATGCTACTTCCCTGCAACCATGGGCTCCACACATTGATGCAGGTACTTGCAAATCATGTCATCACATTGATTTGCTGGCATATAAGTAATGCATGCATGAAATGACGTACAATAATTTTTGTCAGTCCCAGTATCACGCTTAGAACAATAGCAAATTCGCTTATTGGATCAAAATACACTGTGTCTGCACCCAAGAGAGTGTCAGACTTCACACGCATGGCATCGTGCGATCTCCATTACATAGTAGCCATGGCACCGCAACAATGCACTTGGCCTTCGACGCGTCACTCGACTACAACTTGCGTTGATCGTTATGAGCCGTACGTCATTACAGAGCAAACATAATGTGGTGCCGAGTCGATTCTCGTAAGTAATGGAGAAGTCTATACCTGCACCTATGGATGGGTTGGCGAGAGGATCAAGGGTGCAGGTAACCAGCATATCAAATCCCCTGTCAGTGTCAGCAACATTTGCATCCTGCCATCAGATCAAAAAAGAAAGTTGTTTGTTTGTCCATTTCCAACCTACCCTAATTTTGAAAACTGACAAAAAAGTGTTTATATTTCCAAATGGAGTGGAGTGGAGTATATAGTAATACAGTTTTGATTATCAAATGTTGGATAAAGAAACAGCGTTACCACAATTTTAACCAAATTCTATGATAAAAAGCAAAATCCATATGAGGTGATGAAAAAGAGAAACCCTATTCTATGGGCAAATGAATGGGGTCGGTCGGTCGGGTGTTTGGTTTTTTTAAACTTTTTTTTCTTCTGTTTTCCCCTTGAAAATTACCGTAAAAATCAAACTAATCTGTAAAAATCTTGCCGTATTTTGACAAGCCAATTTTTTTATTTGCATGGGTCGGTATTCATTTGCATGTGAACATTTTTTTCACCGATATCTAAACAAATGGGTCGGTCAAGCCGGGTAGAAAAGGGTTTCTTTTTTTCGTCGCCTAATCACAATATTTGAAAAAAGCAGCTCTTACATTTGGGGCATTACAAAGTTGAGACAACATCTTATTGATTCGTATGACCTACTCACCTTTTGGGTTTCGCAAATACAGTTTCCAAGCCATCTGCCTCAGTCTAGCCGGTAAACTCTGGTTAAAACACAAATGCAGTTTGGATTTCATGTCGGGCCATCGTCTAAGCAGCCCAAAAGCGCCCTCTCTTGCTTGGTTGAGTATCAAGTCGGTTTTGCTCTCGGCCGGGTATTCTTCCAGGAGTTGTTGGGAGACGTGTCCGTTGAGATGGTGATCCAGCGAGGACGAGATTTGTGAGTTGAATGATTTGTAAGCTTCACCTTTGTGAGATTGGTAAAGAGAAAACAAAATGTCATGGGTAAAATATAACTTGTATACATATAAGTATATTTCGGGAGTCTAAAATCAAAATTAATATATCTCATAGAGATCAATAATTAAACCTTGCATCTCCATTCGGCCCTTCAGCATGTATAAAGTAAAACTCCCTGTGTATAACCTTTGGACAATCTGGTCTTAACATGTTCTTCGATTTTTCACTTCCCTTTTTAAAATGATTTTTCAGCAACAACCAAAACATCAACAACTAGGGCAGTTCTCAGGTTTCACGGTTCTCAAATTAAATATGAAACTATTCATGAGTCTCTGTTCAAATATATACTTAGTTACACACTAATTTGAGTTATATGTATCATGAAAGGAGACCAGGAATAATGGCATACAGCATACATTTGTCCATTGAAAAGGGGTATGTGCCGCCGTGAAGACCCCTTTTTCACCCTCTTCTGCTCACTCTTAAGACCCCACCCCCTTTTTTGTGCCTGCATAAGCTCTTTAAACCCCATTTTATTGAAAATTCAAAAATTGCGAACATTTGCATTCCATTCCAAAGCCCAGTTCTTAAGACCCTATTGTTCGTCAAAAATCCGCTCAGAAGCCCCCATTTTTAAGACACTGGATGGCACACTCCTACCAAAAAATGAGTTGAGTGTCTCTTTATATCAAATCTTTATTCCTCATTAGGGAAAATCAATGATTTTCTTTCCTAAATCTGTGAATTATCAGCACCAAGGTAAAATTATGGTTCTACCAAAGTAAGTTATCAGTTATCACATATATATGTCTATTGTAGTATGAATTATACAGATTTCTCTACTCTATGTTTTGTTTAATATTATAATAATTTGGTCCTGAAGAAGTCAGAGCTAATCCTGACGAAAGCTTGACAGATTAAAACTCGTCCGACGGCGAACCCGTTAAACTTTTAACTTATATTATGAATACCCGTCGTAAAAAGCCTATCTCACAATCAGATTTATTCTGTAATGCATGTACCGTATTATCCCTATTAAGCGCCCAGGGCGGTTAACCAAGTCATTTTGGGTGGGCGCTTATTTGTATACTGATTTACAAAGTTGTTGACCATCAAGGTTGCAAAATTCAGCAACCTTTACGTCCAAAGACGATGTTTTGCAATTCAAGATGGCGGCCTCCACGAAGGACAACAAACACGAAACGTGCGTATTTCGGATGGTTTCTGTTGCTGATTAAAGGCTTAACACATGGTTTAAGTTCACTTTTGGAACACAAAACAATATGTCAAGTATGTCTGAAGTTAAAATAACCATAATTTCCCCTTTATTTTCAAGCAATTTGTAGTCCGAGATTTAGTGTGATGTGAGTAATTTTTAAGTAAGCTTATTTTTTAGGTGGGCGGTTAATTAGTATATATTTTAGTCACCTGAGAAAAAGGGGGTGGGCGCTTATAAGGTCCTGGGCGCTTAATAGGGATAATACGGTAGATTTGATGGGCTACTCTACTTTTTTGTAAGATTAAAACCGCTATGACAGCAACGACAGTCTAGCTGGTCTAGTGATATGACATTCGCTTTGGGACTGAAAGGTCCTGGGTTTGAGCCCCAGTATAATCAGATGTAGAACCTTTGCTTTCATTGATTTTTCTCAAATTGGGGCCAAATTTTCCAAGTTGGAATACTAACGACTATAGGTAAATTAATAATTGAACGAACACAACTAAGCAGCGTATCGCGTACATTGCGTGAAGCGCGCACAACCATTCGCTTGATAATTTCGGGCGCGTTCATCTTTGTACTGCGTTCGTGATGTTCGTTCAATTATTAATTTACCTATAGGCTAATTTGTGATTGCTTTATCATTTAAAGGGTTACAACACCAAACTTATTGGATCTATCCCACATTGTTGCATAATCTCTTAGGCCAAGTAAAATAAATAACATGTTTCTCGTCCGGACATTTTTCAAAAGTCGGTGAGGGGGAACTTACTATTTACTATTTTTGATATGGCCGTGCGGCAGTGGCACACACACGATTTGTCATGAATCAATCCACAATATTAGAAATAATAAGTTTACTATTTGTATACTTTCCCCGATACCATGGTTATACCGATGTAAAAATGTAAGAATGTGATACAGGAGTCATTTTTATCGAATTTGTAAATTGTAAAATTGTGGTTTTTTTTAAAGGGTCTTCTTTTTTTCTTTTTTAAATAGTAAATAGCAAAATATTGATGCTGCGTCCAAAATTGATGTGCGAGGGGACGAGAAATATGTTATTTTTTAAATTGACCTTACCCTGTTGGATAGCATTAGCAGCCCTTTCCATCAGTAATCTCTTCTCTGCCTCTGACAAATCAGTGAATTGTGTCACATGACTCTCGGTCAACTCTTGCTGTATGGCCGAGTGGAGGTCTTGTGTAATAGCAGCCCATTCCTGTAAACAGGGATTAAATTGAAACAGAGAAAAATGTCTCACTTCAAAAATGCATCTAGTTCTAAGCCATGGGGCTCTTTGCAACATTCTGCAATGAAAACTTTTTTGTGATGGTATTGGCATTAATAGTATTGGTGTTAGCGGGAAAAGGGTGATCGAAATTCAAGCCAGTATTTCTTGGAAATAGAAACAGGTTGAGATATTTAACCAGTCCAATGCATACGTATATTACTTGAACATTAAACATGATATCTTGTAGCTCTTTCCGTTATCTAAGCTGATAAGGCCCTTCACAATTGATTTTGAGTTTCCTGTTGCCGCCCGCGTCTGAAATCGAGAATAATACAATATTTAATTATTTCATTTTTATATAGGATTTTCACCTTTAAAATGACTTTCAATAAACTTCATTTGCTACTTTCGGAGTTCCTTTAGTATACGCTACCACTGCATGTCTTCAATGGGGGACCACAAAATAATTAGTTTCGAAATAAAGAAAATAAAAGATAATTAATAATTAATAATTAAAAGCCACCTCGTCCCTTTTTTTAAACCTCCAACAGGAAACCCAAAATTAATTGTGAAGGGCCGGCCTTAGATTTAATTGTAGAATTTCTCCTCGACCACATTTTACTGTGTACAACGTCTATAGGCCTACAGTGAATATCAGTGCGCTGTGGTTCGGAGAGTTACATAAAACCGTTGGTAGTGTGTATTCAGACGCTTAATCCTGATTAACCTGAACACGTTAAAAGTTACAGACCTTATCGATAAGAGTAGAGGATCATCCGGTATCTTGCCTCACGCCCCGTACGGAATAAACAGTGTAGCTAAAACGTATTTTAATTGGTTTGAGCATGTGCACTTGACTTGAGTTACGGAACGTCTATACTCTGTTTGGCCATCTCGAGACAGTGACGTAACCGCGTATTCTACTAATTGCATCACATAACGCGCGCGCATACTCGCGGCGGTGGCGTACAAACACGAGCGTTGAAAGGCGGAAGATACACACGCGTGCGTAAAAGCTGCGCCTGTTCAGTTACGTCACTGTCTCGAGATGGCCAAACAGAGTATAGCCAGACATTGCCCAAAAATCCACATCCTCTAGGTTTCAGAGGGTTTCCAGTATAGCTCTTGACTGAGCTGCAATAGGAAGTTAACAAGCACTATAACTTATAAGCACTGAGCACTAAGCTCTTTGTCATGTCTGTGCTGTGTCTAGCTCTCTCATGCTCTGCTGCTGTCCTTGTGTGAGAATTTAATATTTAAAAAAATTATAACATTTTTTAGGCTTGATAAACACACTGCACGGCACGCCCACGCAATAGCACTGAAGATGTTTTTGGCAAATTATGTCTCTTTATAATCTCCGGCATATTTCTCCACAAATGACACACAATTACGCCACTGGCAGCCCTAAATACCTCGGATTTTGTGATTTGCGTTTTGCAGTCGATCATCCACTTCGGGTATGCAGCAGTCGCCATCACGGTTGTTTACACCTGCCAACCCTGAGACCACCGAAGGAAGATCTAACATTTTCTCTGATTGGTTGTACTTGCGGTCAATCAATTATGTATAACCAATGATATCAATCGAGACAGAAAGCTATTCCCAGAATATTTCGACCATACCCGTAATCTTTTAAGCAAAGCAATTGAACACAACAACATAAAGAGCTAATTGAAAACACAGTACTCATTCACTACAATGGCGATGTCGAAAGCTGTCTGCTTACTCATTTGGGCTTGTATGTATTTGCTGTTTTCTTCGTTATTTTAACTTGATTGACGTTGAAAAATGTACATTTTAATCACTATTGATAATAGACCCATGATAATATGTTGATCTTGTGTTTCTTTATCTAGGCGCCCTTGTTGGAGCGTTTGATCCGTACTCGCCACCTGATTTGGAAAACAAGGTAAGCTTAAAGTTACATTTATAATTAGGCCAAGTAACAACAATAACGTGTTTCTCGTCCGGACTTTTTTAAAAATCAGTGAGGGCGGCCCTTACTATTTTTTGTTGTTGGAATTTTTGTTATTTTTCAGAACTTAGAAGCCAAATTATAAGCTTTTTGCAAGAGTTTTTTCGATATTCGTATCACTATCTATCTATGTAGGCCCTGGCCTAGTCCAGTGACCTGTCCTAGGTAGCTGGCTACCTAGGCTAGGGTCACAAAACTCCCTATTGACTGTTCACGTCGCGAAATTCACATTTAGTGTCAGCACTGCCAATTTTTCACCTCAATATTTCCCCCAAAATGAGGATGCTTGATCAAAATTAATGAACTCAATGTATTACTAAGAGTTCTAGGAACAACATGTGAGTGCATTTTGATTGATTTCAATTATATTTGATGTGAAAATCTTGAATTAAAAATGTGATTTTCGCGACGTCGTGTGTCTATACATACCTGAACATACCTTGAAGCGCCACACCATCTTCGTTGTTGCCGAAGTTGTGTGGCAAGGGTTGGGCGGGCTTTTTAGCCCATTATAACCCCATTGTTGTTGCTAGTTGTTTTTTGAAGCAGAGGAGTGTTGGTGCCGTAACAGCGCTCTCAGGGAGATTGTTCCAGTCGTCCACTGGATATAGAGGGTGTTGTGGCTATAGTATAGTGAAGCATGAACGATAGTATAGCCACCATTGGGTCTATGTAGGCCCTATGCCAACGAGTGTTTCTCGCGTCTTTTTCATTGAAATATTATAGTCCTAGTTGAAAATGATGAACACACTCACACACAACAAAGACTATGATTTTTGATTTTTTGTTGTTGGAATTTTTGAAAATTATAACAAATAACAAAAAATATTGGAGCGGCGTCAAAAATCGGTGCGGGCGTGGAAGTGAAACACATAACTTTTGTTACTTGGCCTTACAACAAGGTCGCTGCTGCCTGATTCCAATGTGATCATGTGTGTGCAGAGCAGGGGTAAAGCTGAAGAACTGGAATCAATAGAAATCAATATGACAACTTTAAAAATACAATTCTTAATTCAAATTAAGTTTAGTCCTCAAATAGCAAGCATTGATTGAATCCAACAAATGATTGTGATGACCTCCTACTCATTTAATAATTAATTCAGGATTTATTGGTTGTAGGCCTAGGCCTAACTTGTGCCAATGGGCAAGTAGGAGTTCTCAATTAAACATACAGTATACCCCAGGGTACTCATGATTATTAAGCTGATCTCAAAATAATTTGATTATCTCTAGATCTAGATTTTTAATATTATAAATAATATCGAGATGACTGTCTTGAGATATTTTGATTTAACTCGAGATCTTGGTCATTTTGAATGCATCTCAAAACGTCGCCTCAATATATTAGCGTTAAGGGGTTGCAGGAATGATGTGGTCATATTCATCTTTAGTGCTGGATAGGGACTTTGCCATTACAGATTGTAATAGGTTGAATTGGTATTTTTAAACAGGTGCTTGTAATGTACTAATGGTATGTTTATAATTTGCCTATATTTAGAACAAATCATAATTTAATCTATTTCTAAATGAATTGTCATTTCGCTGGGATGTAAATATGCCTCGGTATTAATAAAATGAATTTGTTATTTGTCTAACAACACTCAACAGCCTACCACAATGAATTAATTTATTATCTGTAGGAAAGAAATGGTTTCAAGATGGATATTTACCTTTTTATATTGACAAACTTTTGAAATTTGGGAGCTACTTTTGAAAAAAAACCCACCTGTAATTTCATTTTTGAGTGTTATTTTGAAATTGTTGACAAAGACTTTACATACATTATGGTTAGGGCTCGTTCATCTGGTGCCCGTCCCTGTGGTCTCTAGTGGGTAATCCTAATCGATAGCGAAGAGGGACTGGGTTCGAGTAACATTTCAAATAGCAAAGGCCCTCGGGCCCTCAGCCCTTAAAAATAAGTTTGGGCATGCTGAAAACCTATCATATGGGCCGGGCCCTTGGAACACTGCTGATCAAGAGTATCAAATGTGTAATGGCCCAATGATTTAACCACAGGAACATATTTGCTTATTTGAAACACTAGACGGTTCAAGACCTTGATTTTTAAAGTCTTTGTTAATTTAATTCACTCCAGTTTGTCCGAGTCTATACATGTATATTATTTACTTTTTGATTTAATCAATATAATACAATACAGACCTTAAAATACTTAAAGAATTTTAGGGGCTATTTTGTTTTAAAAAGTGCCCTCATAATCTTTTTCAGGGGATATTTTGGCATTTTCACCTGGGTGGGGGGGGGGGGGGGGGCAGTATCTTCCTAACTGGATCTGGATATACTTAGCTAAACAGGTGTCCACGTCATGGTAGAGTTTCTGGTCCCAATACCTAATAATTGTTGTGGCTTCGTCCCCATTTATTTTGAGTCCTGTTTAACAACACATGTATATAAACTTGGTAGAACATACAAGATATTGTGTTAACATTTTCATTAAGTTATTGAATGCCACAGCGTGTGATAGTACTCGATAGATCTTCCGCCAAAGCCAAATAGGGTCGCCTTTTCACCTGTCTGATAAACTAATTATGACCCCTAATGTATGCGTTCATTTTTCGCCAATGGGGCCTGAAAATGTTGCTAGTGGTAGCTGAGATCCATGTGGTAAATATGGGTGGCAAAACGATAATAAAAATGTAGTTCAAAATCCTTGGTGGCACATACAACAACAAAAATTAGTACCCCTCCGCCCCCTCCCCCTGGGAAAAAGTATCAATATTTGTTTTCTAATGATTTCACACAAACAACTTCAAGCCATAATAGTATAAGGCGGCAGGCCCTTTATTAAATCAAAAAGATACAGTGAAGTATCCTAATTCCTAATACCTGAGACGAATATACCTGTTCAGGTATATTCGTCTCAGCTAATACTAGTAATGATTAAGCATAAGTATGGCCATTCACCCATGTGTAGGCCTAATCCCATTAAAATATTGAAGTGAACTGTCATGCTCTCAGGCAAGCAAATCGAGGACATGCTAAACAATCAACATGTAATCTATAAGTGTATGGGTGTCATTCTTTAAATGTCCCTATTGAAGATATGCAGTGGCAGGGTAGTATTAAAAGGCACTCCATAGATTCAGGCAAATAGGTCAGCAGACAATGAATGCTGGCTCGACAAGCTTATTGTAAGTACCTCGAACTAATCTAAACCCACATGGTTGAGCAAGTCTTACCAGACAGAGGTACCGATCTTTCCACAATGATCACACACTGATTAAACCCAAAGCCAAAACATATTGTTTGTTTGTCCATAGAGGCCCGGTAGGGTCGGATTATTTTATTTTATTATTCATCACATTCAAAAGACAACTTTAAAATAGTTGCTAAATAAGATGTAAATAGGAATATTTTACTCTTAATATCACTTTATAAACATACCATTACAAGCACCTGTCCAAAAATACCAATATGCCACGTATTAAAATCTGTAATGGCAAAGTCCCTATGCACTAAAGATTAGGTTAGGTATTCATTTGTAGAGTAAAAACTTTGATGTCAGTTTTCAAAATCAGGATAGGTCCGAAATGGACAAACAAACAACTCTTTTTGGGGGGGGGGGTGGTGGCTTAAACCTAGAAGCCTTGCAGTGGCGATGGACCAAAGAACAGGAGACGGGGGTTAAATGGGGGCCGGAACGACCCATTTCTAAACAAATTAAATGAATTGTATGAACATTTTTGAATTATTTTAAAATTTTGAAACTGTAGCAAATATTCACAACATCCCCTAATTGGGGCTTGTCTCACGTCTTCTGCTTTTTGTAGACAATATTCATTTAACATAAATTTCAGACATAAATTTCAGAAACAACAATTTTTTTCAAATTATGTCATGATACTATGTGGTATGAATATAGCCAGCTTTTGTGTAACAAGACCCTACCTTTTCTTTCATTCTGAGGAGCTATTGGTTAGTTCACCGTCTAGACATTTTGTAGACACCGAAAAAAAACCATTCTGTTGTGCGAGCCTGACAGACTCTTTTCTTTTTTTTAAATTCTGTCCACACAAAAAATCTGATGAAAAACAAAAATTATGAACTTTTTATGACATTTTGAGTTGAGTACTTGCCCATATAATATAGGGCATTTCACCAAAAATTGAAAATGCAGATAAAAATACATTTTAGGAACATTTGATTAAATCCACATGAATACACTTGTTTAAAACCCCTTTCAAGCAGAACTTCTACCAAATCCAGCCTTATAAGTAAATACTCATGTGTAAACACTTTTATCAAGTTATTTATCTTAGAATTAGATATTGAATAATAATAATATTCATTACACTCTGCTATTGTGTAATATTGTATGTTTATGCTTTTAATTGCACTACACACACACACACATTGTATTTTTCAACTGGTTAGATTACTTCTAGACATATATAGGTTTACCCAACATTAAACAAGTGAGCATATTGAAAATTCAAATATTCCAATTTTGTAGATTTCTGTCCAAATATCTCTGAGACGTAATTGGACATGACACACACCACACTGAGCACACCCTGGTATATTATAAATAGCCTCTCCCTAGTTTAATGCACTTTTTTCAATTTGGCCAATAATGGCCATACAAATACAAAAATTAAACATAACACTGTGCAAAAAACTTTACATATATATTCAGCAATGTGTGTTATTTATGCTCAAGTCAAACATATTATCTGATTATAAGTTTTAACATCAATGTAGGATAAACATCTACCAGGGACATAATCACTTGAGCAACAAAGTTTTGCTATTTTAATCTTGAAAACTGAAAGTTCTTTAAAAACAGGGGGTGTGGGAGTCACCCAGATACTTTGGGATTGAGGCATGTACCACCAGCAAAATTGATATTAACTGGGGGGGGGGGGTTGCCCCAAAGTTGACCAGTGAGTTATAATTGTCCCTAATTTTTGACACATTTCACCCAAATTTACCAAATAAAGCAAATTTCAGAACACAGGCTTTGATTTTCCAATGTTGCCAACATTTTTGGGGAAAATTAGACCGAATTCATAATGTAGGTAGGTGTAAAGGAGTCATTCGTTTATCAGACAGGTAAAAAAGTACCCTAGTTGGGGACTCATCCCTGTGACCTTATATTATAACAACTAAGTAACACCACCACCACCCCCCCCCCCCCTCCTTCACCCACAGATTTTGTTATAAGAATACAGACACCCAATTAATTTCAAACAGCTATTTTCACCCATTTATCTGTGTGTACCTACTCCCGGAGAGGGAGGTACTTATTGGATATTTTCCAAATAGGGTCCCATTTTCACCAGTCTGGTAAACGAATGACCCCTTTTCATAAGTAATGTTTTTGGAAATGTACATGCATGGGTCTAAAATCCTTAATTTTGCTGTTTTTCACAGACATTTTAGAAAAATCGGTCAAATATATGGGAAAATTATGGGTCTCCACTCTCCGGTAAACATACATTTTCCCCTGAAAATTGGTCAATGTTTGGGTCATTTTTCATTTTTCCTGGCAGCCCACCTGTACCAAAAAAATATCTGAGTACCCCCCTCCCCCTGCATAACTAATCAGCCAATAGACCATATTCACGCGGCAGCCATTTTCTAAAATTTACCACCCAAGCCTCGTTCTCGTTACGTATACCTGCGCCTGCGTGACTTGTGTGAGGATGCGTACGCCGCGCGCTTTGGTACCACGCTTCTCGCGCAGTTCTATTGTGCAGCACGAGGCGCAGATAGACCAAGGAATGAGGCTTGGGTGGCATATTTTGGAAAATGTCTTCCGCGTGAATAGAGTCTATAGGTACCAATCAGTGCCAGTTATATACTATAAAAGTATGGATAAGGAAGCTCAAAATCTCAAAAATAAAAACAAGCAAAATTGACCGAAATGTGCAAAGCGTGAAAAATTACACTCTGGAATATGTCCACTTTTACAGTTTTGAACTTTTATTGGAAAACGACCTTTCGTCCCCATATGGGGCAATTAAAGGCTTAAACATAGTACAATCTTAATATTTTTTATAGTTAACACTACTATCTAAAACTACTAACTAACACTACTAACTAACTCTACAATAACATCTAACATTACAACACTAATCATTGTTGGTAGGGGGAAATACTAATAAAAAGAAATAGACCAGATTAGTTAGATGTGTCTTAACAATGATATTATAGCACTTATACAGAACAAATATAATAAATCCGAATAATTTGATAAACGGATGAACTTTGAGGGGAAAATCAAAATAAAGAGGAATTGAGGCTCTGAGAGCCTAAATTTGTTGGAAATTTCTTTAATGAATTTACAAAGATTAATAATATCGGTATTCGGTACGGTTGTTTGAATTAAAAAGCTCATACATTTTGATTGTATTGCAATGAATGGTGAATTTTTGGTCAATGAGTTTGATTCTGAGTTGATGAAAATACTTGCATTCAAAAATGTAATGATATTCATCACCAATAATATTGTCATTACAAATAGTGCACACTCTGTCATTATGAGTTGTATTGTAATATCTACCAGTTACTACAGGAATATTTGAATTACTAACTCTAAATCTACCCGGGGTGCTCAGTGGTCATTACGAGAGGGGTATCATGCGCGTCCAAGAAATCATGTAATTAGGGTAGTTTTTCAAGCTGGGGCACGCTACGTACGTAACGTGAATAGGGTATCAAAACAAGCCAAATTAAGAAAAAGGGTATACTTTTTACATCATTGGCTTTCATATTTAGGGTCCTTATTTGCTTCATGAGGATTATAGATAGCCATGATACATGGGCGAGATATATTTCACAAATTGTATCCTTCGCAAGTGATCTGATAAATCAGCTCAACATTTGTTTCATAATACTTATAGCTTATTAGGGAAGGAAAAAAAGGTTAAAAATGTGTCATATGCGGAAAATAGGTTTAAATTATACAAATTACTTGCTTAGGGTTTCAAAATAATTTGAGTACTTGTTTAGGGTATCAAAATATTTTGAGTACTTGTTTAGGGTATTGGAAATACGGATATTACTTGCTTAGGGTATGTAAAATACCATGCTATACTTTTTAGGGGGTGTTTTTTCACATTAACACAATGACATATTTAGGGTACTTTTTGAAAGTCCTTGGACGCGCATGATACCCCCTTGTAATGACACTGCTCCCCGGGAAATATTAATAGCATGAGATTTGGGTAAATCCAATAAGTAGCTTTCAAGTTTGAGCTCCTTTTTAAAGATTCTATAGATAATACAAGAGGATGAATTGTCTACTAGGCTACACCAAGTCTGTAAATACTGATCATTGATTCTAATTTTAATATTACTCTTAATCCAGGATTAAATAATGTTTTGAGATAACCAAACAGTATTGAAACCACAATCATTCAGGATACGTTCTATTTCACTAATCCATTTGGAAACTTCATTATTTTCAACATGTAATTTAAATATAAGAAGCTATAAAGGATTTTGCTAATTCTATGCTAGCTTTCATGATATTTTTGCCCAGTAAGGCCAACAACAACAAAAAAGTTGACTTGCCCTTTCCGACCGACCTGAATTTTCGGAAATCTAGGGTCGCTTGTTTTTGGGGGTATTTTTTCGAAGTTAAAAAAAATTTGAAAGAAGCACATAAATTATTAATAAAGAAAGATGAAAACATGTTTTTGAGTACATGTAGTATCTGCTTGTTTAAAAATCAAAACAAACAAAAAAATCAAAAAAATAAAATCAAAAAATATAATAAATTAAAACTGGTTTTTGAGCAGAATTTTTTCAACAATTTTCTTTCAACAAAAAAAATAAATCCAAACGTCCGACCCAGACTCTGGCCCTGAAAGGGCAAGTCAACTTTTTTTTAGCGACCCAATTCACAAAGTACCATACATGTTGTTGATGAAGACATACAATTTAAGATTAATTTACAAAATCTGATATGGAGTTTCTCTGCAAGTTTCAGAACCATTCAACAAAATAAGCGAAACAAGAGCAGAGGCTGATCGGTTAAAGGTTAACATGGTTATGAAAAAATAAATTTATGATTTTGATATTGATAGGTACCTCACAATGTTGGACAATATCTAGGCTATCTGAAACTGCATTTAAAAATAATTAAAATGTGGTATGTTCGCGGAACAGTCCATTATTGCCCAAGGGGTGAAAACAAGATGCGTCACGGACGGACATTTTAGTTCAAGTTCATCATGCTATATTTTTATGTTAATGTAACATTTTCAGAGTTTTGTGATGTAATGTTGATAGCTGACACACTTTTCCATCAAATAAGATAAATATTTGGGAAAAAAGTTCTGGGGAAGTTATATCGCTAGACTTGCGTTAACATTTTGATGTTTTGCTGTCCGTCCGTGACACAAAAAAAGTTTAAAAGTTTTTAAACTAATTTCAAGGACAAAGTAAAAAAATAAAAACATAGTGAAGTATCTCCCTTATATGTATTCTTTCCCATGCAGGAGTATTAATTAATTAGGGCAGGCATAAATTAGTTAAATCTTTAATTAAAAGTTGTCACGGACGGACACAAATTTTGTCACGGACGGACACTGTTAGCTACTGTTCAGTTCTCAGCACACAAGCAAAGCTGAATACCACCCCTCTTACCATTAAATGAACTAGTCCATACAGGTATGCCCTTTATGCAAATGAGTAGGTTTGCTAAAGCAGTGAGCACATGTTATGATGCTCACCAGGTGCACTGTAAAATTACTTGAAGTCAAATGAGGTCATTTTGCTTATTTGCGCATTTGTGAACCCTCAGCAGATCTTCTTTGGTGAATCTGTAGTATAGCTTGCGCTTGTTAACCTTACTGCCTGTACATGCTGAAATAATGCTTGTAAATTAAAAGGGGTAGCATGAGATCAGTTAAAAGACACTGTTTAAAATTGCCCCATATAATAAGTGTATGTAAAGTAAAAGCAAGTAACAGCATTGAAATCAGAAAGTATCATTGCGTTATCATATCAAGTATCATATTGGAGATGTTAGCACAAATTTAATTTTAAGCTTTGCACTATCAAAAGTTGCAGGCTTTTTCTTCATGAAACTTTTAAAAACTCAAAACACGGTTGGATGCCTACATGTATCCATTATCACTAACCTTTAATTAACTCAATTAATTGAACAAAAACTTATCAAAGAAGGGTCAAAATTGTTTTAAAAAGTTGTATCACAGCATACACTTACAGTCTTTTACACAATTAATCGAACAAAATTTATCAAAGAAGGGTCAAAATTGTTTTACAAAGTTGTATCACAGCATACAGTCTATTTATATGATGCAGCAGGTCTATCTCTTGCCATTTATGGTAAGAGGGGCAGGATTCAGTTTGGCATTTGTACTCAGAACTGAACTGAATAATGTCCGTCCGTGACAAAATTTGTGTCTGTGTCCGTGACAACTTTTAATCACTGATTTAACTTATTTATTGACGCCATTGTTAAGTTTCATTTCTACATGAGAAAGGGGGTATATAGGGGAGATAGCTCACTATGTTTTTATTTTTTCTCCATTTCCTTGAAATGTGTCACGGACGGACAGCTCTGCATCAAAAAGTTATCACAAGGGCAGGGTAATTACTTCCCAGAACTTTTTTTCTGAAATATATTTCTTATTTAATGGGTAAATGTGCCATCTATCAATTTTTTTTATTTTAAAATATTGAAAATGTTTCATTAACATAAAATATGGCAAGGTCAACTTCTACTAAGAATGTCTGTCCATGACGCATCTTTTTTCTACCCCTTGGGCAATAATGGACTGTTCCGAAAACTTTTCCGCATTGTTTCTTCTTTTGGAATGCAGTTTCAGTTAGCCAAGATGTTGTCCAATATTGTGAGGTACATTTCAATATCAATATCAAAAAGTATTTTTTTCACACCAATGTAACCTTGAACAGATCACCCTCTGCTATCAAAGTGCCAAATTCTGCAACCTTTGAATATAACCATCACACTGGTTTTGGTATATTGTGATCCTTTTTAATTACTAAGACTGAAAAATGATGACATACAATTTTTCTTACTATTTTGTAAGTATTTGATACCATTTGTCATGTAAATAAGTGGCAATTTCAAAGTTCTTCAACATCTGTGTCCGTCCGTGACGCTAACAAATTTCCGTCTGTGACACAGCTTGTTACAGGTCTACCCTTCTCCTGTAAAAAATAAATCTGTTTTCAAATGCTGTGTATCAAACCATGTATCTCACTTACTATTTGACCATGGAAAGCTTGAGGAATATGGAATTGTTTAAATAGAAATTAAGAAGAAGTACTAAAGGTCCGGAGAATCCTATTTCTATCTTGTCCGTAGTGTTGAAAAAAGACTTATATCTTGACTGCTTTTTATTACTAAGACTGAAAATTCATGACTTAACATTTTTCTTACTATTTTGTAAGTATTTGATACTATTTTTTCATACTAAAGTGTAAATAAGTGGCAATTTCAAAGTTTTTTATGTAGTTAACATTTGTGTCCGTCCGTGACGCTCAAAAATGTCCGTCCGTGACAAAGTTTGTTACCCTACCCCTGTAAAAAATAAGAAATATTTTCATATGCTGTGTATCAGATATTCAAACCATGTATATTACTTACTATTTGACCTGGAAAGCATTGGGGAATATGGAGTTGACTAGATAGAAATTAAAAAGAAGCACTAAAAGGTAGAGAACTCTATTTCTATCTAGTCCGTCCGTGACACAAACATTTTCGTCGTTCTATTTTTAGTAACAAACCACACCTTATTTGTTTTTGTGTATTTCAATAAAGTTGATGATTCTCTATAACATTAAACATAAAAAGTTGAATAAATGTCAGTAGTTACTTTTTACAAACTGTTTTTCGCTCATGTTTTGCACAAACGTCCGTCCGTGACAAACCGATCAGCCTCAGCATCAAACAGGTTTAATTGGATATCAATTGGAAGGCAGAGTTTTCTAGCCTTTGGGATTACGGACAACATTGCTTTATTAGCTTGATCAAAGAGACGCTTCTGCGCCTTTAAAGCTACCATTATAGTTAAAGACGATCCCAAGTTATAGTCATCCACACATTGATATTGGTGTCGCCAAATGTAAAGCATGGAATTTTTCTAATTTTGCCTCTGGAAAATACAACAACTTTTGTTTTTGAAGCATTAACTTTAAGATTCCATTCTTGGCAGTAATCAAAAAGTGAGTTGAGAGTGTTTTGAAGATCTTGTTGGGATTCACATAAGATAATTGTATCATCTGCATAAAGAATTACCAATTTGACGTAACTTACAATCTCCTCGTCAAACAGTTTATCATTTATAAGATCAGAAATTGTTTTAAGACCCTTACTTTTAGTAAGCAAGTGTGTTTCAAAATCGTTTAAAAAAATTGAGAACAACAAACGGCTTGGTTGAGTTAGCACTGGTTTCATGCCTGCTTGGTTGAGTTAGCACTGGTTTCATGCCTGCTTGGTTGAGTTAGCACTGGTTTCATGCCTGCTTGGTTGAGTTAGCACTGGTTTCATGCCGTGTCTGCATCATCCAGTGAGCTGAAAACTGGTATGAATTAGCACTGTGAATGGTTCAAAGTATGCTTTATGAGTTCGCTAATGCTCATTCTGATTTTACCCCGGGGGGGGGCACTCAACTTATTTGGGGGTAGGGGTGTGCTGCCCAGGGTCTCAAAAAGGGGGCTTCGGAACTGAAGTGAGAGAATTTTATGACAAAAAATGGGGTCTTAAGAACTTGATTTTCTCAAAAAAGTAGGTCTTCAGAACATGGGTGGTTTTTTTCAAATTTGATTAATAAGAATGCAAATTTGCCAAAAATTGGGGGCTTTGGAATGAAAATTGGCGCAAATTTTTGAATTTTCAATAAATTGGAGGTCTTAAGAGCGGATGCAGGCTCAAAACGGGGTCTTAAGAGCTAGCAGAAGAGGATGAAAAAGGGGTATTCAGGGCGGCACATACCTATACGGATACCCCTTTCCAATGCCAGTGCCCCCCCCCCCCCCCCTGTTTTTTTACAGATGTCAGCAAGGCAGCTAGTGCTAGGTTGATCGAGTCTCAAGTACTCTGAATAATCCAAATAATTCTGATCTGGTATATTTTAATCTATCTAACAATCTCTTTGGATCCGCTTCATTTATAATCTGGGATGGTTGAATTCACCCCCATCTCTTACATACAATTTATGACAAGAAGAAAAATACAAAATTAACAACAAATGCTGTCATAAATGGAGATGTTAGACCCAGAAATGACACCCCCTAAAATGGTTGAATTCGCATTGTCTCTTCATTTTCTTGCATGACTAAATTTGTTCGAAAGATACTTTAGCAGTCATAACAACTTTAGCAGTCATTAACAACTTTAGCAGTCATATAACAACTTTAGCAGTCAGAAATGTAATGATAGGACCGGCCCCCATTTTTGGACCTCCCTAAAATGATTAAATTTAATCAAAAGAAGGTATCATGGGATTGGATAAAATGAACTGTCCGGGGGTCTTTTCAGGTAGTCTGAGGGTTCTTAGTATTTACAAACAATCATAATATTAATAAGTGATGTCTGAAACTTGAATACCCCAAACCCAAACAGTAAAACATCAAGTCTTCAATCCAATGTCTCTATGGTATGAAGATTCTATAGTACAGCACTGTTAACCATTTGCTAGTCCAATACTCCAAGTCAGTTAAAAGCCTCACAAATCCCACTCAAAGGGTTGATCCTTATTTTAAAAGTTCTAAAGTCGGATGGGTTTATAGGTTAGCATCTCTCTGGTTCAATAATCCAACAAAATAAGTTCCATAATCCAAATTTAGTGTAAAAGATTATCTAATCTGTAACTGATCCGTAAAGGCTCAATAATATGAATAATTGAAGGATCTTACATCCGAATATTGCAAATTTGTATAGTCTGAAAGATGAAGAATTGATCCTTCAAACACACGAACAAGTTTTTTTATAATCAGACCAGTGATTTCACTCACCCTATACAAAGGGTGAAATACCCTTCACTTTTGATTTTCACCCTTCATAATGTTTCTCAAGAGTGAAAGTTGTTGCAAATTTCATTGTGTTGCAGCCCAAAACACTGCGCGAGCACACGTTTTGGCCATCATTTGGGTTTTTCATCCTCGAAAAATAAACCCAGTGAAATTACATATCCATTGTCAGATGAAAATCTTACCGTTTTTAAATAAGTTTTCCAGATCGACAAATAACAACTAATGGGCAATTCCAAGCAAATGTCAACCAAATAGCCAAAATTTCAAATGTGCATCCAAAGTTTAATTCTATGCCTATAATGTAGGCAAGAGTCCAAAGTTCAGGAATTTTTAGTTTGTTTAGCGATACTATGTTTTTTGATGTATAAACTAGCTAATTAGCATAAATTTGCATATTTGCAGCTTACAAAATCAGTGAAAAGGCTTGTTTTTATTTATTCCATATCTTTTAGACACATAGGTATGATGTTTAAATAAATGCCAGGCACAATAGTAGTACTGATGGGAAAAGTTTTGAAATAAATTTAATTTTGATCAACGGCCAATTAGCCTCGTTAATCCAGGTAATTAGTATGCATTGCATAATCTCATGTCATTCCGCAACGCAAAAGTACAATTTTTTAGGATAGCAAGAAAAAAAATGTACCCTATTTTCATTTAACTATTTTTTCTCTGCACACAATTGACATGCTTCACAATGACCACAAAAAAATTGGAAAATTCTGTTAATTAATAGCCCTAACGAGCGTTGCGGAATGACGTGTTGCGGAATGACAAAGGTATTAATCCCTATATTTAGGCAATTTATTGAGCAAATTGTGATATTTTTGTGTACTTGGTATAAGATCATCCTTATTTATGATAATTCATTCAAATATGGACTGTAAACTTCTAAAAAAGTTTCAAAATTGATGAAAACTCATAATTTGCTGAATTAGGCAACTTTGATGTGCAAGCTGTTGAATTCGGGAACTAAATCACAAAATCATGGCTACTTTACCTGTAAATGATGATTTCATTGTGAAAATAGTTGGGTTACTTGTATTCACGAATTTGTAACATATGAAATGCCACTGATTACTCTTTCTTTTATTTTTTATGCATATTAAAGCATAAAAACATGTTTTTTCTTTTCTCTATGGAGTTTTGCACACAAATTCACACTGTCATCCCGCAACGTCATTCCGCAACGCCTACTTTTATTTTTTGATGACCTACTAGAAATCCTAGCTGATGATTAAGTTTTATGAAAATGCTTTTGTCAGTTAGCTAACACTTCAAACCTTCTAAAAAGTAACTTCAATAATGATACACTCTAAAAAGCTCACAGAGTTTTCACTTTGTGTAAACATGTAAAAAAAACACCAATCGTCTGCGTCATTCCGCAACGCAAATTTGCATATGCAAATTAGGATACTTGGAAGCGCAGTCTAATTTTTTCCCTAGGTTTATTTTTTGAGTATCAATCGCTATTATCAAATAAAGTTGTAAAATGGGGAGTAACTACAAATCTCTGGGTTTTACACCCAAAAGAAAGTGGATTTTTGTGTGTAAATGTCATTCCACAACGCATGGAATTGCCCATATAAGATTCAGACTGAAGAGCATTTTTTTATGATTCGGAATAAAGAACCTCATTTCAAATTTATACTACAGAACCTGCTTTAATATTTGAATTTGCAGACCCTTTCTTAATAATTGGAATTTAAACATAATCATAATATTGGGACTTTTTTCAGATGATAGATTCTTCAGATTATTGAACCTTAGGCCTAATTACGTTAATACTATAAAACCTTAGTACTATAGAACCTTATTTTTTCGTTATATAGAACCCGTCGAACAGGGGCGTAACAGAGGTTGGTTGTCAGGGGGGGCACAGCCAAAAGAAATCCTGGTTAGAATAATTCCGTCCCGGAATTTTTCGTAAAAGGTTGCCTCAAATTTTTCCCCAGTCAGTCACCTCGTGAATTTCACGTAAGTGGGGGGGGGGGGGGGGGGGGGGGTGGGGGTATGGTCAAAAAAAATTGCACGGTCACAAAATTTCGCACGGTCACAAAATTTCGCAGTACAAAAAGCACAACAGTCAACAATTTGTTGACTGTTGTGCTTTTTGTACTGCGAAATTTTCTTTCTTTCTTTCTTTCCCTTCTTTTCTTTCTTTCCCCTTTTTTCTCCTTTTCCTTTTTCTTTTTCCTCCATTTTTCCTTTCTCTCTCTCTTTTCTTTCCCTTTCCCCCTTCTTTTCCTCTTTTCCCTTCCCTCAATTTTTCCTGGTGGGTAGGTTTGAATTTCCTGCTGAGCACCTTCAGGGGGGCACTGTGCCCCCCCCCCCCACCCCCCCCCCCCCCCCCCCCCCCGGCTGTTACGCCACTGCCGTCGGACTATACAACTGTGACTCTGAACATGTCACCAAATGGTCTTCACTTGATTACAAGGAATTTTACTTGTTATAGCATACTCGTTTAAATTCACTTAACCCTTTGAACCCGGAGTTATTATAAGGGTTCGGTACACCCACCCTGACTTCTCCGGGGGTAAAATGCTAAATATAGTACACCTATATCATCCGTAATATATGTTACCGATGATAGAGGGCAGTATGCCATTGTACTACACGTATAACGTAACCTATTTATAACATAAAACCGTCCGTTTTTATCGCCAAAATTGCCAATCATGACCGTAAAACAATGCATCCCTGGCCCTGTCTACCTGAGAATCATCTGCGCCATATTGTGTTGCATATTCATCCAATTTTGCGCTATTTTTGACTGTTTTCTTCAGCTAAATGACATCAAATCACAACGAAAACCTTGCGAAACAATGTATTTCACATCGGGTGAACATCACATGACTTTCATGTCACATGACCACTCAGTCATATGATCAATGTGTCATCTGTTCGCTCAGGTCAATTTTTCAACCTATCGGGTTATACGACATTCTCCGATAGGTCGATAAATCGACCTATCGGGTTCAAAGGGTTAATACTTGAAAACAAGTCTTTTGGTCAACATAGACAAATAGACATTTTATGTGAAGAAAAAAAGACTTATAATAAGTGAGCACATTTGAAAACAAAAGGTATACCAATTTATTAACATGAATATTCATTCCAAATATTGACACATGTATTCATAAAACTTTTCTTTCTTTACTTCTCAGGGGGAACATGAAGTAGAACTGCAAGACATAGCTTTCCTAATCCGCAGTCAGCCCACACAGTGGCACAATGAAAGGGCTGAGGCTGTAAAGGCTGATATTGAACAGCAAGCAAGGCTTCTCCAATTGGTAAGATTTTGTAGATGTATGGCAGGAATGTACTTTCGGCGCGAATCCGTGAATCGATTCGCGTGAAGATTCGCGTAAAATCACTTCCGCATGAATCCAGGTGGATTCTCACAGCAAAAAAAATAAAATAAAAAAAATATTTAAAAAATCTTCTTCTTTTTTTAATTTATAGATGACTGGTATTTGACTCTAAACTGTTCAAGTTGAAATTAAAATGATGATTGTTCTTAGTTGGTTTTTGAAATCTGCTGTGCAGATTGTTAGTTACCTGAAAGAAAAGAAAAAGATACACATTAAAGATGACATGTTAACTTGTGTGTAAACTTAAGAAGTGTTTGATTCAATTTGTGTACTATTATTTTCTAAGTATTCAATAGTACAATAAATGTTTAAAATGCGGAATTTAAATTCAGTAAAAAGGATTCTCGCAAAAATATTCTGCGAGAATCCATGGATTCTCGCAAAATTCCTCTGCGAGAATCCATTTGGATTCTCGCAGGATGTCGCGAAAGTACATCCCTGTATGGCCAAACAAAGAAGATTGTCTGTCTCAGAAGCACGCCCGCATTGGTATGTGAAATGAGCTACGGCGCGTAGGTCTACGCGCTGAGGCCTAAAAATAAAATCCTATTTTTTTTGGGGGGGGGGGGATTTTTTACAAAATATTTTTAAAAAAAGGTCTCTATACGCTTGGATTAGCAACAACAACAAAAAATTAGCAAACCTCATAGCCTTTTTTCTAAAAACAAGGTCTTCTAAAAAACTGGGTGGACAAGTGTCAAAAGGATGAGAAGACTTGATATTGGTTTTGTTGACTTTTGTGGAAGTCGGCAAGAGGATCATTAGTGTGTTGTTTCTGGAAGAAAATCACCGAGACCGGCGAGACGTTATGTGAGCGATATGTGGTAAAGTTTACTATGGGGGAAAAAAGAAGAAAAAAATATCATAATTTAAAATTTAATTTAAATTCCAATGTTTATTAATTACGAGAAAAACGTAATTTATGACAAATTCAAAAGTGCAACAAAATAACATTAAATAAAGTGCTCAATCGTACCCTCAAAAAAAGTCTCGTTAATAAAACAAACTATTGATATTGTAATTAATTAATATAATGGAACATCAAAAAGTAGCAATGTATTATACACACAAAAAAGGTGGCTCCACGCGGATTTGACCCGGGGTTCTCCGCGTGATAGGCAGTGATCTCGACCACTACACCACACATTCTCATTACTTTCAATGGAGTTACAATGAATATACATCATTCAGACTCTCACTCAATAAACTAAATCAAAAATTAAATGTGATATTTATTTATTATTTAAAGGCTACATTGTCAATTAGAGCACCATTTTATTTACGGTAATAGACACATTTAATATAAAATATAATAAAAATATTAATTTCGCACTGAATAACTGAATTTGGAGGTATTTTTGGTTTTATTACGACCCAACTGGTCTCTATGGTGGCCAAGTTAACTTGTCCACCAAAAAATAAAATCGCACAGCACTTAGCTTTTTTGCCAAATGAGTCAAGATCGGTCCATGATCAGCAAAAATCTCCCTTACTTACCGATCCAATGAACCGATACAACACGATTACTTTCTGGAAACGTTATCGTAAATCTGATGTGGCTAACCTTTTAGGCATTTAAGATTTACTTCCTAAAAACAGAGGGGATCAAAAAATGCCGCCCCTGAGTCGCTATTGCGTCACTTATTTACATCGCACATGTATTATTTTATGAATGGCTGGGGTTCAAAGTTTTGTGTAATTTTTATGGATTGAGAGTGTATTAAATATCGGGAACCAAGGAGGATATCGGGATCATCCGATCTGTTAAATTATGGATCGGGTATCTGCAATTACCGATCTAGGGTAGATTGGCCCATCTTCGGGGATGGGGGGGGGGGGGGGGGGGGGTAACCCTAAATTTAATTTGAGTAAGGTGCATCACCAGAAACTTGATTATGTTTCTAACTTTTTTTGGATCACTCTGTATAGGAAAGTTTGTAAAAATACAAATAAAATAAATTACATACAGCGCAAGTTGGGGTGAGGGATCCCCTAAATTTTCATGTGGGTGGATGTCCCTTTTTTTTTGGCCATTTTAGTTCAAAAACTGAAAATATTTACGTGCTTTCTTTGGGTTGCGCGCATTTTTTCTACCTTCCCCCCTTATTTGTTGCTTCCGCCGCCGCCACTGGTTTTCAGTAACAAAGGTATCATTGAAAAGCTTGCTTTATAAGATTCTATCAGATATTTTCAAAATCTCATATTTTTGAAAAGTAGACATGATGTATCATGTACCATTTCCCTATTAAGCGCCCAGGGCTCTTAGCAAAGTCATTTTGGGTTGGCGCTTATTAAGTTACTCATTTTAAAATCGTTTATCGTGGAAACTGTCAAATTGTTTCCGAATTTTGATGCACATTTTTGGTGGAAAATGTGCACAGCCCGTCGATACGTTGATCGCCAACATGCTGTTGATGCCGGGACTTTTGGATGCTACTTTCATGCTTTATTTTGAGATGCAGTGGCTAAAAAGATGGGCGCTTATTAGGTGTTACTTTTTGGTAGTCATTGGGGAAAAGATGGGCATGGGCACTTAATAGGGATAATACAGTACCCAGGATATATGATCCATCACATACCCTCACATGCACAGGTTTTCTTACTTTAGTAACGATTTTAGAGAGTAGCCAGGGAAATAACGATAATAACCTGAACCCTGTGGTTCAACGTCAAATCGGATCCCTAAATTGCTGTGTAAGATTAGCAATTTATGCATAGTTCTTTGTTGTACAAATTGCCAGACAGGACTCCCTAAAGTGAATAAATTATCCAATTATAGCAAACAGCTTGTCACAGGCCTAATGATATGCAGCCTGCCTATCTTAAGGTCTGGAGATTGGTCTCCCAGATCTGAGTAGGTTTTGAGTAAAAAAACCCCAGTTCATATCAATATAATTCATATGGGAACCAACTTGTTTTAGCCCTATCTGATCCCTTAATTTCAACATCCAATCAAGATTATATTAAATTCCTGGATAACATTAGATATCTATTCAAAGTAACTTGTTGTGTATAGGCTAGACAGAACTCACAGGCCATATTTGTGACCTTACCATCTTAAGGTTAGGAGATTGGTTTGAATTGAAGCAAGGCCGGCATATATCCACCTGGCTTCACAGGCCATATTTGTGACCTTACCATCTTACGGTTAGGAGATTGGTTTGAATTGAAGCAAGGCCGGCATATATCCACCTGACTATAGTAAAAAATATGTTCATGTATGCCCTTTCGATTAAAGCCTACTGCGCATGTTTGAAAAGTCACACTATTTTCAAAACCAATCAGAGGTTTAAGGGTTAAGTTAATTAACCTTCTATATCATTGGTTTTAACAGTAGAGAATTGTCAGTTTCACATATTTATTTTTATTTTTACTTTTTTTTCTTCTCTTGACAGCTGTTATAAACATAGTACTGTCACTTACTCAGTGACCTTACGCTACATACATTTTTACATGGGTAACATATTGACAAATATATGGAAATGAAACTTATCCGTGAATCAGTGCAGAGACTTTGCCATTTATGCCATTTTTCCAGAAAAGTATTCATGTCTGAATTACATGTGGCTTGGTATTTTAGAATATTGTAATTATACTTAATTTCGTGTTTAAAAGTGTCTAAATCTGGCTGTTTTGCTGTCATCTTTGCTCTATAAATATGGAATTTCGCCATTATCATTATCAATGTTAGGGTGAAATCCAAGTTTGATCCAAAAAAAGGTATTGTTAATTTTCAAGTCCACATTTGTTTGAACTTTAACCCACCTTTTAAAGATATTCCAGAATGATTTTGAAATTTTACAAGTTATGAAAAGATGCGTAATTGTTTCTGAGTTTTCTTTACAAAAAGTTTCACATATTTATGGTATATGTTTGTTGAGTGTGTGATTTTATTTTAGTATTTGTATGATTAATCTGTTGTTTATCATTTCCTTTATTGCACACAGGGCACGCCAAAAGTGGTCGCACTTCATGAGAAATATGGTGAAAAGAATGGAGGTTATTGGACGATACTATCTCTATTACCAAAGTGAGTATTAACACTTTACACGGGGCAGTCGTTTTCAGACGAGTTCCAAAATTTCACAAAATGTTTCAAACATGTCAATATTATTAAAATGCATCACCATATTTGGAATCACCACGAGAATTTCATTAAAACAAGTACAAACATGCCTAGTATTGGTTCAGTATAGACTTTGAAAGTTGGGAAAGGTTTATGAAACATCTGTTTTGAATATGGTTAAACCAATAGCCGCGTGGAAAGTGTAGCCTAGTGGCTGCGTGATTTTAAAAATCGTCTTTTAAAAATGGCTTTTTGTGACAGTGGTTAAATTTCAGCAATATTAAATATGGGTCTCTGATTTCATTTCTTTTAAAATGGGCTCTTTGTGTGAAAGCAGTAAAGACTAAATAGTGGTAAATTAATAACCATGTAATGCATACCCCAAATGTTGTAGTTTGGTGAAAACCTGCTTACAGAAGCAAATTAATGCAGAAAAGCGTGGGTGCGCAAAAAGCTCACACTATGAATCGTATGTGTGACGCGTGTCTGAATAGCGCATGTTAGATGGGATTATTTTTGCGCACAGAAATAGTGTTGATTTTGGCACATTCAGATTGTGACCACCCCATGTTCTCAAGCAAGTAGCTGAGCACTGGAGCAAGGGATTGCTTCAAATTTGGTATCATTGTAAAGATTAACACATCAGCTTTACATGGATATATAAAACTTAATGAACATATCCTGCGATATTTGAACAAATTGTGATTGAAAAAAAAATGTCCAAACTTTTTTTGAGCAATTTATGATATCATATTGCTTTACTTCATTTCTTTCCTTCTCAGATTACACACGGACTTTGGCGATTGCAAATGGGTGTTTTTCTGTGAAGAAGATACGAGGATCAGTTTGACCGGAATACTGGCCGTGTTATCCAGATATGACTCGCAACAGGTCAGTTTTGACAACAAACCAGCACACGAAAACTTGACATTTCTTGAATAAAGGATTTTCCATCCTTCATTCTTGTGCTTAGACTGAATTTCAGTGTTTTCACTCACCTTATACAAAGGGTGAATGAAATACCCTTCACTTTTGATTTTCACCCTCAAATTTTTTCTCAAGAGTGAAAAATGTTGACAATTTCATTGTTTTACTGCCCAAAACACTGCCCGAGCACACGTTCTGGCCATCATTTTGTTTTTTCACCCTTGAGAACTAAACTCAGTGAAATTGCTGTATTTTACCACACCTTCCTTGGTCTTTCCCTATTTCTTTTAAATTTGTCCTCAAAAGTAACCCATATCATACTTAAGCCTTTGAACCTGATAAGGCAATTTTTCGGCCACACAGAGAAAGTGAAATAACCTCAGAACAGGTGACAGATTGATCATATGACTTCGAGTTGTCATATGTGACCCGTCACATCAAAATGGACATGTTGGAGGCAAGACTCCAATTTGAGTTGCACATATCAGCTGAAAAAGCAAATTCTAAGCTTTAAAATGATACCTTGTTGAAGGTAATTGAACATAGGAATCACAAGATATAACTTTAAGAACCATATTTTTTTCTATTATTTTCTTTATATTTCACCAACTTTATTGGCTTCTATTTCAAGACTGTGTTTGCCGACAACATGCCCTTTTTTATGGGACTGGTCGCATATGACCTCTTTCATGTCACATGTTCACCCGATGTGAAAGAACTTTGTGTTGATGAACATTTGCTGATGAAAACTGTCAAAAATGGCAGAATATTCAACAAGATCTTGTACAGATACTTACAGATGATTCTCAGGGAGACTGGGATGTTTTGGATTCTGGTCATGACGGCAATTTTGAGTATGAAAACGGACAGTGAAATTGATGTCTCATTGATTTCATTGACTGCCCAAATATATAACACAGAGGGCAGTATGCCACTTTAGAAAATGATTAGCCAGAGGGTGACTGTTTAATTCAGTATAGTTTATGGGGGGGGGGGGTATCGACCCCTACAAGGTTCAAAGGGTTAAAATATTTTAAAAGTGAGATTGAGTCACCATACATAGACCTACATGTACAAAATGAATATATTTGAGCTTTTTTATTTTCGCTCTTGCTGATTTTAACGCGGAAATTTCCACTTTTTCAGTATCCTTATTAAATTTATTGAAAACTTTGATTAGTTTTATAATCAATCATCCATTTCTTCCAGGATTTATTCTTGGGGCGTGGCCTGAGTGACAAAAGCGCCACCATCATCCATCACTACCGCTTCCTTCAGGACACGGCAAAGTTCCTGTATCCAGATCTTGAGGCAGGCTGGCTACTCAGTCAACATCTTCTCAAGAGGTAATGGGTTGATTGATTGATTGATTGATTGATTGATTGATTGATTGATTGATTGATTGATTGATTGATTGATTGATTGATTGATTGATTGATTGATTGATTGATTGATTGATTGATTGATTGATTGATTGATTAGGTGGGTAGACGATGCTTGATTGATTAATTAGGTGGGTAGGTGTTGATTCGTGTTAACATTTATTTAGCGCTATACAGATTATTATTACATTATAATTTATATACAAGGAAAAATGCATGCAAAATAAAAACATAGAGAAAATCAGTATTTGGGAAACCAATGAGTCTTCAACTGACGTTTGAAGACCAAGACGGACGGCGCCTCTCTTCTGATGCTCACCGGAAGCTGATTCCAAAGTTGGGGACCGCACACATTGTCACAGGCCTAATATGCAGCCTGCCTGCCTTGACGCTTCTATCGCAGCACAATAAGCCTGTCGGCATCAGAAGGGAAGTGGAGACTATGTCTACTGTCTTCAAGTCCAAAGCATTATACAACATGAAAACGTGGTGAGGTAACTTGGAGCCTGATTGTTAAGAGATTTAAAAACATACAGCATGATCTTGTACGTGATTCTGTCCTTTACCGGCAACCAATGGAGAGTGCGCAAAAGATGTGACAAGTTTTGGTCCAGACCGTAAGCAAAAACCAGATGCGCTGAAGCCATTTAAGGTCAATTTGCTTGGCTCCATAAAGCAAAGCGTTGGCTTAATCAATACGGGATATGACCAAAGCTTGCACAGCATGGTAACAAGCCTCTTAATTGTTTGATTAGGTAGTTGATTGATTGATTGGTTGGTTGATTGAGTGATTGACCCATCTTATTTTATTTGTGTCTGTCTATAGCCTTGCTACACGCTGGGAAAGTGAAGAGCACAAGGCCGACTTTACTATTGATGTCAAACACGAGGTGGGTGTTTAGTGTAATAACACAATATAAAATAAATATTGAAACAATATGGCTTAGAAGGAAGATACAAATAATGAAGGCATGCATGGCCTGTGCCTGTGTAACACTCCAATAAAAATACAAAAAAGAATAAATAAATTGTTTTATAAATAACATTTTGACATCTTTTTATTTATTTCGAGATGCGTCTCTCCATGTTGGCATGTTTGAAATATACGAGCAACGCTTTCCAGATGCTCACGTGCTTTTTCCGGAAAATACTGACATACCTCCAGATTTGTCCCCATGGCGGAAAAACAAAATGGCAGGGCATCGGATCTGATGTGTTCTATTCTTGTTTAATATCAGTGTGCATCTTGTTTAACACCAATCTGTAATATAAACCTGTTCTATTTACAGCTAGCCTATTATATTTGGGATGATGACAAGGGAACAAGTCTTACCAACGTAGCGCAATTATGCGCTGGAAACGTGGGTCTAAACCTGGAACCCCAGGACGATGAATCCATACAATTTGTGCTGGACATGCCGCAAGGAGACACTACACCACAATCATGTGTAACTGCTCACCCGATAAAGTTACCGCTATGTGTAAGTAATGGGAAACGTGGGTCTAAACCTGGAACCCCAGGACGATGAAGCCATACAATTTGTGCTGGACATGCCACAAGGAGACACTACACCACAATCATGTGTAACTGCTCACCCGTTAAAGTTACCGCTATGTGTAAGTAATGGGAAACGTGGGTCTAAACCTGGAACCCCAGGACGATGAATCCATACAATTTGTGCTGGACATGCCGCAAGGAGACACTACACCACAATCATGTGTAACTGCTCACCCGATAAAGTTACCGCTATGTGTAAGTAATGGGAAACGTGGGTCTAAACCTGGAACCCCAGGACGATGAATCCATACAATTTGTGCTGGACATGCCACAAGGAGACACTACACCACAATCATGTGTAACTGCTCACCCGTTAAAGTTACCGCTATGTGTAAGTAATGGGAAACGTGGGTCTAAACCTGGAACCCCAGGACGATGAATCCATACAATTTGTGCTGGACATGCCACAAGGAGACACTACACCACAATCATGTGTAACTGCTCACCCGTGTAAGTTACCACTATGTGTAAGTGATGGGATATTTAAGGTCACAAAATCCCCAATCTATGGGCCTTGTGCGTAACTGCTCACCCGTTAAAGTTACCACTATGTGTAAGTGATAGGTACTTAGGTCACAAAATTCCCAATATATGGGCATGACTGACCAAGAATTGTGAATTTGACATATTGTATGTTCTCTAATAAAGGCTCCCCACCACGACGCAGTGTGGCGTGGTAGTGCGTGGTGAGGGGAGAGCCTCGCTTTCAATGGTTACATCTGTACCGTGCAAGTAGAGTATATAATAATGTAGCAGCAATTATTGTTTGACCTAGATACGTCACTGTTGATGATTACCTATTTCAAACAAAGGGTATGGATTTGTTTCTTCAAAGGATAACATGGTGTGGAAACAGACGATTCTAAAGACAGCACCACAAAATGCATTGCATTTTTGCAAAATGCCATAAATCTGGTGCCCGATTCATCTCGGTTCCCATAGACATGCACAAAATCATGGCTTCATATAGCGCCATCATCGTACAAGCTCTTAGATTCTTGTTTAAATCAATAAATAAAATATTTCTCAGTGTTTCTTATTTATAAAACCTAAGAGCTCGACTAGTAAAGCAACTTAATTTCAGTTATTGGTAAACCAAAAAGACAGGGGTCATGCGTGACAGAAAGCCAAGATATCGATATCTCAGGGTACAAAGGTCACTGATATATCGATCGTATCCAAATGCATGGTGGGAAAATATCTTGAGTTGGCGCAATGTATTTTGGGTGCGAGGTTAATATCTTCTTTGGTGTGGAAGTGAGTTTTGAAATACCAATAATTTCTTGTGATTTTTTTTTAAATTCAGGGTGAAGCAGCATCTCAAGATGACGTCCTTATTGCAGTCAAGACTTGTGAAAAATTTCATCAAGATCGAGGTAAATGCTATCACAAAATTCAAATAGATGAACTATCCTAATAAGGACCTACTAAAGTTTATTTTAATTCCTTGAGTTAATAATGTCGTTATATTGGTTAAATAATTATATGACATAAGGGTTATGAGCGAGTCCCAGGAATTCAAGTCCCGCCCAAAAATCTCACTCCTGGGTTCAAAATATCACTTACTCGAATCCCGAAAATAAAAGATATACAAAGTAATAATAAGCTTACTAAAAAACTCTCCTCAGCTAAATTATTTGAATGCAAATTTATAGTGGAGATTCACTTGAAATGGGTTTATTTAGTCAATTCTGTGCATTTTTTAAATTCTATTGCTCCCAAAAATGTGATTTTCGCAGTAGATTTCACTTCCGTGACGCCATTGTGGAAGAAGTTAAACACAATTTCGACAAGGGTAGGGTGGTGCCCTTACAATCAGCCCAGAGTATGTTTATAGATCCCAAGTCCCGCCCGAAAAATTAAATAGAGTCCCAGGAGTATGAATGTGATTTCCCAAAAGAATCCCAGCCCTAATGCACATGTGCAAGTATGTATTAAATCTTAAACTTTGTTCTTCTTTCAGTTCCTATTGTACAAGACACTTGGGGGAAATATGCCACAAATATTGTGTATGTGAGTGATGTTGCAGATCCATTGATACCAACAATAGCATCAGGTGTACCTAACACTGAAAGAGGTATGGCATGATTGATTGATAAATAGATCAATTGATTTAATGATTGATTGATTGATTGATATCAAATGATTGGTTAAATACAAAAGGTGTTTTATTTGATTGACTGATTGATTGATTGATTGATTGATTGATTGATTGAATACAAAAAGGTTGATTGGTTATAGTTGGTTGTTTGGGTAATTGCTTGATTAATCGATACTAAGTATTAATTGATATCAATATTAATTATTGATTGATTAAATATCGATATTGATTATAATACAAAAGGATGTTTAATTTGGTTGATTGATTGAATCCAAAGGTTGATTAATTGATTGATTGATTGATTGATTGAAAATGTAATATTTGATAATTTCTTACAGGTCATTGGTTGAATGGTTGGTTGGTTGGTTGGTTGATTGCTTGAGTAATCGATATCAATTATAGATTGATTAAATATTGATATGGATTGATTAAATACAAGATGATTAATTTGATTGATGATTGAATGAATACAAAAGGTCGATTAATTGATTGATTGATTGAAAATGTAATATTTGATAATTTCTTACAGGTCATTGTGGGAAACTAATGGCGATATTCACTATGTTCAACGAAGATTCTAAATATGCCAAGTACAGCTGGCTTGTAGTGGTAGATGATGATACCATATTAAGGTAGGGTGTTTTATCAGGCGCGTACCGCGGCATATGAGCCAGGGGGGGGGGGGGCAGAAGTATGTCGTCCCGACAGTGGCGTAAATTTTCGTAAAAGGTTGCCCCAAATTTTTTCCCAGTCACTCACCTCTTGAATTTCACGTAAATGGGGGGGGGGGGGGGACAAAAAAAATTGTACGGTCAAAAAATTTCGCAGAGTCAAAAATTTCGCGCGGTCACAAAATTTCGCGGTCCAAAAAGCACAACAGTCAAAAAATAATGCCCAATTCTCAGTGTTTTCGGCATAGGCCCTATTTTTTTCTTATGAGAATTTATCGTCCCAGTATTTCGAATTTATCGTCCCGGTATTTGGAGCCAGGGGGGGCAACTTGCCCCCCCCGGTCGGTATGCCCCTGTGTTTTATTGATTGATTATGTCAATTGATTATTTATATCAATTCATCAGTTGATGATATCAATTAAATAATTAATTGACTGTTTGATTGTGTGGTTAATGATACTCAAGTCTGTAAATATGTAAAGTGAAACTGGCTTTTTATTGAAGATGATGATAACATATTAAAGGTAGATGACCCGATCACATTTTCGTAACACAGAATTATTTCAAACATACGGAGATTTTCATATCATATGAAAGCTCGTATTTTTCTCATCATCATACTGAAATTTGACGGCCTAAATCAGTATAATTACGGAGAAATTGATGAAATAACGTCGAATTACCGCGAATGGTGGTAACCACCGATATAGTTTGTGTACTACTCAATGGGTACAGTTCACCGCATCTTGTGCGTCTAAAATAAGAACCATTAGAGCTATGCAACTCAAACTTTGGAACACAACTTTTTTAAGGATGACCTTTCATGTAGAATAGAAAACTACAAGTTGAAAATCGGAACATCTACCTTTAATGTAGGGCTATTGATTGATTGATTGATTGATTTTAATGAAAATAAATGTACATGAGTGTATAGTTTGATCAGCTTCAAATTGGCGAAGCCTCCTTACAATAGCGAATGAATACAGAAGGATGCAGGCGCGGGTGACAGCAACAAGCGCACTGTGAATCATGTATGACGCTTGCCTGCGTCCAAAATTGCGTGCATGTGGCCATAATCACGCGATTACTTTAGCGCTCTGAGAGATAAAACTGAATTTTTCTTGCCAGTTTGGAACTAATTAAATGATAGTACTTTGCATGCGATAAGGCCAAAAAATAGGGGATATATACAGAGTGGGTTTTTGTATTTGAGAAAAAATAGTTATGCTCAAATACAATGCGGAAATTCTTGTTTTATTGTGTTTTTGGCCCACTTCACCCCTTCCCCCTTTTCGGAGCCAATTTTTTTCAGACAAATTAAATATAAAAAATAAACCAAAATTGGGCTCATCTCGTGGGGCTATGTGTCAAATTTGACTCCACATACTTATGCGCTCGGTAATAACGTGAGACAAATCTGGGTTTTTCTTGGCCTTTGCAACAGGTGTGCATTGAAAAAGGCAGGGGTGTGTGTGTTTATACTCTTGCATGTTTACCTTTAATGTATGATATTCATGATTTAATGTAAAGACTTATTATGTTATGAGCTTTCAAATCGTTAATGTTATAATAATAGATTTTAAGCTTATCTAATCTCTTACACCAACGGTAATTACCCTATTTATGCAATCGACCAACATAGGAATATCATTGCACAAGTTGAAATAATGTCTGTATTTTACATGGACAGATGTACTACTTCAGGCATATGACCATTAGGCAACAAAGTAATAAACCATGTTCTACAGGCAAACGGACGTCTCAGGTTCGGTCAGGTGGTTTTTGTGTTTTCAAAATTTGTTGGCATTTTTGGTGAATTTTCAGCAAATTATTCTAAAAAGTTCAAGATACTTCAAAAAAGATTTTTCTAAAGTTGTTTTTTCTTGAAATTTCTAAATGAAATTATGGGTGGGTCAAGCTCTTAGAACAGGATTGGTTTTTTTTATTGCCTTATGCCTGAGACAAAATGTAGCAATTCTAACCCAAAATGTTATTCTGATTAATAATCACTTAGGCCAAATTAAAAAAAATCATTTGTCTCAAAGCTCCCGCGCGCGTTCGTTTATTGATGCGCATTAGAAAAACAAAAATCTGAAAAAACTTTTTTTTTATTTTTTATTTTTTTTCCAAAAAAAAAAAAAAAAATCCTAAAATTTCACTGATTTTTCAGATTTTCATTGATCACATCATCTTAAATACAAAAGTTCACTTTTACAAGGATTTCAATATTTTATATTTAAAAAAAAAAAAAAAAAACTTGAAAAAAACACCGCATTCCGCATTAGTTTTACAACAGGAGAGGAGCTTCGAGACAAACAATTAATTTAATTTGGCCTAATCAAATTTTTTTTGATTGTAGTGTTTCAAGGCTACACAAGCTACTAGCATGCTACAAATCTGAGGATCACATGGTGTTGGGTGAACGCTACGGCTATGCTCAACTAACTGGTTACGGATATGATTATGTCACTGGAGGAGGCGGGTAAGAAATTGACAGTCATTCTCAATCAGTACCTGATTAACTATAATGCCACCTGGTTGAATCAGTCAGGAGAAAGAAATAGGCAATATTTAGTGGGAGGGACTGACCCAGGTGACAGCGGGATTCGAATTAGGATCCACTAGCATGGTAGCTTTTCTTAACACTTTCCAACAGCTATTGGTTTTACCAAATACAAAACAGATTTTTCAGATTAAACCTTTCCCAACTTTCAAGGTCTATCTCAAGGATTACTGAACCAATGCTAGGTATGTTTGTACTTACTTTAATGCATTTCTCGTGGTGATTCCAAATTTGATGATTAAAATCAACATCGCCTGCCGCATGGAAAGTGTTAACAAAGTTTCTATAAAGCGTGATATATCATAAGAGTTACAAAGAGTTTAGAAATTCTCAATGTCAACATGAATGCGGTATTTATGTGGGTGTGGAGCTAAACTATTGGTCTTTATTAGGGGTCGTCCATAATTTTCGCCATTTTCAGTTACGTACAAAGCGTACGTAAGAGGGGGGAGGGGGTCGAAATATACCCCAACCGTACGTAACTTAAATGGCGATCTTGAGAGGCGGGATTTTTTTTTTTAAAGTACAAAATAAAATAAAATTTCGCCATTTATTGCGTACGTAACTCGAGGGGGGAGGGGGGTAAAAAGTTACGTACGCTCTGTACGTAAGTGAAAATGGCGATAATTTTGGACGACCCCTTACCCTAAGAATGGGAGAACACAAAAATCACACCTAATAATAAGGTGTAGCCCTGTGCTGTTGTTGCAGCCCATTCTGCCAAATTTGACACAATTAGCTTGGAATTTTATTCACAGATGTAAAAGAAATCTGGTAGAATGGAAAATGTTAGGAAAAGAATAAAGAAAACATTCAATTACCTCAATATTTCAAAAAAGGTCAAAAATTGGTGAATAAATTCTTGCCTCTAGGAATAAGTCAGTCAGACCAGAGACAATGAGAGTGGCTCGTTGAAAAGGAGAAATTTGTCCCGGTTGTTTCAGTCAACATTGACTTTGGGTACACATGATCGTTCAAAAAATTGCGGAAAAGGGGGGTTTTCTGTACCATGTCCCCGATTTCCCAAAATTAGGGGTGTTTTTTGAAGCTATGTCCGCGATTTCCAAAAAAAAGGGGTCATTTTGGAAGCTTTGTCCACGATTTCAAAAAATTAGGGGTGTTTTTTGGAGAGGCTATCATCCATGAAGAAGAAAAGAAAATAGAATAAGTATTGTGTCAGATCAAATTGTCCCGAGAATAAGAAAAAGGGTATTTTGAACCAGATGTGTCCTCGTTTTTGCGCAAATGGGGGGATATAAAAAGTGGGATTATTTTAAGTCAAAATGTCCGTGTTTTTGTACGAAAAGGGGGGTCAAATTAGCTAAATTGTCCATGAAACGCCGCCAAATAGGGGGTATTTCAAGATCCTGGAACGATCATGTGTTACCCCTTTGAATACTAAGAGAGAACACCGGGAAATTTGTCTGTCATTTTTTTTCTTCTTCTATTTTGCTACATACAGGATGGTATTCAGTCGATCAACAGTACAACATCTGCTTGAGAGTGGATGTAGGTGTGGTCAAAATTCAGACCCCGATGACATGATATTAGGCATGTGTTGTAAGAGGTTTGATATACCCATCGCACATTCACCGCTATTTCATCAGGTATGTGTTAAATTTTGAATGCTGTTGATTATACTTATTGATATATGGATTGCTTTTTCGAAAATTGGTATATTGGTTTAAGGTCCCCTCGCAATCTGGCATTTTATCAGAAAGAAAGAAAAAAATTGTCACAATATGTATATATGTATAATGTAACCCAACATGAGTAAATGAGGCGGAATGCGGCAGTAGCTAAATTGATTTAAGCGCACAAATGTGGGACAAGGTCAAAATAAATCAAATTCAGAACAATTTCTGATCTTTGATACATCTTGTATCTAACCAAAGACTCAAATTCATGAAAATAAAAAGTTAAACTACATTTTATTTTATCTACATGTTTTTAATTTTCATTTACTCCATTGATTTGTTAACAAAACTAAAACTTAAATTGCCCATAACTTGACGATTTGTATTTGATGTTTTGAGACAAAGTGATTTTCATTCACCTGTAACTTTGGTTTGGAAATGTAATATGACATTGACTTTGGTGCCAACATATCCCTTCACATATAAATATTATCATGATATCAATAACTCAATATTCATATTTCCCTCATTGTACCTCTTACTCGTGTTGGTCACATATACCCTTTTCCTTAACATTTTGTGTTTTAGATCATTTTGTCAGTTTCATAGTGTACATAAAGACTTTCAAAATGTATGTCTTGATAATCAAAAGGGTGGACATGCACATGTTCAGATTTCAGGACTTTCAATGTTGGCAGGTATGCAACAATAAAATAATATGACTTGCTTTTGGTATTCCTCCATTTTCAGGCCAGACCAGATGACTATTCGGAGGCTTTCCTACAGCACCAGACACCAGTGTCATTCCATAAGCATTGGAATAATGACCCCAGACAGGTCTACATGGATTGGTTCCTAAATGATGATTCACAACCTGATGTGACAAAGCCAGACAACCATGATACGGTCAATAAGGACGAGTTATGATGACAGGCTGTATTTAGTCAATTTAGTAATGATTACAGGCTGCAGTTAGTCTGTATTTTCCAATAGTCAGCTGTGACAAAGCCAAAATGTCATTATACAGGGAAGGATATGACAGACGGCATATTATGCGATCTTTTTCATGGAGCCCCCTCTATCTTTGAGTTATTCCTCTAAATGCAATTTTTTGTCAAATTACATTTTTAAAGATGAAAAACTAGAATATCTTCCAAATTACTGAGCAATATGTTTTCTAAATACTTCAAAATCATGGTTTGAATTGGTTAAAATAAACTTGTCAGGTCTGCTCCGACAACTTATTTCCTGAGTAGTGTTTTTCGTTCGTAAGTAGAATTCCATGGTTTGACACCATGTTAAAACCATGTGCAGTGTTTCCGGCTACGATCACAACACTGGACACAATAGTATGGAATACTTTATGATGAAAATCAGAAAACATTAATTTGTTCAAAATTCCTTAAATTGGAAGCAGATTTCCATTGTGATTTCGTAAAGTTCCGGAAGGTTTTTACGGAAAATACAGTAAAGGTAGATTTATTATAAGTCCATAAATGTCTAAGATTACAAGAAAGAAAAAAAATATGTGTAAACATTTGAAAAAGATCACATAATATTGCTTTAGGGTAACGCTTTGATAGTGACAATAAGGCCATACAAAAATGATTGTTTGCTTGCCCATAGATGCCCTCAAAAAAAAGTAGGGTCGGTCGTTCGGATTTTATTTTTTTCTTCTTTTTTTTATTTTTTTTATTTTTTTGGATTATCCAAATTAATTAGGTACCTGAATACCAGAAATAAAGGGAAAAATAGTGTTGAATAATTTTTTTCATTTTGTAAGTCCAAAACAGGACTTTAGATGAACCGTATGGGTCACATGGGTGTCAATGAAGGTCATATACGTGACTTAAAAAAAGATTTTTTTTTCTTTTCAAAAAAGAAATTGTGTAAAAAATACTTCTGCTTTACACGATGGGTCAGACGAGGGCAAGCAAACAATTATTTTGTTATGGCCTAAGGGGCTGCATATAGTAAATATTCCAGTAATAAGATTAAAAAAAAATCGTATTGTATCAGACTTCTTCACCTTAGTACTCTAACTCCTCTTGAAACATTCAGTGAAATGGACTGGATAATAATAAAAAAGGGTTATCTTACTACGGTTTTGGTGCAAGATGTCCCCCTGCCCCCATACTTTTCATTATACCGGGTGGTTCAAAAAAGGTTGACCCAAGTTCAAGGTAACTTTTCAACCACATTTATAATTTCAGAGAATTTGTGTCTACTTAGTCTTGATCAGCAGTAAGTTTTAAAATTATCCTCAAAAAATGGTACGTTGAGCTTATTTAGTTTTTCAGATATGGTTCATTACAGAAAGCATGCACAAAACTGTCTTGTCCACAGGAGCGTCCTTTTAGTAGAGATTGAATGTACAAAACGGAATTGTCCATGGGAGCTGTATCGTAAATACACACAATTGTTCACAATGTACTGCTCCCGTGGACAAGTCAGTTGTGTGCATGCTTTCTGTTATGAACCATATCTGAAGACCTAACCAAACTAAATGTATCATTTTTGAGGATAATTTCAAAACTTACTGCTGATCAAGTCTGAGTAAACACATATTCTCTGAAACTATAAATGTGGTTGAGAGATTACCTTGAACTTGGGTCAACTTTTTTTTTAACCACCCGGTAGTGGATGAATGCAGTATATTAGGTGGTTTATTTTTGTATGTTATTCTGCAACAAATACTTATTAGGCAACAACAAAAACACCCTGTTCTACAGGCAAACGAAGCTCTCGGGTAGGGTTGGTCGGTCTGGCATTTTTTTTTAATTGTTCACACATTTTTTAAAAAGGTCAACAAAAAAGTGAAATATTTTCCAAAAGTTTTCTAGAAAAGTATTAGTTGTTGTTTTTTGAAAATGCATAAAAAATGTGACCAGTCACATCAAAAAGGACATATTGTCGGCAAACACAGTTTTGAGATAGAGGCCAATCTATTTGGTGAAATATAGAGAAAATAATAGAAAAGGATATGCTTCTTCAATTCATATCTTGTGATTACAAAGTCTGATTACCTTCACTGTGGTATCATTTTAAAGCTTAAAATGTACTCTTTCAAGTCATACTAATAACTCTGAATTGACCTGGGCATGTCCATTTTGATGTGACGGGTCACAAATGGGGTTGGTCAGACCTGTAGAACAGGAGTGGTTTTTTTGTCGCCTTATCGCAGTCTGTTATTTTAGGACCAGCCGGTTTTATTATGGGACCAAATCATACCAGGAATAAAAGTGGTGTATTATACATTTTGCAATTGTATTCTAATTTTAAAGACCAAAGTAAGGTAAGATAAAACCCAGAAAATCAGGATGCATAACAGTAGTTTGGTTCCAGCTGTGTAATCATGGACATATGAATGCCAACAAGTGCGATGAAAACAAGCTCAAAGAAAGCCATAATTGAAATAGCTTTTGGAGCAATTCTATGAGCGGTGCTTTTAATATACTTATTATACTTACCTTGTGGTGCTTAAATAATCACTTAACGGCTCATTTTGGCAATGTGTATCTTTATAATATTACTTTGGTCAGTAATTTCACTGAGTTGCTGTTGATTTCTTTTTTCTTCCTTTAATAAAGACTATAACATCTATTTTCAATAGGCCTGTTGCCATCCTTAACTCTTCCATCCTACACCCCATTGCCTAGCTACAAAATACAAGAGATTTCAAATACACAACTCTCTAATACAATTCTGTATAATTTCGAAGAGCAACAGTCGGGCCTCAAAATAAGATACAATGTAAGGCAATTTGAAAGGGGCACCAACTTTCTCCAAGGCAATTATGTACTTTTGAATGGAGTCAAAACAGCCAGAAATTGAGGGCATCAAGGTAAATGGTGGGGTATCAAAGGCAATTGCCTTCAATGCCATTGATTAAATTTAGCCCTGGCAACAGTGTTATGACCGTTGTAGAGTTCCTGCTTGTCATCTTCATGATCACAGGATCGTGGGTTCAAGTCACCTTGAAACCAGGATTCTTTGTACATCCCAAAAAGTTCCTATCTAGATCGGAAATTCTACAATCAAGTCTTAATTCAGTTAGGTATAGTTATCGGATATTCTTTCCGTGGTTAGCTGATAATCAAGTTTAATTGTAGAATTTCTCCTCTACCCCATTCACTGTGTACAACATGCAGGTCTATACAGTGAGTGTCAGTTCGCCGTGATTCGGAGATTCACGATAAGCCGTTGGTCCCGTGTATTCAGACGTTCACCCTGAACACGTTAAATAGTTGCAGACCTCATCGTAAAGAGTAGGGGATCATCCCGGGTCTGTTACCTACAGTTACAAGTTTGTATTCCTAGGTTCCAGGGATACATTGTGCGAGTAAACTCAATATTGAGGTTTATGCACAGTATAGGTAGATGATGATGATGATGATGAATATTAATGAGTAGTCTCTTACACAAATTTTTAATTACAGTTCTGCATTTTCCCTACAAATTCAAAAAGCATGATTGATGTGTATAGTATAGTATCTGCTCCTCATTTGAAGAAGGGGATGTTAGCCCAAAAAATATATGAAATTTATCAAGCGCTGTAACTTTTGAACTGTAATTAATGTGATGTATATTTTTAAAACTTGCGCTCCTAGAGAAGTGTCTTTAGTAGATTTTGGTGCAATTTCAGCACATTTTACCAAAAACTGATTTTGCTACACTGTCTGAAAAATTTTGAGCAAAAAAAGTGAATTGTTGGTCAAAATTCAAAAAAGTGAATCACATGGTGGCACAGTAATCGTTTAACGTCACTCTGGCGGATGTAATGTTTATGATGTTTTGGTCTAAGGGATTCCCAATCTGACTGTATATGATCTGAAAATGAGTGTAGAACAATTGTAAGATGGCTATAATTAATGAAATGGTACTAATACCTATCAAGTTTATTCTATTTCGCTTGCATTTATCGGCTTGAGAAATGGAACAATCTGACTTTCACTCCCAGATCATATTTGTACCATCCCAAATATATCAAATATGTATAAACGTAACACAAAAAATACCTGACCAGTTGCTTTTATATTAGTTTATTCACAATCAATAGTCTGAACAGAAAATCTGAGATTTGCGAGAAAATGTCTTCCCCGCAATTTGATGACTTGACTTACTTTACTTAACGCGGATGATTTTTTCCCAACCACAATACCTCTCCAGATCTTCCTTTCCAACATAGCTGTCTTGATTTCTTCCACCTGCAGTTCATTCATAAAAATTGAGTGGACACTTTTAAAGTCTTGATGTTTTAAGTGACCATACCTAATGAAAAATGTTGTAGCAATTATGTTTCCTATGGGATATCATTGTTTTCTATTATATGTCATACACAGTGACAATCGGCGTGTTTCCACAGAAAAGAGCTACCCGGTATTTGCCGTGTTAGAAATTGTAATTCCGGTAAGTTCTCCTGTGGAAACACACAATAATCGGATTATGGATAAACCGATTATCACCCATAAACGGTTTATTTTAACCGTCTCCAGAGGTGGTTATTTCCGCTTAAGATCGGCACCACTGCGCTGTGGAAACACACCGGTGTATGATAAACCGATTAAGCTGTATTTGGAATCATAACGCGCCTGTCGATGCGCGCCCCGTAGTGCGCCCTACCTTTCACGCGCGCACACATTGTGCGCCTCACGGCTCGCGCAGTAGTACGCTCGGTTCTACGCAGCCTTGTTATGGCAGCGGCGCAGCAGAGATGCAGTGCACCGCAAGGTTTAAGTCAGGAGGGTCGGGAGCCGATTATTTAAACGGTTTATTGCGCTCTGTGGAAACATGCCGGTTAAGTGCCGACACGGAATTTTCTTTCCGGGTAAGATAAACCGTTTGACTAGCTCTTTTCTGTGGAAACACGCCGAAAGTGTATGTAATACCCAATGCATCAACATACTTGAATGCTAACGATAGCTCTGTGTACCATACAACTCAATGGCAGCCCATAGAAAAAGCAATTTGCTACACCTTTTTTCTTCTTTTCATTAGTTGTTGTTATTTTAAAACATAACTTTAAAATAATTTTTTCAATTCTTATGAATGAGGTGTCAAATGACAGGAAATAAATGTCCAAAATTAATGTATATCTCGGATTTTTGGTACTGATTATTAATTTAGAATTCGCTAACATAAAAGCCCCTGGTCAGGTTTATATAATCCATGTACTGTAAAATGCCAAATTCTTTCAAAATGTATAAAATCATATACACTCGTCAAAAGAAGTTCCTGGACACTCATTGAAGTTCAAATATTTCACATAAATATTTAATATAAATTAAACAATTGCATGTCAAAATAAGCAGACAATAATTCTCTATCATGTCTGTATGAAATTAAGATGTACGCATTCATGCATGGCTGAGCACATTCATTAAGCAATGGTAAGGTGCGTAAAAGGAAATTGCAAGAAATGAGCATTTACAGTCATTTGAATGGAGGGATTATCCAATTTTTTGCAATCTTCTTGCCATTGTCAAGTGAATGGGATCTGCCATGCATGAGTGATCATGTCTAAATTCCATGTTAAGCTGTTAGAGGATTACTTTCTGCTTATTTTGATATACAATTATATATATATATAATCATATATAATTATATATATTCTATAAAATATTAATTTAATTTAAGTGTCCAAGAACTTCTTTTGCCGAGTGTACATATATTTACAAGGAGAGTTGCATTCTTCTGTCACTTAGAGTGCTCGATCCTTTCTGAGAGCATAATATACAGGGGAGCTGTAATTTATATATATATTTACGTATAGAATATATGAAGAGGTATTTTGCAAAAGGGCCTACATCCACTTTGGCTCTTATTGAGAAAAAGTCAAAAAACTGTTTCTAAATATTCAAGTTGAGCAATTGAAAAACTGAATGGATTTTGAAAGAGGTACACTACATACTAATTGAAATTGATATAAATTTTAAATGTGCTAGTTTTAATTTTTTTTTAAATCATGTTTACATTTTTTGAAAATTTGGATGTAGGCCCTTTTGCAACAAAACTCCATCTGTTTGTACATAAAGAAAAAATACCACACACAAAAAATCATTTATTTTAATCATTGAAAATAAATAAGTTTGATATTGAAATGTATAGGTCACAATCATATGTTTCAAGGAAATAAAGTCATTTTTTTTCAAAAAGACCTACATCTCATTGTAAACAGCCATTGAAGTTGTTGTTTTGTTGCAAAAGGGCCTGTATCCCGATATAATTCTGGATACAGGCCCTTTTGCAACAAAACAACAATTTCAATGGCTGTTTACAATGAGATGTAGGTCTTTTTGAAAAAAATGACTTTGTTCCCTTGAAACATATGATTTTTCCCTATACATTTCTAGATCAAACTCATTTTTTGAAAAAATGCACCATAGCCCTTTTGCAAAATACCTCTTCATATAGAGAATTATGTCCGACATGCAGTTTTAAAAAATGTAAAATATTTCTACATGTAAAGCTATATTAAAAAAATCTTTTGTCTCAAAGTTCTTCAGTTTTTCAAAACCTAATGCGGAATGCGTTGTTTTTTTATAAATACAAAATATTAAAATCCTTGTAAAAGTGACCTTTTGTATTTAAAATGATGTGATCAATGAAAATCTGAAAAATCAGTGAAACTTTGGGATTTTATTTTTTATTTCTTTGAAAAAAAAAGAAGAAAAAAACTTGTTTCTTCTTTTTTCTTCTTCTTGTAATGCGCATCAATTAAATAACGAGCGCAGGAGCTTTGAGACAAAATATTTTTTTAATATAGCCTAATTGCAATGCTTTCTTATTTGCCTTATTAGAATGGTCTTCCATTAAATGCTGGACCAGGATTATATACTATATATTTTTGCTTCCATATTTATTTGTATATAATATATATGTATGTGCACTAAGGCTTAATGTTTATAGAACATTTCTAGTTCTAGAAGAATAGTATTTGAAATTGCAATAAAAAATGCAGTATTAGTGATTTTTGTTGTCTTAATGTGTTGTTTAACTTTGAGTTTCATTTGAGCCAATATTTTGGGAATAATGTTAGAAGAAAAAAAACACTTTGTAGGTGTAATGTAAAGTGTTCCCCCTACCCCCCCTAGTGGCAACCTACGTGTTCAGTGGAAGCGGCAATCCATCTGAACGGCTCTTTTCAGAGCCACCAATTCTTTTACAAGTAGGAAAGGGCACCTACTCTCAAATCATCGGGCAAGGGGCAGCCCAAATGATGATAACAAGAGAAGTGGCAATCTCTATGTTTTGTTTAATATTATAATAATTTGGTCCTAAGAAGTCCGAGCTAATCCTGACGAAAGCTTGACAGATTAAAACTCGTCCGACGGCGAACCCGTTAAACTTTTAACTTATATTATGAATACCCGTCGTAAAAGCCCATCTCACAATTTCTTGCAAATTTGGAACTGATTACTGTAAAAGCTGAAATTTTTGCAGTGGTTTAATTTTCACGCTTTTCGTGCAAAATATTTTTCAGTGAAAATTATAACACACGAAAATATTGTTTTCAACATTCATGCAATGCATCCAGGAGGTCGTCCACGAAGGAAAAACAAATCGCGAAATGTCTATGATATCAAAATGCGCGAAAATATTGGCTTTTACAGTAAACTATAGGGAGTTAGGGGGATGCCAAGTTAGTTTGGAATGTTCTGCTAGGGATGACAAGTTAGAGGCAGTTTTGCTCTATGTTCCTTAGGACATGGTCCATTTTTGATTTCCTTTTTTTTAATGATTTGAAAAAAACATTTTCTAAAGTATTGGGGGCTAGGGATACTGAAACACAAGAATAGACTCTATTCACGCGGCAGCCATTTCCCAAAATATGCCACCCAAGCCTCGTTCCCGTTTGGTCTATCTGCGCCTCGAGCAAATAGAACTGTGCGAGACGTGTGGTACCAAAGCGCGCGGCGTACGCATCCTCACGCAAGTCAGGCAGGTATACGTAACGAGAACGAGGCTTGGGGGGCAAATTTTAGAAAATGGCTGCTGCATGAATATGGTCTATATAAAGCCTATTACAAATCACACTGCTAGACATTAAATCTTATAAGTTTGTATCAAGAAATTTATTGTACATGTAGCCTCGCCCCTAAAATTGGCCACAAATCTGACCCCAACCTGCACAAAATCTACAATATACACAATATCTCAATTCAATATTAAACATAACATTGCCCAACATTTAAGCAATAAATTTCACCAAGTTCTCTCTTTTTTCTTTGTCAAAATATTTTCACAAAGTTTTACACGATGATGATCTCATGATCCATCAGTACATTACAATAAGTCTATTATTTACATCATGAAGCGAGAAAAAGATGGACTTGGACGAGGTCCATTGATAAAAGGTCCACTTGGGGTCATCATTCTAACAGAGAGATCAACTGATTTGTGCATTTAACATTTTATACACTTTACATAAAACCATGGACACTACTTGCCAAATGATCAGTCTGAAATCAATTCTGATTGGTTCACAGAGTGGCTTCATACTTTTGTTGAGCCAATCAGGAACAAATACAGAAATGGGGTCAGTCTGAAGCGTATTCAACTGATTTGTGCGTATAACATTTTATACACTTCACCATGGACACTACTTGCCAAATGATCAGTCTGAAATCAATTCTGATTGGTTCACAGAGTGGCTTCATACTTTTTTTAAGCCAATCAGGAACAAATACAGAAATGGGGTCAGTCTGAAGCGTATTCAACTGATTTGTGCGTATAACATTTTATACACTTTACCATGGACACTACTTGCCAAATGATCAGTCTGAAATCAATTCTGATTGGTTCACAGAGTGGCTTCATACTTTTTTAAGCCAATCAGGAACAAATACAGAAATGGGGTCAGTCTGAAGCGTATTCAACTGATTTGTGCGTATAACATTTTATACATTTCACCATGGACACTACTTGCCAAATGATCAGTCTGAAATCAATTCTGATTGGTTCACAGAGTGGCTTCATACTTTTTTAAGCCAATCAGGAACAAATACAGAAATGGAGTCAGGCTGAAGCGTATTCAGCTTAATAAGAGATCTAGCTAAAATCTCTATTTTGATTGGTTAATCATATGATTAAATCATGCTTATTAACCAATCAAATGCATCGGTAGTGCCCAGAGTGTTAGGCCAAACAAAGAAGGTCTGTCTCAGAAACATTGTGCAAATAAGCTAAGTGCTGTGCTTTTTTTTTTTTTTTTTTTTTTTTTAGAAAATAGGCTTTGAGGTATGCGATTTTTTTTTTTTTTAAATCAAAAAAAAAAAAAAAATCCTAAAAAAACAAAAGAAAAAAAACAAAACAGTTTTTAGCCCCCAGCGCATAGACCTACGCGCCGTAGCTCATTTCACATACCAATGCGGGCGGGCTTCTGAGACAGACCTTCTTCTTTGTTTGGCCTTACGCTGTAGTCATAATATTTACAGCTAGCAATATTATATTGTACTTTTCGGCTTGGCATAGAAACCCGATACATTTGAAATATATTGGTTCCACTATTCATTCAACTGTTCAATTCTTTTTGGCATAATTCTGTTATACCCTACACACCAACATCGGTAGTATGCGTCGTTCTTAAAAATCATGCACTATGAATACCTCTGTGAAGGGTATAACAGAATTACTCCTTCTTTTTTACAATACTCACAAAAATTGATTTCAGAATAATTGTTACACTTACAAATCCTACATCACGGGATCTATCATTTTCTGCAGCGCCCTCTATGTCCGACTATCGTCACAACCAAGACCCAGTAATGTGATTCAACTGTTGCATGGTCTGATAAAGTGCTCATTTGAAAGTTAAATTTGACAGAAATACAACAAGTTTATACTATTCAATCATTCCAACTTGGATTTGTAGAAACAATTGACCTTCCAATCCAATTGTACATGAAAAATCCTGATAAAACATACATCAAGATGAAACCATTTTCAGTGGAACCATGTTAACATAAACTTTGTTAATGCGACGCAAAAAACACCCACCCTGTAGTACAGGCCGGACCAACCCATTTTTAAAAAAATAGAAAGTTTTTGGAGACATTTGTTGATTTTTTAAGGACAATTTTTGAACAATTTCGAAAAATGATGAAAATTCAACATACCGTATTATCTCTATTTAGCGCTCAGGGCGCTTAGCAAAGTCATTTTGGGTGGGCGCTTATCAAGTTATCTTTTTTAAAGTAATTTATTGTGGAAGCTGAAGCTGTCAAATTGGTTCCTAGTTTTGGTGGAAAATCAGCCCATGCTTTGATCGCCAACCTGTTGTTGATGCCGGAACCTTTGGACGCTACTTTCATGCCTTATTTTGAGCTACAGTGGCTAAAAAGATGGGCGCTTATTAGGTGTTACTTTTTGGTAGTCATTGGGAAAAAGAGGGGTAGGTGCTTATAAGGCATAGGCGCTTAATAGGGATAATACGGTACAATTTTTTGGAAGAAAAAAAAATGACCAACTGAGATGTTCTTTTGCCCGTACAACAGGGTGGGTTGTGTTCGTCGCCTAAATGCTAAATTCCTGGTAGTTCAAAGTGGTTTCATGTCCACAGCTTATATTGTACATTATAATATAATCTGATAGCACAAATTCCTTTAAAGAAAATACTATAAAATGCAAAGCCCAATTAATTATGTGGTTAACATGGTTCCACTATAATACTTATATATCAAGCAAAAGACTGCGCTCAATTTTCAATCAAGTTTTCAAGTTTTACAACAACAACATAACATATTATTGTAAATGCTTGTTTTGCTATACCAGTACCTCTTCGGAGTATACGCGTTACTCATTTCTATTGTCATTTGTAACAAAAACTCGTTGAGTTTCAATGAGTTTTCTATAAAGATATAACCATTGTTTCAAATCCAGGGATTCTTTGTAATTTGCGCTCGATTAATTTGTCGTACTTTGCAGATTTTCAACTGTTTTTTAAATTATAAATTCACAATTTGTGGCTTCATCACATAGACCTAAACACTACTTGCACGCAATCACCATTTTAGAATAAAACGAGGTTCTCCCCTCAGCGCGCTCAATCGCGACATTTTTGAACCAATACTAAACATGTTTGACTTATTTTAATGTATTTCTCATGGGGATTCCAAATATGGCGATGCAATTCAATAATTTTGACATTTTTGAATCATTTTGTGAAATTTTGGAGCTGTCAGACGACTACTGTGTGAAAAATGTTAACACTTTCCACGCGGCGGGCAGCTGCAGACGACATTCCAAAATGTCACAAAATGTTTCAAAATTGTCAGAATTGTTGAATTTCATTACCATATTTGGAATCACCATGAGAAATGCATTGAAATAAGTACAAACATGCCTAGTATTTGGTTCAGTTATCTTCGAGATAGACCTTGAAAGTTGGGAAAGGTTTCTAAAAATATGTTTTGTGTATGGTACAAATAATAGCCACATGGAAAGTGTTAACAGTCTCTGCCTCTAAGGGCGTACCATGTGGTGATTCATGGGTCCTCAGATCACATTTTTAAAAAAACTAGTGATACATTACCATAAAATTAAACTACTGCCAAATTTTAAAATTCCTAAAAGTTTTAATTCGGTCGTAAAAAATCACCGACATTTTAGGAATAAATCCCAGTAAAATGATTACTACGTTCCCTATAAGTATAACTATGCGCACCATGCACATCCCAACGAAAGGAAAACATATTTTGAAACCTCCAGTTGGGTACACAACAAAAGTGAAACAAAATCATTGGGATCTCGTTGGCGCGTCACATTACGCTGACCTTGAAACCGTGACAAACAGCGTCCTTAGCAGTTTTCAAGCCCTTATAGTTTGACGCGCCAACGAGATCCCATTACATAAACAAGTTCATATGGAAGAACTCAGAGCCTTTAACATATTCAAAAGTAAAAATTGTTGGGATCTCGTTGGCGCACGGAGATAATCCAGGTCAAAGGTCAAGTTTTACCATTTTTAGCCATTTTCGCACCTCTGTAAATCCGTGCGCCATCTTTAAAACACCTTGGAAATGACATCTACTTGCAAAGATGGTTTACCTTGAATAAAAAATGAAGAAACTGGTTTGGGATCTCAGAGACTTTTTTTTTAATGATTTTTTACAAATTTGCTTAAGAGCAACTTGCACTGCATGCGAGTCAATAATAGCCCTTGTGCATTGTCCAAGTTCTTGTAAATCAGTGCGCCAACAAGATCCCATCAACTTTTTGATTTATTTGCTTAGTTTGGCCACCATTCAATAGATACCACTAGAAAAAACTTTGGGATTTTGATGGCGGTTAATTCTACATGATAGCAAAGTTGAGGTGTCATCAGCTTTATTCTCGAGCCTTTTTGGGCCATTTATCAGATTATCAGAATATCAGATTCCTTTGGTGAATTTTGACATGTCATATAGGACATTGTTTTTCATGCATTTTAAACCATTCTCAACCCATCAACATTAATCTGTTGCGTGATGTTTCATAAATTGCATATTATGTCTTCAGAATTCAACAACCCTGTCGAATTCGGAAGACATGACTTACATATTTTGAAATCGACATTACAGACTAACATAGATGTGTTCAGAATAGTCTAAAATGCATAGAAAACAATGTCCTATTTGACATGTCAAAGTTCACCAAAGTAATCTGATATCCTGGGACTTAGTCTGAAATGGCTCAAAAAGGCTTGAAAATGAAGCTGATGACACCTCAATTTTGCACTCATTTAGAATTCACCGCCATCAAAATCCCAAAGTTTTTTCTAGTGGTATCTATTGAATGGTGGCCAAACTAAGCAAATAAATCAAAAAGTTAATGGGATCTAGTTGGCGCACTGGTTTATAAGAGCTTGAACAATGTATGTGGGGCTATTACTGACTCGCATGCACTGTAAGTTGACCTTAAGCAAATTTTTAAAAATCGTTTTAAAAAAAAATCTTGAAGATCCCAAGCTGGAATCTTCATTTTTGATTTAAGGTGAACCATCTTTACAACTGGAGATCATTTCCAAGGTGTTTTAAAGATGGCGCACAGATGTACGGAGGTGCAAAAATGGCTCAAAATAGTAACATTTGACCTTTGACCTTGATTATCTCCATGCGCCAACCAGATCCCAACAATGTTTCCTTTTGAATTTGTTAAAGGTTCCGAGTTCTTTCATATGCACTTGTTTATTGAATGGGATCTTGTTGGCGCATCGAATTATAAGGTCTTGAAACTGCATAAGAGCGCTGTTTGTCAAGGGTTCAAGGTCAGCGTAATATGACACGCCAACGAGATTCCAACGATTTTGTTTCACTTTTGTTATGTACCTAACTGGAGGTTTCAAAATATGTTTTCCATTCGTTGGGATGTACGTAGCGCGCATAGATATACTTATGGGGAACGTAGTAATCGTTTTACTGGGGTTTTTTCCTGACATTTCAGTGATTTTTAACGACCGAACCAAAAATGTTAGGAATTTTAAAATTTGGCTATGGTATAATGGTATGGTAATGTATCACTGATTTTTTTATAAAGTTGATCTGAGGACCCATGAATCACAACACCCCCCAAAATGGTACAATCTTACAGGCAGAGACTGTTAAGAATAAGAAGATTTGCCATTTTAAAATTGCAGGCAACTCTTGTTAATAATAACAATTAAAGGTAGATGTTCCGCTTTTCAACTTGAAGTTTTCTATTCTACATGAAAGGTCATCCTTAAAAAAGTTGTGTTCCAAAGTTTGAGTTGCATAGCTCTAATGGTTCTTATTTTAGACGCACAAGATACTGTGAACTGTACCCATTGAGTAGTACACAAACTTTATCGGTGGTTACCACCATTCGCGGTAATTCGACGTTATTTCATCGATTTCTCCGTAATTATACCGATTTAGGCCGTCAAATTTCAGTATGATGATGAGAAAAATACGAGCTTTCATATGATATGAAATTCTCTGTATGTTTGAAATAATTCTGTGTTACGAAAATGTGATCGGGTCATCTACCTTTAATACAACTGTGAATTATTATGAATACATTTGTAAGAAATCTATAAGTCAGTGTCATAATGCTATGGACATAATTTCCAACAATATGTGTGTATAAATGTGAGTGCGTACATACATCCGTATGAGCATATGTGCGTAAATCCAGAAGTGTGTAACGGGCATTTCATGCATAGTTGTTCGTGCATTTCATGCATCTGGACGCAGCTCCGTGAACAACAACAAAACACACTCGCATGAATTAGCTTGAATTTTGTCCATAGCATTGTGATAGTGACTATACAATCTAAGATTCAATTATTGGAACCTGTTCAATGCACGAATCCCGGCATTTGCTACTTCAATATCTGATAATGTTGACAAATGTTGTTCCCCTAATATATTTCAAATTGGGGTGAATTTATAAAGGAAACAGAACAACAACATACAAAATCTCAATTTGTAATGAACCTGAGAAAAGTGTGTGCTATTTTGAGGGAAAAAGATGCCATTTCAGATCAAACATAGAAATAATGAAGTACATTATCACTAACAGCTCAAATACCTACACATGCTATGTCATCAAACTGATTAATATGCAAACTGCATAAACGGATCATTCTGTGTCAAATAACCCAAATTGTTGAGAAAGAGCGTGCTGTAGCGAAAAAACTGTAACTCAGATGAAGCTAAAATTTGAAATTTCAGCTTGTTGAGCCAAAATTAAGCCACAAACTAGATCTGAGAAAATTTTGAAAAGGGTACAGTTAAAATTCTCTTTTTTAGGTGATTTGACACGGAATGACCCGAACACAAACTATCCTAGAATGGCCAAGTGGAAGGGTACAGGCTGTATCAAAAAGATTTGTACCGTGGTCTGATCAGTTTTTCAGAATCTTTTTGATATGTTACGAACCATTTAGACCATTTTGCTTCTATATGCAAGATTATTGAAGTTTCATCTTTTCTAAGAATTTTGATTTACGACAATCGAACATTTTTTTCAGAATTTACAAGCTTTTAAAGGAATATTGGTGTTTTTATCATTTTCATCGAAACGTTAGATCTGAAGCGCACAATTCAAAGTTCCTCCTGACTGCACTCATATATTCACTCTTATAAAGAGTTTGTGCAGTGAACCTATTAAATTTGCGTTGCTGCGAGTAAAACCATGATTACGTCGATCTTCATTTGAATGACAATAGCGGTCAGAAACAACAGCCAATTATCTTCAAATTATCAGATCAATAAGTTGACATAATTCTCTATTTATTAAAATCAAAAATATTGTATTTATCAGAGATTTTATATTTTTAATGCTTTTTTGAAAATGGAACATATCAGAGTACAAATCATTTTGATACAGCCTGTACAAATAAAATGTAATGAGAGCATAGTCATTGTTGAGAGTTTTAAGTGGCTGCAAAACATGTAGTAAATATTAGATATATGTTGGCCTAGGGTATAGGCGCGTTAGAAATAAGAAAAATAAATTGGTTATCCAGTGGATAAACCCAGCAGTAGATTTTGGATATCGGCCACAATATTTAGTTATCCACAGTTTTTCAGTTTTTTCCTAATCAAAGAATATCATATTTTAAGCGACTCTTTAAATATGGAGATGACATTTTCGGGGGCGAGACTGAAAAATATACCTGCAGCTTCAGTTCTGCTGGTCCTCTTACTGAATTTCGGAGGTTACGTGTATCAATGCAGGCGGACAAGGGGGCTATTTTGTTGAGCTCATAAACAAGAATGAGAATTTGTTTATGTGTGTGAAAGTAGATCATTTGACTTTTTAAATGTCAAAAATGTCAATGGATAACCGACAAGAAAAACTTGTTATCCGCAAGTAAATGTGGTCATTTTGGGTGCACAGATAACCACGAACGCTGGCCATAAGCCTCAGAATGCTTCTACCAGAACCTATGACAAGCGAAACTCAATTAAATCCATGCGAGGATCCTGCAATGGAAACAAGCTGAGTAAGTGAAATGAATAGATAATATAAAGACTTACAAAATAGGCGTGAATGAAAGTAAAAAAGACCTTAAAATTAAGAAATAATTTGTTGAGGACTTTAAATTCCAGAATTTAAATCCCCGCAAAATAAACCATGGAAAAGCTTTAAATCAGAATCATATTTTGGAATCCAGAAATTCAATCCTCCCGTAATATGTTGGCTTTCGGTAATAAGGTTTATCGCGAATCAGTAAAAATCAGTAAAAATCCATTGATTATCCTTTCTGATGCATTGTTGGATAGAAAAGGGGGCTGATTTTGTCCCTTTTCAATCCCACAATGCAACAGAAAAGGATAATCAATGGATTTTTACTGAATCGTGATAAACCTTATTCGCGAAATAGAGTACCCACAATTTGTGTAATGTTTGACAGTATCACAAAGAATAGAGAAAACCTCCAACTAATATGGTAACAGAAAGCTAAGATGTACACATATAATAAGCATCTTAATCTATTATAATAAAACTATGATTTCTTCACATCAGACAGAATGATACAAATATATAAATAAAACACTGTGTCAATAATATACAGGAAGATATATTTCACTGTGTACACACTTGGAAAGTTGGAAAACAAAAAATAAGGTACATTTGTAACAGTTTTGACCCATATAAAACAAAAAGGCACCATCAAAAATGGGTTTACATGAAAACATGATACACTATTACAGCTACCACCCCACCACCTGATGACGATGGCCAGACTCAATAACGAAGCCGTCAACAGCGCCCCCATGTGTTATTGGGGATGGCGAAAGGCAAGCGAGTTACGGCCAGAAAGCTTCCCCAGGGGTAAGCCTACTTTAGTTGTGAGAAATTAAAATAGCAAAATACTACTACGGCTGTCACATCAAAAATCAATTTAGGGGAAGCAAAAATCAAAAAGACAGAAAGATAACGTGATTAAAGATGAATATTAGGACACAAAAATTGTTGATATGGTTAAATCCACCTCCAATTTCTTAATTAGGAAACCAGGGTGATGAAAGCGTGACGGATATCACAGAATTCAACTATTATTATATTGTATGCTGAATCCTTACTCATGTTTTCAGTATTTACACATGGCCCCTGCCAGGGATGCTCAATGTGAACTGAAAAACAAACGGTCCCAAAAGTGTGCGCTGATAAACTGATACATAAACATGAGCTTATTCAGGCACCATCACACCAACCTGCCCCGAGGGTTTCACACAGCGTTGTCATCAATCATGTCATGCAATGGGGCAATGCTATTACCTCCCACGGCGCAGCGTGATGATCGTAGGACACACCTAGTTCAAATTTGTCCAATTGGGTGATTTTGTGTTTTTGACAGGCCGACTTGTACATGGGCAATTAAGTTCTAGGTACATGTAGAAGTGACCAGAAGTGTTGCGGATTGGACGTGTAATTATCCAAGTCCATCGATTTGGTCCGCCATTTTTAAGATGGCTGCCGAATAGAGGGATGTCACATTGAGCCCCCTAGCAGAGACCGTGTGTAAATTGTGAAGACAGTAAGGATTCAGTCTAGACTAGGTCTCCTTGTCCCTCACATTGAGCCCCCTAGCAGAGACCGTGTGTAAATTGTGAAGACAGTAAGGATTCAGTCTAGACTAGGTCTCCTTGTCCCTCACATTGAGCCCCCTAGCAGAGACTGTGTGTAAACTGTGAAGACAGTAAGGATTCAGTCTAGACTAGGTCTCCTTGTCCCTCTATAAGACTTCACATTGAGCCCCTAGCAGAGACTGTGTGTAAACTGTGAAGACAGTAAGGATTCAGTCTAGACTAGGTCTCCTTGTCCCTCTATAAGTCTTCACATTGAGCCATTGAGCCCTTAGCAGAGACTGTGTGTAAACTGTGAAGACAGTAAGGATTCATCTAGACTAGGTCTCCTTGTCCCTCACATTGAGCCCCCTAGCAGAGACTGTGTGTAAATTGTGAAGACAGTAAGGATTCAGTCTAGACCTGCTGTAAATAACACTGGGCAGCTAAAGCATTTCCAGTATCAGACGCACCATATGTTCAATAGCTGCCATGAAAGAGACATATTGATTTGCATAACATAACATACCCTCCATTTGATTGCAAACCGACCGTATAATGGACAAACACAATCTATTGATATTCTGTTTGGAGTTGACATTTTAATTAAGCGTGCCCCTGCAACCTGAAGCACCACACAGACAGATGATCTTGTCGTCTTCAATGGGGAATTTGTAATCGTAGGTGATCTCTTCGCCTTGTGCTATATTCTGCTTGGAGTAGATGACTATCTTCTTCTCAGATTCCACGGTGATGATCTTGGCGTAACAATTAGGCTGGAAAGAGAAACATAAATTAAATGCCATTAGATGACCAAAAAAATTGAATTTCTAATTTTGTCCAAACATTTCAACAACAAAAAAATCCAAATTGTTTATTGAAATTTGTAAAATTGAACAATAAACCTCAAATTAATCCCCCCCCCCCATTTTCCCCGGTAGATTTAATCTCAAAATAACACCAGGGAAGTTAGGGTTACTCTGGGGCATGGTTTTGAGACCTGGCCATGGACGCATTTTAATTTCCGTAATACATATCTATTTTAGTGTATAACAACAGTTTCCTATACAAATCTGTATTACGGAAAATAAAATGGCACCCTGGCCTGAGCAAGTTACCCTGTTGATTTGGTTCATATGTTCATCCTCATCCCAAACCTATCCCATGGGAATAAGGATAAAAGAAACTCTCCAAAATACTACAAAATCAACTTACATTACAACTATGATTAATAAACCTGGCCAGATTTCCACACAAGGTGGCGTCTATGATACTCTGCCCATCAATGCGAAACAGGTAGCTGCTACCAATGCCCTTCTTGGTGTAGATGACCTCACGTTCGTCCGCAAGAATCTGTCGCACACTTTGTCCAACATACTCGATGACCATCTCGTCGGAGGCGATATTCTCCATCGCGTACAATCCCCAGCCGTGGATGCCACTCTTGCTGAACTTGAGCGCTTTCTTACGGAACTGAGAAAGAATTGGAAACAATGGAAACCAATCAGAGTCTTAGCCACAGTTCAGCAATTACCCGTCCACTTCAGAATAGCCTGTCTAGAATTTGACCTTAAAACATAAATCAACCTGTTCGCAACCACTATGGGGTCCAAATAAAGGGTTCAACAAAAGAAAGTATACCACTTTGTTTATGTCATTTTGAGTAATTTTTAATTTGTTGTTGACCAAACAGGCTAGATAGGCATTTAGATGAATCTTTTAGGCATAATTTGATACCAAATTTGCCCCCTAACAACAAAGATAAACCATGATTAGCACCATTTAAAGGAAAATATCCCATTTTCAAAAGTCGCATTTCCAATACACAAGCACGAGAAGATTTGGTAAATCTGTCCATGTTCTACCCATCCATAACATTCCTTTACATTCAAATCCTTCACCCATGCATCAGTTTACATTTGAATTAGCCCGCGCATTGAGCGATATGCGCGGTGATCAGTACGGGATAAGTACGGCATATGTGTGTGTTAACAATTGGCCCTTTCTTCTCGTGCTGTGTATTGGAAATGCGACTTTTGAAAATGGGATATTTTCCTTTAAATGGTGATAATCATGGTTTATCTTTGTTGTTAGGGAGAAAATTTGGTATCAAATTATGCCTAAAAGATTCATCTAAATGCCTATCTAGCCTGTTTGGACAAAAACAAATTGAAAGTTACTCAAAATGACATAAACAAAGTGGTATACTTTCTTTTGTTGAACCCTTTATGTGCTGCCTTTTTTGCTATTTTTATCTTAATTTTATTTATGCTTTCTTTATTGAGGGTAATATGCTTCAGTGACCAGTACTGCATTCCAAGCAGGCCAGTATCTGGCACCTAAAGCAGGCTCCGACAAATCACCTGTCCGATAGCCCGGGGCAACCAGATTTTTTTCTGGCTAGTTGAACCACAGGACATGCTGCCAGATCATGCAATACAAAATGCCCACAAAAGAGCATAATGAAGTCGCCAATTTGGCAATAATATCCTAAGTTTGTAGTCAGTTTTACCTTTGTTAATATAATGAAACACTGTGATGTAGACCTATATACCCATATTCCTTCTTCAATTCCGATCCCCTTTGTTATTATTTAATAAATAAAACAATGCCGCTCATGGATTTTCATTCATACAGAAAAAGAACTTTGCTATCAGAGAAATGTTGGCAATCGAAGGCTTAATGCACATGTTTTGAACCGCGCATTTACCGATGAGTGACAAATTCACAAGATCTCAGGAAATCAGGAGGCAAAACATGTGGTATCGAATTACTAGCATGACATCATTTTCTCAGGTTCGGGAAAGTAAAAAAATCCGGAAAAATTGTATAAATGAAAAATTATATATTGACCTTTCACAACGCATGCGTAATGATGATTTTGGTCAGTTAAAGATTGTGGCTATTGCATGATGGGAAGGGGAAATGGCGACCGCCGCGATTGTATAGTTCGCTATCGATTGCCGAAATAATGATGGCCAAAATGGCATAATCGGTAAGAAATCTGACCCATCAATTCCATTTCCTAAGTCTTCAAAAAATATCGCGATATTATTCGGGCATAAAAAAGAAAATATCAGAGCCTGACCTAAAGTACACATTTTCCAAATGTTTCTGTTGTTCATTTTTTATTTAAGCAAGAACAGGTAGTACATATAATTTTCAGAGATGGAAACAAATTTAAAAGCTGCTGAAATCGATAAAAGCCAGATGATTTTGCATGACATTTTAAGTCACAAATAAACATTGAAGACAAAAAGAAATTCTGAGTATCCATTCTTGCAAAGATTCCCTTTGGTAAAGTGGCGAGAATCGCATAGATAATTAGTCTAACGCTGTGCGAATGGAGAAGAATCTATAGATTCTCACAAAATCCTTTGCAAGAACCCAAATGGATTCTCAGAACCCTTTGACAATCTTCTGACACTAAACTCCAGGCATGAGAATGAAAAAACATGAAAAAAACCTGAAAACAAATCTGAAAATGTGCATGAAATTGGGCTAGAAAGGCCAAAATAAGGCTGAAATTAAAACAAAGTGCGGAAATTTGGACCACAAAAAAAACAGAATTCGGTTCTATAACTGAAAATTCTCATGCCTGAAACTCTATTCTTTTACTTACCTTAAGTTGATTGAATCTCAGCAGATCAGATCCAGTGCTGCCCTCTTGGGCTTGCAAGGCTGCTATGACACGTCGCTGATCAGATCTAGCTTCACGGGAAAGCTCTATGGAATGCTTAGCAGAGGCAGACAGCATGTTATCCTAACAAGTAAAGACAAGAACAAAATTGATTAAACCTCAACAACAACAAATAATTGCAATATAAACACTTCAAAAGAAGTAAGTTCCCCTTTAGGGTTTCGCTTATATTTTCAAAAATATCCATTGGGTTGAAATGGGTTTTCTGTCAAATTGTTATGAGGTTCATACCAATACTTGACCAAAATTTCAAATCAACAGGTTCTGTCATGCTTGAGTGAGCTTGTATTGAATGACAGAATGTCCCATTTCAAAAGTTGTTAAAATAATGTTTAGTAGTGTGTGTATCCACCACGTTGGTGTATCAATTGACGACATTGATTTCTCATAGTGTTGATGAGGCGCGCTACTCGATATGGAAGTCCAACTCTTGTTGTACCAGATTTGCAAGAGATCATGTACGATGGTCAAGACGATGGTGGGCACGTGTTGTATTCACCGATGAAGTGCGTGTATATCTCCGGCCACATTGACAATAGGAAACGTATGTGGCGTCGCCGAGGGGAGCAACATTTTGAATGTTGTGTGGTACCTGTGACAGCGTTTGGAGGAGGCCGTGTAATGGTATGGGCGGGCATCAGCAGTTGAGGGAAACCCGATCTCGTTCAAATCAATGGGAATCTCAACGCCATTCGATATGTTGGCGAGGTGCTGCGACCACATGTGCTTCCCTACGCTGGAGCTATAGGAAATGGATTTGTCTTGATGGACGACAATCATTTGACAATGCGCGCCCACATAGGGAAAGAGTTGCTAATCAGTTCTTGGAAGATGAAGGTATAGAGCGTTTGGTTTGGCGCGTGAACTCCCCAGATCTCAACCCAATCGAGCATCTGTGGGATCAGTTAAAGCGGGCCGTGTATCGTAGAGTGGATGATCACACTAATCTTGCTAACTTACGTCTTCTGGTACAACAAGAGTGGGATGCCATCCCACAGCATCGAGTGGCGCGCCTCATCAACACTATGAGACGTCGATGTCGGCAAGTCATACAACAACGCGGTGGATACACCCGCTACTAAACATTATTTTAGCAACTTTTGAAATTAAACATTATTTTAGCAACTTTTGAAATGGGACATTCTGTCATTCAATACGTGCTCACTCAAGCATGACAGAACCTGTTGATTTGAAATTTTGGTCAAGTATTGGTATGAAGCCCATAATCATTTGACTGAAAACCCCATTTCATTCCAATGTATTGTTTTGGAAATATAAGGGAACCCCTAAAGGGGAACTTACTTCTTTTGAAGTGTTTATATGAAAAGAGCATAGGAAGTATGTAGCATGTGCACATACCAATCAGGCTATATCTATATGTGAGGTAGAGGTGTCCGAGTGGTCTAGCGCGCTGATCGTTGGTCGGGAATATTCTTTCAATCACAGGATCATGGATTCAAGCCGCCTTGAAACCAGGATTCTTTGTTCATCCCAAAAAGTTCCTATCTAGGTCGGAAATTCTACAATCAAGTCTTAATTCAGTTAGGTTAGTTCGTCGAATCTTCTTTCCGTGGTTAGCTGATGATTTAATTGTAGAATTTCTCCTCAACCCCATTCTCTGTGTATAACGTGCAGGTCTATACTGTGAATGTCAGTTGCGCCGTGTCACGTAAAGCCTTTGGTTCCGGTATTCAGACGCTCACCCTGAACACGTTAAATAGTTGCAGACCTCATCCTAAAGATTAGGGGATCATCCCGGGTCTGTTAACCTGTACACAAAATCTTATCTCTCTATACTCCCTTTCATAATCCCTTGGACATAATTCGCGTTATTTTACGCGAGCGTATTTTATGTTTGTTTTTGAGGCGCGGCGTCAAAATGCTTGACAGGCACGATAAACATGAACAAGGTCACGCGCCGGCGATCACGGCGTGTGAAGATTTCACGATTGACCAATTAGGATGCGCGATTATTTTTTAAAGGGAATGGAACGCTCTTCCGGGTTTACGCACATACGAACCTACGCATTACTATGCGAACCTACGCACATACGTAAGCAACTCGCACGTATGCATGATTTGATGGAATTATGTCCAAGGGATTATGAAAGGGAGTATAGGTGTAAGAGAGCTCTGACGTGTTGCTGGATCCCGCTTTGTCGGAGTATACATCCAGAACCAGAACGAACCAGAACCAGATATCACTTATGAGAACCTCACTATGTACTGTGTTATTTTAGTATTCTTTAAATAGAAACCATCAGGCTTATCAGTTGTAACTTCATGATAGATTCACACATCTCGACAGATTATTGCAACCTGTGCCATGGGTATACACCTAACATCAAACGTTCCTGACCAGGTGCTTTGATGTAAGCTAATTTAAAATCAGTAATCAGTATCAAACAACTGAGATATACATTAACCAAGCAAATTCCTCTCCTCAATATGACGCCTCATTCATAAACATTGAGAGTGTATACATTTTAAGTTATGATGACTTCAGTAACCATACCAACCAGGGGTAACATTTTAAACCCCCAATTGGGGATGAATGATCCCTCAAATGAAACATACCCCTTGCTGTCTCTTTATTACATCTGAACTGGTACTTGGCAAAGATCTAAGAATCGACTTTAGGTACAATTTTACACCCACATGTGAGAAAGTTGCTGTGTACACACCCTTATTGTCTCTTATGCTCCGCAATTCTGAATTGGTGGATATTACATCTAACTGAACTGGTACTCGGCCAAGATCTATGCATCGACTATAGGTACTATTTTACACCACGTGTGAGGGGACATACCCCTTGTTGTCTCTTTATTACATCTTACTGAACTGGTACTCGGCCAAGATCTATGAATCGACTATAGGTACTATTTTACACCACGTGTGAGGGGACATACCCCTTGTTGTCTCTTTATTACATCTAACTAAACTGGTACTCGGCCAAGATCTATGAATCGATTATATAGGTACAATTTACACCACATGTCAGAAAGTTGCTGTGTACATACCCCTTAGGTACAATTTTACACCCACATGTGAAAAAGTTGATGTGTACACACCCCTTATTGTATCTTGTGCTCCTCTATTCTGAATTGGTGGATATTACATCTAACTGAACTGGTACTCGGCCAAGATCTATGAATCGACTATAGGTAGTGTTTACACCACGTGTGAGGGGACATACCCCTTGTAGTCTCTTTATTACATCCGTACTGGTACTTGGCAAAGATCTAAGAATCAACTATAGGTACTATTTTACACCCACTTGTGAGAAAGTTGTTGTGTACACACCCCTTATGCTCCTCTATTCTGAATTGATGAATATTACATCTAACTAAACTGGTACTCGGCCAAGATCTATGAATCGACTATAGGTACTATTTTACACCAAGTGCGAGGGGACATACCCCTTGTTGTCTCTTTATTACATCTAACTCAACTGGTACTCAGCCCAAGATTTATGAATCGACTATAGGTAATATTTTACATCACGTGTGAGGGGACATACCCCTTGTTGACTCTTTATTGCATCTTACTAAACTGGTACTCGGCAAAGATCTATGAATCAACTATATAGGTACAATTTAGACCACGTGTGAGAAAGTTGCTGTGTACATACCCCTTAGGTACAATTTTACACCACATGTGAGAAAGTTGCTGTGTACATAATATTTTACACCTACCTGTGAGAAAGTTACTGTGCACATACCCCTTATAGGTACTATTTTACACCCACGTGTGAGAAAGTTGCTGTCTACATACCCCTTATAGGTACTATTTTACACCCATGTGTGAGAAAATTGCTGTGTACATACCCCTTAGGTGCAATTTTACACCCACATGTGAGAAAGTTGCTGTGTACATACCCGTTATAGGTATTATTTTACACCCACGTGTAAGAAAGTTGCTGTGTACACCCCTTATAGGTAAATTTGATACCACGTGTGAGAAAGTTGCTTTGTAAAAACAGTGTACATACCCCTCTTTGTCTATTGTGTTCCTCTATCCTGTCAACCTTTGTAAGATATTTCATCTTTTCTTTGAGCGTTATCTTGTAGAAGCCTTCCGTCCTGCCGCATCCCGATGCGTGCACGTGCAATTCATCATCTGGTTGGTTCTTCTTCCTCTTCTTCTTGGGGTTAGGGATTTTGGTTAGTGCAATGAAGTTAAGGTCAAAAAATAATAATAATAATAATCAGTATTTATATAGCGCCTTTTTCCAACGGTTTCAAAGCGTTGTAATTTTGCTGCTGGTGAATAATCAGAATCAGGTCGCATCAACTAGGGTGCTGCCAATTTCTAGCGCAAACCTATCCGCACTTAGATTGTAACATCCACCGTTTTAATGCAGCTCCCCAAATACCATTGGGTCAAGGAAGTTTTTGATAACCGACACAACTGTTCACCGATTTTGAAAGCAGGAGGAAACCGGAGGACCCGGGGCAAACCTGCGAGAACGTGCATGGATCGTGATAAACCAAATGCACATAATTAAAGCCTGCGGTCGTGTTCGTGCACAGAATTGACCCGGGTTTCATTGGTGCAAGGCGAGGGAACAACCGTTGCGCCGACACGCAATGAAGTTAAGGTCAAACACATTGTCAGTGTTTTTGCTTCATTTTTGGGGTTTTTGGCATACGTGATGGCAGTTCTTTAAGCAGCTGCGGTCTATATATATCAGTAAAAGTGGTAATTTTCGCGCGATTAAATGTTCTTGCTTTGCCGACTTTCAGTCATTTCGCTTGTTTTTAAATTCACGATTTGAAAGTTCACATTACATAGACTTATACACAAAAATAAATATGTTCTTGTGTTTTTATTTTCGCGGTAGCTGCTTGGAGTGCGAAAATTAATGTAGCGAGAAAATGTCCATGTTTACAGTAAATATTTGTCAAATTTTTTTCAGATGTACAATAAATCTAAAGACAGCAAAAAAAGTAACTCGGTTGTTGTAAAAGCACCTATAATTTTAAAATTGTTACTCATATTCTAAAAATGAAAATACCAGGAGACGGAAAATTTAATTACGGTGATTTTGACACCTTGTTTGTTAAAATCGATCGAGTATTGTTGTCGCGATATGTGCTTACAGTAACTTCTATTGATCTCTCTGATTCAGCGTAAAGATAATAGCGGGAATACACTTTTGTTTTCTGTTGATGACTTATAGGAGTCATCAAACTGGTGCAAAAAGCACTCAGCTAATCGGAAAGCATCGGAACCGATTGAATATTTTCGGAGATGAAATGGTCTATTTGACGTAGTTTCCTTATGTTGAGAGCAAATATTCAGTTACTAATCATAGTTCTTCCAACATAATGAACTGTCATGGTTATAGATGCTACTACTGAAGTTTCCCGAACCTATACCTGGAGGGGTCTGGGTCTGTAGGACAACCTTGTTGAATAGATTCATCAGGGTCGGTAGCAACAATCATGTATGAAGGTTCTTATGAACTGATCCAAAAAGATATATTCACTGTGTACGTTTTGGCAAACTCTGTTGCCTTTCTCAATGCACGTTTAGTTGTAGTGAGTTATTTACTGTCACCGATGCTAAAGGGAATTTCCCAACGGCAGTTTTGGAGATGCCATATCCAGGCGCGGATACAGGGGGGGCCGACGGGCCCGGGCCCCCCCCCCCCCACCAAAAAAAAAAAAAAGGGAAAGAAAAAAAAAGGAAAAAAAAAAAAGGAAAAAAAAAAAAGGAAAAAAGAAAGAGAGGAAGAAGAGGGGGGGGGCACATCACCCCTCAGACTCCCCCTGTTCGAGCTTTTAAACAATCTATACTTAAATTAAGGAAAAATCAGTATATACGTCGTATGCTCTACTTCTTTCTTGCATTGATAAAAAAACAAAATATTTATTGGAAATGAAGAGGTGGCTTTTTGATAAAATGTTGGTCAAAAGTATACACCAGATCGCACCAAATTAGTTCGAAAATTGAAAAAAATTCTACTTCTGAGGGGGGCACTTCCCCCCTCAGACTCCCCACTGTTCGAGCTTTCAAATCATCTATACTTAAATCAAAAATATATCAGTATAATATGCTCAACTTCTTTCGTGCATTGATAAAAAAAGAAAAATATTTATTGGAAATGAAGAGGTGGCTTTTTGATAAAATGTTGGTCAAAAGTATACACCAGATCGCACCAAATGAGTTCGAAAATTGAAAAAATTCTACTTCTGAGGGGGGCACTTCCCCCCTCAGACTCCCCCCTGTTCGAGCTTTTAAATCATCTATACTTAAATCAAAAATATATCAGTATAATATGCTCAACTTCTTTCGTGCATTGATAAAAAAACAAAATCTTTATTGGAAATGAAGAGGTGGCTTTTTGATAAATGTTGGTCAAAAGTATACACCAGATCGCACCAAATGAGTTCGGAAATTGAAAAATTTTCTACTTCGGAGGGGGGCACATCCCCCCTCAGACACCCCCCTGTCCGAGCATAGCTCGGATGGCGGTGCGCAGGCCACTGGCCATATCGATCATAAACGATGAGGGTGTCTAAAAAAGGTATTTTACATCAGAATCTTTTCCAAAGGTAAATTTGATGGAGTCCAGACTTATCTATTTTGCTGATATGGTTTGTAAGTTTTTCCACACCTTCTTTTGGGAGCAGTTCATATGAACCTTCATACATCATGTGGGACAACCTGTTTTATTCCCTCTGCCAATTACAAATCACAATAAAAATATAAAGGATATGTGGATGTGGCACCCAGTGCGTATAGTTCAACCATGGAATGCGGCTATCCTCAAGCATATTCTCGTAACTCTTGCGCAAGAAATAAGCGTCCTCATGATCGATTCCTTCGCTGAGAAACTTGTACAGGATTGACCACTCCTCGTAGTAGTTCCGCTGGTCGTGTTTCGGCGTGGTAGGCTCAGGGATGGCTGCTGCTTCCTCGACCATATGTTCGATTTCTTCTAGTTTGCGTTTCCTACTTGCCTCTTCCTCCGCGACAGTTTCTTCTGCGGTGAGCGTCGATGTCGGTGAGGGTGTGATTGCCCTTCCTGCTGAATAAAGAAACAATGTTGTTTATAATTTGGTTACGCTCATAACTACTGCATTTATGTTTTTAATTCAATATGACAGTTTATTTAGCACATCTACGCCTTATCTAGTCTCACTGGTTTATGCAGTGACTTCTAATGCTTTCGCTTGTGTAGCTTGTTTAGTAAGCAACTCAGCCAGTAGGGTATATTAGATAGTGGTAGGCCGCATTGAGTCTAGTCTCACTAGTTTGGGGGTGACTTAACTTACCCCCAGCTTGTTCAGTAGTCAACCAAGCGCTATAGCAGGCATCGGGTGGCCTTGTTTAGTCTTGTGTATTCTCACTGGTTTGGCCAGTGACTTTCTTGATGCTATGGAAACTATGCCTATATTAGGCAGTGATAGGTCTTCCTCGGTTTTTTTCTTAATTCAATGGTTTTGACAATCACTTAAGTTATGCTAGAGCTCCTGCAGCTTGTTCAGTAGTCAATTTAATTCTCTAGCAGGTATTGAGTGGACTTGTTTAGTCTTGCGTATTCTTACTGGTTTGGACAGTGATTTCTTGATGCTATGGCAACTCTGCTTTTATTAAGCAGTGATAGGTAGGTCTTGCTCGATTTTTTCTAAATTCAATGGTTTTGACAATCACTTAAGTTATGCTAGAGCTCCTGCAGCTTGTTCAGTAGTCAATTTAATTCTCTAGCAGGTATTGAGTGGACTTGTTTAGTCTTGCGTATTCTTACTGGTTTGGACAGTGATTTCTTGATGCTATGGCAACTCTGCTTTTATTAAGCAGTGATAGGTCTTGCTCGATTTTGTCTAAATTCAATGGTTTCGACAATCACTTAAGTTATGCTAGAGCTCCTGCAGCTTGTTCAGTAGTCAATTTAATTCTCTAGCCGGTATTGAGTGGACTTGTTTAGTCTTGTGTAATCTCACTGATTTGGCCGGTGACTTACTTGATACTATGGCTTGGGCAGCTTGTTCAGTAAACAACTCTGCCTATATTAGGCAGTTGGTATATATAGGTCTCGTTGGATATTGTCAAAAATCAATGGATTTGGCAATCCAAGACTCAAGATAAGCGGGCGCTGGGCGATTTTTACCCCTCGGTCTTCCTGCCATAGCGCCCGGTAATGCTTCAAAATAAACAACCGAGGGCTGATATTTTGTCCAAACCAGCGCCCGTTGACGATCGGGAAGCTTGCCCAAGACATCGAATTTCGTTTTAGACTGAAAGTAGCTCCTGGTTCTCAATAAATTCATGATCCGGGCGCTACTTTTGAAAATAAGTAGCTCCTGGTAAAAAACCTGTTATCTTGAGCATTGTGGCAATCACTTACCTAATGGTAGAGATCCTGCAGCTTGTTCAGTAGGTAACTCTGCCGATATATCAGGTAGTGGTAGACCTCGTTTAGTCTTGTCTAATCTTACTGGTTTGGGCGGTGAAGGTGGTGGGCGGATGCAATAGCTGTGCTCGTCTAGGAAGCTCGGAGTAGGTTCCTATTGCAAAATAATTGTTAGGTGTTACAATGATGAAATAGGACATTCATTAAGTTTGTATATCATTTCAATGTGGGTATATAATAAAAATAATATAATGTTTTTCGCAGTAATTTGCCATAATAATGGTTTTGGGTGTGCAGTGTCAGCTACCATGGGACATGCATATGAGACCTGTCACCACAAAATGAGCGTTAAGTCGCTAGTGTGCATTACAAAATGTAGGAGATATGGTCCAATAAACATGCCAAAAATCAATAGAAAACAAAGGCATTTTGCAACTTCAATTTGAATTTTGTCAGGGAAAACATTGAGCCATTATAACATGTTGCATATCATTTTAAAGCTTGTTTTCTGAGCATTTTGAATCTGGACAAACCTGAAAATTAAATTTTCTGACTTAACTCTCATTTTGTGATGACAGGTCTCATATGAGATTAGTCAAATTTTGTACAAAGCTTTATGATGGCAGCTTGATAATAAGCAATTGCAGGTCTGACACTTTTGGATTGTAGTCTAGACTTGATTTTGAATTTAAAAAAAAAAACAATAATAAAAATTAATTAACCTGACCCAATTCTGACTGTACATCCTAAATTATATTTTTGAGCAAAATGGTGAAAAATAAAACATGAAAAAGAGTGTTATACAAGAGGATTTAAAAAGAACCGGTGTTCAATTTTCGAATTTTGAGATATTCAAAAGCTTTAAAACAATACATTTTTGAGCCTGACGTCTTACCTCTTTTTCTTTTTCCTTGGTGTCCATTTCTTCTACCTCATCGACGAAATCATACGCCGTGACATCTACACCGACTACCTCTTCCTCACAAATGCCTAATTCCACAGCAACATGAGACTCAGTCTCTTCCTCATCCTCATCTGACATCATATCTGCCAAATACTGAAGATCTGGAAACCCGGCCGCGAGACGTCTCCTCAGAGAGGCCGGCACTTTTGGAACGCGCACTTCAGCAGGGGCAGGATGCTTTTTACCCGGCGCCTTTGGAGTAGCGGCTTTTTCGGACGAGTCAGTTCTCTCGTCCGCACTGGGCAGACCGTCCAAGCTTGAAATCCTCTTGAGACTGACTCTAGCTCTCTTCATAGATTGTAGCAACTCGGCCGCTTCCAGTTCTTCTTTGTCTTGAGTCACCGGCACCGTAGCATCCTCGCTTAATTTGGCCTTCTCTGCGGCGGCTTTCTCGGCGATGGTTTCTGGTTTTGCCTTGGTGGCTAGTTCAACCAATAGTTCAAAGGCTCCCATATCCCTCTCCTCATCTGTGGTTGGTTTGTCTTTGGACGTCTTGGTGGAATCATCTCCATCCTCTTTGCTGCTTGATTCATCTTGTTTCTCATCTGAGGAGGAGGATTCCGAGGAGTCGTCTTCGTCATCTTCCTTCTCCTCCTCTTCCGATATTCTGTTACAATACAATAACCACAAGATATGCATCAGCAAGTCATTCAACAGTACCAAAGGAACTGTTTAGGTCTTAGGGATGGGATTTTTGGGAAATCATGCTCCCAAGACTAGATTTAATTTTTCGGGCGGGACTCTGGATTCCCAAATTTAAGTAAGCAGAAGAGTTTAAAAAATGCACAGATTTGACTAAATAAACCCTTTTCAAGTGAATCTCCACTATAAATTTGCATTAAATAAGAGTGATTTAGCTGACAAGTTGGTTTTTTTAGTAATTATTATTTTATCGATCGTTTATTTTCGGGTTTCGGGATGGTGATTTTTGTTCCTGGGTCTATTTTTTGGGGCGGGACTCGATCTCCCACCCTTATTAGGTCTAGCTCCATATTTTTAACTGAGATTTTTTTACCAGACACCAAATATTTACACTGCTCCCTGATATCTGTCTTATCATATTGTCGCTGTTCTGTCAAAACCTTGTATGTTTTTCCAGCCCTTCAACGTGTATAATGTAAAACTGCACAACGGTTATGCATAGGAAGTGTTGCTTTATACATAGGAAGTGTTGCTTTATACATAGGAAGTGTTGCTTCATACATACCATTCCAAAATATAAATTGTTTTCTTGATGTTATATTTTGTTATATTGATAAATATACATTGTTGGATTGTGTAAATAAATCTTATGAATGAATGAAAAAGAATGAATGAGGAGCAAGAGCACTTACAAGGGTTTGATAGATCTGTTTTTGGCCCTTTTTTTTGTTTGTATATAAAGCGCAAAATGTGAACAATAGCCCAACAGACATTAACAAGGTTAATGACCAGAGTGATTAAAAATCAAGCTGGTAACTCTCGAAAGAGAGCTCTGAAAGGCCAATCAATTGGTTCACTGCAACTCAGAAAATATGCATAAAGCAAGACACACAAATGGGCAGAGGTTAAAAATGCCAATGAAAGTGACATAATAATAAGATAAAAGCCCAAACATAGAGAACAACATCAAAATATAAATTATAGAAAAATAATAATATCTGGAGGTCTGATGGGCATCAAGAGAACCTACACAACAAACTTGGGAACTAAATCTACCAGGAGCTGCCTGTTGTCACCTGTTGGGGCGTGACCGTATCACCAGCCCAGCTGGCTACATGCTTTACAGGACCACCATCTCCCCAACCAAGCATTAACCTACACTTAACCCATGACCCTTGAACATGTTTAGAGCAGACCTTACCTTTCTAGTGGTTTGCCAGATCTGTCAGACACCTCTCCATTGAGGGCTGTTTTCTCAGTCTCTTCATCGTCCTCGTCCTCATCACTCTCTTCCACGTCTACATCAATCTCCTCATCCTCCTTCTGTAGTGAGATTTTCTCTTCCACAGAAGCTGATGCTGCAGAGTCCTCTTTCCTAATAAGGGGAAAAGTTTGATATTTATGACTATAGGTCGCCTCGGTCATCCGGTTATTTTTTTAACAACCAGGTCAATTTTTTAACATACTGGTCATTTGCTGTTGCCAACAAAGCAAAGCGTTTTAACACATCAGTTTGTACGCTCTACTCAACCATACACAAGATCGTTCCTAGTGAAAGTGCAAGGCCGTGCAAGCGACTGTTGTTTACATTAGCAAAATTCGCAAAATGTTTCGCCCGATTTTTTTTTTATCAGGTTCGATTCAAAATGGTCACTAAATATTTGCACTGGCTGTCACTGATGTAACAAGAGTAATTCTTTAAATTTGTCATCTATAAATCGTCCTTACTTGTCCTGTTCTTCTTGGCCTTCATCATCTGACTCTGATTCTTCACTTGACGATCCAGACGATACAGAGCTTTCATCTGAGTCACTCATTTCAGAATCCTCATCAGAATCGCCACCTTCAGCTGTACAAGATTGAAAGATAGACATTTATTTCATTTTATCTTTATTTCTGGTGGAGTAATTCTGTTATACCCTTCACAGAGGTATTCATAGTGCATGATTTTTAAGAACGACTCATACTACCGATGTTGGTGTGTAGGGTATAACAGAATTATGCCTTTCTGGTCGCCAAAAACCTGTCATACCGTTGGCCACATCACTTACTGTGCGCTATTTGACACTTTTTTTAAGAAGAAAAAAAGTTTTACATAGTTTTACGTAAACATTTTCCACGCGGCAGGCGTCTGCAGACGACATTTCCAAAATGACACAACAAGAGTTAGAGAGAAAGAAAGACATTTATTTCATTTCATCTTTATTTCTGGTCGCCAAAAACCTGTCATTCCTTCAGCCACATCACTTACTTGCTATTAGACACTTTTTTCAAGAAAAAAAAGAGTTTTACATAGTTTTACGTAAACATTTTCCACGCGGCGGGTGACTGCAGACGACAGTTCCAATATTACACAAAATGTGTCAAAAATGTCAACATTATTGAATTTCATTACGTTTGGAGTTGCCATGAGAAATGCATTAAAATAAGTACACATGGCCACGCGTCTTAAGGTGGGAACCTCTTTTGTGATGCACTTAAAATTTCTTAAAATTACGTCTTCGTGCATTCAAAATACCATAGCTGGAAAAATAAAGACCCTACCCCAGCAAAACTATTCTTGGAAAGGAAATTGTCCAGGGATTGAAAAATGACACTATTTTTATGATAGAGGCAAGTCCTAAAATGTTGTATTCTAAAGAAGTGAAGAATTTTGCCCAAAAAGTGTGTTGTAAAAAAGTTCCAGATTTTCATTATGTTACACCCTAGGTACATAAAATTACATGTAAAATTTGGATTCTTCAAGCCAAGACCTTTCCAAATATGTATAGTTTATTGGGGTTCACATCTATGCTTCACAGGAACAAACTGGGGTGAAAATTGACATTATCTGAAACTGAGATTGAACATGAAATTGGAACTTTGTTCAGCCATAACATTGTAAGATTTGCCGCTACCACAACAATAATTCCAATTTTGAATGCTGTAAAGAATAAGCTTGCTAAATATGTATACTTTTACTATTCTCTATTTGGCTTCCTCTGGACATTGACGTGACACAGGACATGACTAAAGCGTGACACAGGATTGCAGGTAGAAGAAATCAAGAGAGCTATGTTGGAAAGGAAGATTTGGAGAAGCATCGTGGTTCGGGAACATCACCCGCCCTAAGTCAAGTAAGTCAAGTAAGTCAAGTAAGTCAAGTAAGTCAAGTAAGTCAAGTAAGTCAAGTAAGTCAAGTAAGTCAAGTAAGTCAAGTAAGTCAAGTAAGTCAAGTAAGTCAAGTAAGTCAAGTGCATTTGAAACAGAATCCACCCTCCTCACCTTGTTTCATCTCTTTCTTGAGTTCTTCCAATTCAGCCATCATCTCCTCATCCTCATCTTTCTCAATCTCCACCTCAACCTCAACGTCTTCATCCTCCTCCTCCTCTTCATCCTCCTCGTCATCATCTTCAACTTCTTCATCCTCCTCTTCCTCTTCGTCCTCCTCATCTTCTTCACTTTCATCGTCTTCTTCATCATCCTCATCTTCCTCCTCTTCTTCCTCCTCCTCCTCATCCTCACTGAGGACGCGACCCCATTTCTTCCTCTTCTCCTGCGTGGTGACTCCTTCTGTTTCCGGTTCCGAACCTCGACTGCTCTCGTCGTCTTTCTCCTCTTCTTTGTCTTTCTCTGTGTCTAGGGATTAAATCAAATCAATATAGTTTTATTTAACCCCTTTGGATCCAAATCAATTTTAGGGTTTCAGTTTTAACCTTTGAGATTGTCTTCAATCATATAGCACATCCGCCTCATTTGTAATGTCATCTGCTTCAAGTTATAAAGGACATTTCAAGCTTTAAAATGATACAAACTTGATTATATGAGTCATTTCATATTGAGATACAGAAAAAATATTTGAATGGAAAGGGTTAACTGATGAGTTAACTGAACTTCTGTTTACACTTCTTATAACACAAGATTTAATCATTTGTATTTCCCAAACTAAGCTAGTGCACATAAACATTAAAAAATAAATGATGTGCTTCTGACTGGATTTGAACTGGCATCCTTCGTAACAGATCCACAACAAATGTTTTCTCTATCCTAGAAATTTGGTCTGTGTTTAAATCTGAGAACCCACTATATAAACACATCAACAAAAGTAAGTCCCCTTTCAACAGTTCGTCATAACATTGTAAGGTAAAACATTTTACCAATAAAACTTAGATAGAAATAATCCTATGACTGTTTCATAAGTGTTGTTTGAAAATGAAAGATACCCATGACTTCATGGCTGAATGAGCTCAAATGGAAGACAAAAAATGCCCTTCTCAAAAGTCACAAAGTGCAGTTTAAAATACCCACCAAGTGAACATTACTCTAAAGTGTAATTAATTCATGACCATTCAGCCATGTAAATCCCCTTCTTGGCTCAGAGCTTAGCACAGTGAGTTGTTTCTGACCTGCAGATTTGATCCAAGTCCACGCATGGACAAACACACGATATTTTGGTCGCATGCACAGGTTTGGTCACGCATATGATTCACAATGCGCTTATTGCCTTCATGCTAGCCCATTGTCCTTCTGTATTCCTTCGCTGCTGTGTGGAGGCTTCGCCAATTTGGAGCTGATCAAACTATAGTAAAGTTCCCCACAGAGAAACTGATCATACCCCTGTTCATGTGGTGACAGACTGTACAGAGTTAACATGGACACATTGTAACCTTGTCAAATTCCCAAGAGAACTGAATGTGGCTAGAAACCCAAAGTGGTAGTTCGTCTTTAAGCTGTTCCAACTGAAGTTATGAAGTAGCCCAATTTGGCTACTTAACTACAATTTGGTTGCTAACCCGTGGATTTGTAGCCCAATTATGGCAACTGAACTGTGTACAAAGGATTTGATAGTCCAATACGAATCATGAATTTGGTAACACTTACCTGACCCATCTTGATCACCTTTCTTCCGATGATCATTCTTTTTTACTTCAAATTTGGGAGTTGGTGGTTTACGATTCCTCTGAAAAAGTGAAAGTACCAATGTGGGATGAGTTTTTAAACATCTCTTCACAAACATTATGTTAATATACAGGATAAAATAACCATGCTGGCACAAGGATTTACCTGTGCATACCAAGGTAATAGGTGTATCCAAAAATGTAGGTATAACTTATAGGTCTGCAAACACCATGAAATACCTACATTTTTGGATCCTATGCCTGTAGAATGTTAAATATGTGACGTGTTCTACCGAAACCAGACACAATTGGGCAAGATATCAAAATTGAGTTAGTAAATGATTATTAAAGTAGAGATCTTCAGCTTTACAATGGTACTTTCTTTTTTTTAATCGGACTTCCCAAAGCGAAGTTAAATAATTTTTAAGTTCATCTTTACGAAAACTCCAAACTGAAATATCGTCCTTTAAAGATGTACTTACAATGTTTTTTGTTTTTTTAAAACTAGTTTTTGTTTTTTGTTGGTTTAATTTTTTAATCTGAAACTCTCACTATAATGTTATAAACACTCTGAAGAGTAATTTACAAGAAACGCAAATTCCCAAAAAATAACCCCGAATTAGGTTTTGGGCTATTTCTCAGTTTGGAGCTCTGCCCAATTCCGTCTGGTTTCGGTAGAACACGTCACATAGGGATAGGGAATATGCACCTTTTAAAAGCACTAAATGTGCTGCCTGATTTTGAAATGCCATATGCATTTAAAATAAACCCAAATGTGCAGCGGTGTTTTCACATTTCCTATTTATTGTCACAACCATCATTTTTCATTCATTCTTAATTCAAACTAAACCAGGTGTAGAATAAACACTTTCACAATTTATTTTTTTAAGAAGCTTTTTTGCACCATGGGCATTTTCCTTAAACCTTTAACTTTAAAAACATGTCCTGGATACCTAAAATGCAGTCCACCAAGTTATCAGTGTAAACAATGTGTATTTGCAGACACCCATATCCTCCCAATGGCGTTGAAACTTGTTTAGCAAAATTACTTTGAAGCCAAGTCTTAAATTCACCTACAATGTTAGAAAAAAGTGTTCGAACACTTTGTAGGTGTAATGTAAAGTATTCCATCTTCCCCCTGATCAATGTTGAATCCCACAATTTGCCCACCATCAGCACAGGGCCTCGCAACATTGATCGGTGGGGAAGGGGGAGGGATATGAGTAAGGGGATACTTCAGGCTACCAGAAACAAGTTTTGATTTTCACGTGACTCAAATAGCGTGCCTGTTATGGTCCAATAAGTATGGCAATTAGGGTCAGTGTTCGAACACCTTTTTTCTATGATTGTAACTCTCATTCTCCTATAACTATAGCTCTTTGTGTAGAAACATTTCATCTATAACAGAATTGGAGTCTAGCTTACAACCTTATATAGCCCTACCTTATCCATATGGTAATAGACCTACCTTAAAGGATGGCATCTTCGGCATAGTAGCTCTGAAGCCAAGACCCACCCCGCCCTCCATAGCTCGAGTCTTGCTTTCTGCAAAGTTCTTCGCCCATGCATTGGAATCAAGAAGATTGGGGTCCAGTAGGCTCGGTATGTGCGGTAGGATGGGACGTTTCTTTGGTGGCGTCTTAGCTGCTTCTTCCTTGATCTTCTTCCATTCTTGATCAAGTTCCTCCTCGGACTTCAACGGGATCTGGTGAAAAAGCAATAACCATTATTGAATCTGATTACAGACACTTGGTAGCTGCTACATATAAAAGCTTGTCGAGCTAATTTAAACATAGAGGTACATGTAAGTTGGCATACACTATAGTGTTTTGATACTTTAATCAGCCTCTCATTTCGCTCTTTTCTTTATAAGAACGATAAATTGATAATATTAACAACCAATCCATTTTCTGAAAATCTAACTTTTTAAAAAGTGTAGGGTGGCCAAGTAATTTGCGTGAGATTTTCAATAGGGTCCAGAGAAACGGGTCATTGCAAGCTGCACCAGGTTTATTAATTCCTTCTTGTTTTTAATGCAATTTCAAAGTGAAATTCATTGGTTATTTCATTAAAGGAAAACAATTAGATAATCTTTTTAAGATTTGCTTTTCAGTTGCATTTTGTAGAGTCGTGGAAGTATATTTAGGATGCAGCACATCGAAAGGGTAGCCATTGCGGAACCGTGTGTTTTTCAAGATATAGATGAAAATGGACAGAAAAAAAGAAGGAAAAAAAATGAATTTAGGAGTCATTTTTACTTGTAAAATCTCAATGCCTTGATCATTGTTATCATTTTAGAGCTTAGAAAAATGCTCTGAGGGCATATGTGATGCGATCTGAGAAAACCCGTCGGATGTCGCAAAATGTGAACTAGGGCTTATGGGTAAAATAGAAAAAATTAAAAATTAAAATAAAATAAAACTTTTTTCTTTTTTTTAGATTTTTTTAAAGAAAATTAGTTTCCAGTACTTTGTGTCATCATCTTTCATGAAATTTCACCTTGACAAACTTACTTAAGTCACTTTTATTATTGTTTTGTAGCTTTTGGTGACATCACAATCATCATTCACTCATAACTTTTTTTGTAGTGATCGTAGAAAAATGATAGAAACAGTTCTGTAATCAGCACAGTTTTAGCTTTCTTATGATATAAATATCTCCAATTTATGAAAAATGCCACCATGTGGCGGGTTTTCACAGATCGCATCACATTTACATAATAAACTCAAAATTGACTTCGCCCGCAAAGTCCCCCCTTTTGATGAGCTACATCACACTTTACCTTTGATTTCTTTTCACATTCGTCCCACCAGTTCTCGAGTGACTTAAACGCCGAAGTTTCTACCATCTTACGACAGAGATCCTTCTTCATGATAACCTTTAGCTGCTGTACAACCTCCTCCAATATATCAGCGGACATTTCCTCCACCGGATCACTTCTTGGCGGCGACATAAAGTTGTGCATGTGGTCCTGTTGGTGGAAATTCCCGTACGGCGACATAGGGAATTGCTGATTGTTGGGGAATCCCCCCGGCTGTGACTGCATTGCTCCCCATTGATTTGGTCCCTGGTGCTGCTGTACATTATGTGGCTGTTGCGGAAAGTTTGACAGCCACGGCTGAGATGTCTGGGGTACCCCAGGAGCAGCGGTCGGCACTATCCCGACCCCCTGGGGCATGGCAGATGTCTGCATTGCCCATTGGTTCTGCTGTAATTGGTTTTGGCCTAGTGTTGTGGATTGTGATTGTTGCCATAGTCCCATGCGAGTCATCATTTGCATGTGGTAGATTGAATGCTGTTGTAAATGTTGACCGTATGGACTGGATCCCGTCGTGACCCCCATCCACGGATACGCCGCTGCTGGTTGGGCAGGTGTCGTACCCTGCTGCTGCGGATGACCTTGTGGGGTTGGTGTCCCATACACCCCTGGGGGTTGTTGCACTGTCCCTGCTACCCCATAACCACCAACATTTCCCGGATACGGTACCGCTGATGGTACGGTTGGTGGAACCACTGGTGGCACCGCTGGCGTCACCGGTGGCACGGGCGGAATATTCAAATTAGTTGATGTCCCAGCAGTTGATGACTGCTCAAGGGCAAGTTTTGATTGAGCGTAGGCTGCGGCAGCCTTGGCTAGATTTGCAAGCTGCGCATGGCTTTGGTTTGGTTTTACAGCTGGGGCTTGTGACACTGCTACATGTACACCGCTAACATTCCACTGACTCGCAGTTGACTGTGGTGGAGCCATTGCGAGGGCGTGATCCTGAGAACGAGGTGGTGGTGGAGGTGGTACTTCAACAGATATGTCTGAGACCTGAAAAAAAAATTAAAAATTAAGTGTTGTGAACACACGTTATAGCATCTGGTAAGTGTAACCAGGGCTCAAATTAATCAAAGGCATCGAAGGCAATTGCCTTGATGCCCTCAATTTCTGGATTTTTTCACTTCATTCAGAAGTACATTATTGCCTAAGAGAAAGTTGATGCCCAAAATGCCTTAAATTGCATGCCCTCTCCATTTTCTAATTTGAGGCCTGAGTGTAACTCACTGTCATGTATGATGTCAAATGATGAGTCAAGCCAGGAACAATGATTTAGGGATGTGGTAAAACGAAGAAAGAAAAGGATTTTTCTTTGTTTTCTGTTGTTTTAAAAACCTTCAACTCCTTTATTTGGAATCAATTCAATTGATGAAATCAATTTACTTTTAATGGGATTTGCCGTAACATTTAGCCATGCAAATGACTTTATGCATCTAATAAAATTGCTACAGAACATGTTTGCCTTGTCATTGACAAATTTACTTACACCTAGGCTATTTTTGTGGATTATAAGCAGTTTGCATTCAGCTTTTACATTTACCAAGTTTAAGAAAATAAACGATAAACTTCACTATTTATATCAACAATTGGGTCTATGCGGAAACAAAATAAGTATTCAAAGATCCCAAGTACTGTAAAAGCTGAAATTTTCGCGGTGGTTTTATTTTCGCGCTTTTCGCGCAAAATATTTTTCCGCGAAAATTATAACATGCGAAAATATTGTTTTCAACATTCATGCAATGCATCCAGAAGGTCACCCGCGAAAAAAACAATTCGCTAAATGTCTATGATATCAAAATGCGCGAAAATATCTTTACGCGAAAATATTGGCTTTTACAGTATGTTTTTCCATGTTTTGCAGCAACATTTATCAAGTTTGGAAATAAGGTTGAGTGGTCAACGATAGGGTCAAATCAATATCAAAATAATTCTTAATAACATGATAGCGTTGTCGCTATGCAATTTACAGTTTGGGAAATGATGCATTGAGAAGGTGGCGGGCGGGATTTTTGGGACACAGTGTCCGATTTAGAGGGGTTCTACATGCACAAATTCATGTAACTTTGGCTCTGCGCATGTACAATTGTAATATTCAGCCATTTTTAAGTGGGGGGGGGGGGGAAATCAATTTTTCAAGGAAATATTGCTGTTGTGCAGGTAACTTTAATTTTCTAAATTGGACACTGTTGGGACACCCTGTATAAACACTAACCATGGTTGTATCTTGCATCGGCGTCATCAAACCACTGGTGCTCAGCTCTGCTGTCAACGGAGTGGACCCTTGACTATCGGTGCCTATAATACTCACTTCCATAGCCGGACTATTAGCAATACCATACGGTGAATCCTTACTTAGGCAGCCCTTACGTAGGCTGGCGATACCTTTGCTAACTAGCGATGACGTTACCTCTTCCACCACTTGCACTTCGTCTTCCGTAGGCGTTAAATCATTCCGTTTGGTAGAATTTGACTCATCAAATTCGAGTTTTGAGTGATAAGAGTCAACAGACTCATCGCGATCGAGGGAAGACCTCCTGTCTCTTCTTGAAAAACCAGCGCCACCTCGATCAGAGTATTTATCCTTTTGGCGATACTCGCCGTACTCGCTGTCTGAATTGTCGTCACGGGAATACTTTGAGCGCCCTCCGCCGCGGCGTTCGGACGAGGGTTGGTGGTCATCTTTCCATCTGTGCCTGTGGGATCTGTGTTTATGCTTGCTACCCCTATCCTTAGGGTCCCTATGATGCCTATCTCTATCCCTATACTTATCACCAAATCTATCATGAGATCGCTCCGGACTGTAGTCCCGCCCCCTATCAGGGCTATATTTATTTCGCCGATCACGGCTATCGTCTCTATTACCCCTACCACCCCCGCCGCCTCGATTTCGGTCCAACTTATTCCCTCGATCGTTTGACCTCTGATCGTCTCTATTACAGTCATCCCTTATACCTCCTCTATCATCCAATTCTTGGTCCACTTCAAAATCCTCATCGGAAAATTCCTCATACAGATCTCCTCCTGGAATTTCTTTTTGAGCTTCTGCAGCAGTGTCTTTAGTTTCACTACCTATACTATCTCTTCTAGCAGTCCCACTACCAGTAGATGAATTCTGCGACGACTCAAGATCAAAGCTAAAACTCATTTTGGATTGATTTAACAGCTGTTCGATCCTCAGATCCAAGCTTGTGCTTTCGTCGTCATCTTTATCTTTCTTACCAACGTCCTTTTTTGGTTCTTTGCTAGCTGCTGCTGCGACAGGTTTTACAGGTTCCTTGGGAGGTGGCGGAGGAGGAGGTGCAGGGGGTGGTGGGGATATCGATCTATCTGATCGACTTGATTCCCTTGAGCTGTCCCTTGTCATCGAGTGCCTTGATTTATGCCTATCTTTATAAGAGTCTTTGCGCTCTCTACTGTGCCTACGGTCACCATGGTGATGATGCGACCTGGAATGATAGTCACTACTTTCACTTTTTGAGTCTGTCCTATGACCGTGAGACCCATACCGAGATGAGTCCCCCCTGTGACTCGAGTCTCCCCTGTGACTCATATGAGTGTTTGTTTCATGGTGTTGCCCAGAACTACCACTGTGAGTTTGTTCCCAATGAGATGATGTTGCATTGGGATGTTGCTGCTGATGATGCTTGTTACCATGGTAACCATGCCGAGGATCCGCGACCTCTGACCCCCTCTGGTGACCATAACCAGCAGCACCATGGCGTTGATGATGTACGTCTTGTTGTTGATAGCCTTGATCCCAACCTTGCTGATGTGGATCGTGATAATTTTCAGTCCTGGCTGGGAAATTCCCTTGGTGTTGCTGCTGTTGGGGAAATGCCCCATGTTGAGAATGTTGCTGTTGTTGTTGTTGCGGACCCACAAAAGGTCCTTGGGGGTTCCCGTATTGGTCTAAAACAGGCTGACCAAAGTTTCCATACGGTACTTGAGGAGCACCACCTCCAGGTGGTCCGGGTACTGCTCCTGCATCGTGAACATTCATTCCGTGAAAATTATGGGACAATCCCTGGGCCCCACCATCTTGTGGAAATGGTGGTGGAGGCGGGAGATCAGTAGACACCCCTTGAGGACCCTGGAAATTGAACGCATCATGTTGCTGGGCCTCGAGGGAAGCCCGGCGGGGGTCTTTTGTTGGTGTGGAGATGCTATCGGGCGTTGGTGGAATGCTGCCGCCGGTATGACGAGGATCACGAGGTGTTGTGGAAATACTACTGGGCGTGTTGACTTTACCGGACACTAGACAGTCAAATATACGTTCACACTCTTTACCTGTGAGTAGAAAAGGTTATAAAATCATTTATTCAGTTATTGCTATCACTTCCTCAGTCTCCATGAATGCTTAACTCTTAATTCAAAGTATGAAATAGTATGGCGATGGTGGACAGGCTCAAAAGCGATTGCCCTAATGTGTCATTGGGGCTGATGAAAGGCAAGTGAGTTGCTGCCAAAAACATCTCCAGAGATGAGGTTATTTCCATGAAGTTTGGGTACTTTCAATTGGGAAAATTATTGTTTTATAATCATACGAGGCAGTTCTCGAATGGCACGGTTGGGTACTTTTCATTGTGGAAAATAATTGCTTTTATCATACAAGGCAGTTCTCGAATGGCAAGTTTGGGTACTTTTCAATGGGAAAATTATTGCTTTATGATCATACAAGGCGGTTCTCGAATGGCATGGTTGAATACTTTTCAATGGGAAAATTGTTGCTTTTATGATCATACACAGCGCACGGTTGGGTACTTTCCAATGGGTAAGTTATTGCTTTATGATCATACAAGGGGATTCTCGATTGGCCCGGGTACTTTTCAATGGGAAAATATTGCATTTAATCATACCAGGGATTCTGAAAAGGTGATTTTTGTTCCTGGGATGTAAAATTTTTAGACAGGACTTGCTCCTACCCTTACCTGTGACAAACTTCTGAAGTTCTGACCCTGGTTATGTTTTTTGTCTGTGTCATATTTGGAAATTAGCACTCAATCAATACAACAACTATAAAAATGTGAACAATAGCATTACCTCCAGCATCTACTTGAACAATGATGATATTGCCCATTACTGACGTCCTATTGAGTTGATTCACACAGTTCTTGGCTGCTCGTGTGGTGCTGAAACCGACAGTAGCAAGACCCAGATGCTTGCGTGACTTGGGATTATGATAGATAGTCACATCCTCGATGATGCCATACTTTTCGCACATGCTTCGCAGGAACCCCTCGCGGACATTGTCATTGAGATTTGTGAACGTGACCTGCTTCGGGGGCAGCTCGCCAACGTAGTGTGCGTCATACTGTAAGGAAGTAATATAATTCAAAGGGTTAGAACGATGATGCCATTTTTTTTTAATGTAGATTTTCCATTCCTGGGTTTCCCTGTAATACATGTACAACTAAACCTGTATTGTAATGTACACTTTCATTTTCCTGCATCTCCACCTAATTTAATTAAGATATTGTTGATTTTGAAATAAATTGTATTTTTACATAGAAAACAGTGTTGAAAAAATCATACTTTTGATAAGAATGAATTGAATAATTTAGTATAAGATCTTAAGTTAGGAGTTATTATCCATAATGGTGTGGGTCAAGGGGTATTATGTGGGTTATTAAGGGTCATATACGAGTCATCTAAGGTCCTGTTTTTGACTTGGAAAAAAATCGAAATGTTAAAAAAAAAAACTGGAAATTTCGGGCGGGACTCGATTACCCGGGACTCGCTCCCAACCTTAAAATACATCCTTAAATGTACACACCCAGTTTTGAATTTACCTCCTCACCCCTTCAAATCCTGCCTTAGATATTGCCTGGGACACATGAATATTATCACAAATAAAGGTCAATAAATTAAAAGCGTTAAAAGGGTCATTTTGCTCTTTTTGTTCTGTAGTATGAGGATGTATTTTTTAATTTATAATTTTGACTCCTTACTTTCAAGTCTAGGCAGGCTCCGATCATTTTTTTTTAATTGCCCGATCGGGCAAGGCTAGGTCAACTTTTACTTGCCCGATTATGCCCAAATAATATTGCAATATTTTTAAGACTTAGAAAATGGTATTGATTGGTCAGATATTTGCCGATCATTAAATTCGAGCCTCGACTCGAGATTACACAAGATTTCCAAAAATCATGCGAAATCGCCACTCATGCGAATTAACATGTGAATTAAGCCTTCGATCGCCGAAATTGCAGTCTCTGATAGCAAAGCTCTTGTTTTTATGAATGAAAAGCCACGAGCGGCATTGTTTTATTTATTAAATAATAACGGAAGGGAATTAAAGAAGGAATATGGGTACATCTTTGTGTTTCATTATATTTACAAAGGTAAAACTGACTACAAACTTAGGATATTATTGCCAAATTAGAGACTTTATTATGCTTTCTTGTGAGCATTTGTATTGCCTGATTGGGCAGCATGTCCTGTGGTTCAGCTAGCCCACACACAAAAAAAAGGTTGCCCCGGGCTATGGGACAGGCGATTTGTCGGACCCCCGAGTCTAGGACTTTAATTGCAATTCAAAGTTTAGCCCTACCCCTGTGAGTTAGATTACATGTTTGATGTTTCACTTTATTTTGCCACATTCAAAGTACCTTGTGCTGATTGCTTGATTTGATTAATTAATTTATGTAATTTTTGATTAATTTGGGTTTTTCTTCTTCTTCTATTTATTTATTATTAATTTATGCCCCCCCTCCCCCTCCCACTCAGTTCACTTGTGTTAGGTCTAGTTTATTTACTATTTCTGTCGCATATATTTATCTATTGTCTAGCCACTTCCTGTCTATTGTCTTATTAACAACATCACTCATGCATATGCATGGTGTGTTGTCTATTGATTTATTGTACATGTTTTGTTAGTTTGCCTAGCAACATGGATCTGTATTCTATAGTGAACTTGTTAGTTTGTGTTAGTGTTAACTTGGGTGCCTAGTAGTCAACATATATTACTGGCATTGTGCTATAATTACAGTGGTGGACTTGTCTAGTTCATGATCTTATTTATAGTTCTTAACACTTTTGTTTTTATATTTTGTCCCTGATGAAGGGTGGTATATCCACTTGAAACATCGGTCTTTATTGTTACCATATATCTTTGTTGTTTTATTGCACAGCAATTTTCATTGCTTGTCCTAGTGCATTTCTGTGTTTTATTGGGGTTTTTTTGTTATTTATCTGTTTTATCGCGTTATTCTCCCTTGTTATTACCTGTTTCACCACACCCTGTTGGTATATCTTGCTTTTACTCTTAGCATTTTTATATTTTCGTGATATCCTCTTGTATCAGTTTTCTGATCCTTGGTGTGTTTTGTTCCTGGTTCCGTTGGATTCATCTTTTTCATTTTATGCTTGATTTGAGATAATTCTGATTTATATAAAGCGTTATAAAATAGATAGAGTGGGTATTTCTTTACCAAATGAGATACCAACACTATGAGCTACAAGTTGTTTATTTTATTGTCACATGCACATTGCATACATAGAAGTAATTTTTTTTTCTCTTCTTTTTATTAGTCCAAAACAGGACCTTAGATGACTGGTATTTGACCCTTAGTCAACAAACATGCCGAATTTGGAAGTTATGCAAGCTTATAGCCTTATTCTTGATATTATTTTAATTAATTTTAAGAAGTGTTTGATTCAATTTGTGTACTATTATTTTCTAAGTATACAATAGTACAATAAATGTTTAAAATGCAGAATTTAAATTCAGTAAAAAGGATTCTCGCAAAATATTCTGCGAGAATCCGGATGTCGCGAAAGTACACCCCTGTACCCCTTTTTCAGAGTCCTCAAAATATGCAATATAAAATATTATATAACACATACAAATATTCCGGTCATTTGATTGGTGGATACTACATCTTGTGACATGAAATATTTTGATTATTTCCCCACTATTTCACTGGAGGGAAAAAAGTTCCCATAAAAAAGTACTATTTCCCTGTAATGAGGAGCTTTCCCTGCTCGCGATCGCGGTAATTGACCTTGACTTGATTGATACATTGAGTAGGCCTAGGTCCATTATCTTTTGTTTTAAATCAAGTATTTCAAATGACAGAAATATTTGTATTATATAAAACTAAGCTTATAAATATAAAACAAATGTATTACTGCTCTATATTCAGGAAATGGTGCAAAATAGGTCCCCTCTGTAATTAAAGACGGTCTCCAGTCACCGCAGGGAGATATTTTGCATCATTTCCCTTATGAACAGTAAATATGGATTGAAGATTTTGGTTATCCACCATAATTTTTAGTTATCTGCATTTTAAGACTTTGACTTTATAGTGGTTAAAATTCTGGTTATCCATCGGATAATCAGCAAGGAAAAAATGGTTAACCGCCAGTAAATTTGGTCATTTCGTATGCTCAGATTACCACTTTTTCGAAATCTGCTCATGAAATAAGGGTTGGTCGGGCCTGTAGACCAGGGTTTCAAGGGTTTTTTTGTCGCCCAAGTGAACAAAATTTGATTTACTATACCTTGAATTTTGGCACTGGCAGATCAAGTTTTTCTCTTCCTTTCCAAAGTCTGGTAAGTCTGGATCGCGGATCTCGTAACAACTTGACAGAAAAATCTGCACCCTGAGGTAAACAAATTAAATAATATATATAACAATGTGTCAATAAACTCATACAAAATCTACCAAATGGTACATGGTGTGGTTCAGGTCAGATCAACATATACTTCATAGTGCTATTCAATTAGACACACATATTTAGTGTCCAGGTCATAGTCAAAATCAAAGTGTCAGATTATAAGGAAATTGCATTGACATAACAAGGGATGGTTCTTGGTTTGAACTTCAATGCTGTAGCAACATACATTCATGGAAATGATGCTATATCTAAACTTAAAACAAGACCACACAGTATAAAGCGTAACATCACTGATTTGTATTTAATGCTACATTCAGCAGTTGTGCCACATCTGGTAACATGATCTGCTTACTACTTACCCTTTGTATGGTTTTGGCATATTTTTGATGTGACACTGACAGCTATTATTAAACAGAGTTGGCCCCTAAATCCAACCGAACAATAATGTTGAAGTAGTCAATATTAATCAAGATCCTCTTTTTTTTAATTTGATCATTTTGTGCACCCATTGCTGGCTTAATTCAGTCAAACTGGTTCTACTTACAAACAACAAAACACAATAGAATGGGAATGAATTACCCCACAAGGTTGAACTTATTTTGCAATAATACAAATTTTGAATCCAATGTAAAATCTGACCTGGTAGTTGAAATATTTTTCTAAACTTAAAACAAGTTGGTCAGTTTCTAATGAAAATTAATAGAAGAGTTGATGTAACTTGTAAAACTGTTAGGAAATTTCATTAAGTGAACTGGGTGGTATATTGCAAAGAAACAAGTCTCAAAATGATTGTGGACCAGGAGCTACTTTTCACCTTTTTTTGACCAAAATAGCTCCTGGTCCTATCCAGTACTTTACTGTGCAACATTTGGGCAACCATTGGATTAAAAAAACCTCCTGGAAGCCTGGTTATCTGGAGGCTTGCATGAAATTGTTATAACTGAAAAATAGTGAATGTAGGCCCTAAATTAAAATAGGCTAACTGAAGCCAGCAATAAATTAAGAGCTTGGACTAAATTTGCTGCCAAGTAAAAAGATTAGTGAACAAAATCCTTTAATTTGGAGAGGTGCTAACTGCTAACATTAACAATAAATTTACACTTTGTTTTGAATAGGCCTACACCTAAATATTATTTGGAATTGACTTGTTTCTTCAATGAAATTGCAGGCAAGCCAGTTCACTTTTTGTTATTTGGAAATGAATTCAAAACAATACTTAAAACAAATAATTTTTCAAACAAATTAAAATGTCTTTGCAAAAATTGTTTGTTTTGTCTAAATATTGAAAATGTTCCATCTATGATGAAGAGTAAGATTTTCCATCAATGATCAACATTTGTGAATAAGATTGATGAGAACAATCAAAATGAATGGTATTGGCAGGGTACTAAAAGACAACCAAATCATTCAATCCAAACCAGCTAAGACCTAGCCTTACATACCATTGGCCCTGGTACGACTCCATCGTAACGATACAACTTCTGTTGACCCTTTTTAATTTGAGGGTCAATGAGAAGTTTGTAGTGTTGCCACTTTTTCTGCTGACCGGGTCCTTGAGAGTGAGCTTGTAGCAGTGGCGTTTGAATCTGCGGTGTAAGACCGTTGATATCTGCGGAGAGATAAAAAACATTCAGTATTGAGATTAGGGCATGAAGAGAGAAATAGATAAAACAATTGAAAAACAGCACAACAAAAATAAGTTCAATAGAGAACAACAGTGTGTGTATACAATTTGTGTGTGAAGTTTCACTTTCTCTGCAACTCACTTGGTGTTGAACCTAAATTATTGTCGAAATATGAAGAATCTGCCATTATTGTGATGTGAGACTGTGGACATCAAGTTGGAAGACAAGATAGTGCATCAGTAGGTGTCATCGTTGAGTAGATGTGGCCCCAGAGGCCTTTAATTTGAGGCACTAATTTTAGGAACTCATGACATTCTGCAAGCTGAATTGGATCATCAACACTGGGATTTCCCATGATTCATAGCTTCAAAATCGTGATTATTTTTTTTATGAACTAAACATTGAAAAGTTTTTATGAAAAAACTCATTAATTTTGCCATTAATTTGATCTTTTTTATTCAATAAGAAATACAATTATTTAAGTTTTAATATATTTGTCGTAATATATGGTAAATAAATCCTAATGAATTGTTTTTTTAATGTAACAATACCTGAATGTATAAATAGAAAATGTAATATGGTGAAAACAACATCATCAATCAGGTTTTAAATCCACCGTCTGATTGGGTCAAATTTAAGAAGCTTTTGTACCCAATATTTGTCTACTTATCAGTGTTAATAACAACAGTTTTGATCTATTCGTTGACCCAGCAGTTACTCTAATATCCTAGCTATTCTAAGATCTCTAAATTATAGTACCGCTTGGTATATTATACAAGACATTTCCTTCAAAAATACGACCATCCTCCTCAAACGACCTTTGACCTTGGTCATATTGAGCCAATCAGATCTACGTTTCTATATCCGTACGGAGCGAGCCTGTACATGTGCGTCTGTTATTTTCGCAAAATTAAATCTTCTGCACCGAGAAACTCTGGCCGTAGACGATGTAGGCCCACTCTATTTTTCGTATTTCTCGTGACCTACAATAGACCTAGACTCATTTCAAAATGGAAAAGAAAGCAAAAACATTCGTGCACACTATAGCCAAGAAATTGGTTGATTCCCAAGGTATCCAATCGATGTTTAACCTTTTTTTGACAGTTTTCTAGTCAGACTGTCGAACTGGCCGCGCCGCCGGGCGAGAAAAGGCATAAGCCTAAGCTTATTTATTATGTTATTATGTTAGTTGTTCTTTACATACATCTATCTACTCTACATATTTCAGGCATGAAAATGTTCAGGAAATTCAGGAAATTCTGCTTTTTGTCATCCAATTTTCTGAGTTTTTATTTATTTTCAATCCCATTTTTTTCTTTTTTTAAGGGACGACGAGGTGGCGCAGTCACCAGTCGGTTTTAATTTAGAGCGTCGTAAGTTCTGTTGGTGGACTGTTTGAGTGTGAGTTCAATACGATACACCAACACAGCCTCGTCCCCCATGCCTCCTTCAGACCGTGCAGACTGAAGTAGGCATTACATGGCGCACCGTGGTTCAGAACGGAAGTCACATAGAAATGTTGGTCCCGTGTATCGGAAGAGCTATTCGAGCACGTAAGGTCACAGACTCCTTCGTAAAGAGTAGGGGATCGTCTGTGTCTGTACAAACATATTCCTAGGTTACAGGGATACTCCTGTTAGAACTCCCTTGCGGAGTATAATGGATGAAACCGAACCAAGAAAGAAAGCCCATTTTCACACTTATTTTCCTATAAATCCTACTTTCCAGTTCCACAAGTTTCCTGTTTTTATTTAAGTTCATTCTCATGCCTGATATTTACTTGGTAGAACAATTTCAATATTTTTATTTATTGCACCACAATGCACAATCATAGTTGATCTCGAGGGCTTAGGCAGCCAGCCGTGTAGGGAGTGTTTTACACTCCCACTTTTGTAAATTCACAGTTTTTACACACCCAGTTTTTGTCCACATGGCCTATACTTTGTACACAAATTCTTAAATTTACACTCCCAGTTTTTTGAATTTATACACATTTACACTCCCACATCTTCAAATCCTGCCTAAGACCTTGGTTGATCTAGCATGCCTACCCTAGCCTGTCACTCAACATGCACAAGGCAAAAACTAGCTACAAAATGAAATTGACAGGCCACATCGTAGTTTTACTGTTTATGCACATCAATTGTAACCCCGGCCCTAGGGGACATGGTGGGGGACCGTCCATGCGGGCAGGGGTTACATTATAAAGGGGTCATTGCGTCATAGGCTGATAGGTGACATCTTTGGGTTTTGGTGCACAAACTTTGATGTTGTTTAAAACTTAAAAGGGTCATTTCATTCTATTACCGTATTTCTATTGTTTTGAAATTTGTAAATTAAAAAAATCCTGATTTTTGACCCCTATTTTAAAAGCTAGCGCTACCTCTGCATGCGGGGTCTGTACGCCTACGTACAAAAAAAAGGTTGCCCAGCTATGCAGGGAGTGTACGGGGACGTACAAAGTGTTCCCCCGCTAGCCGGGGCGTGTAAGCAGCAGGGACATAGATCACTGAAAAAAATGAGTCGGGGAAGTTATAACCTGGCGACTACTGTTAGCACTAGTGGCTTTATGTTTAAAGAGTACAAAGGTTCATTTGTTAATCCAAAGATATACGATTCACTGGTTAAAGGGACACAATGTCATGTTGATTTGTTTAAATTTTAATCAATTTACTTCAGAATTCAAGATGAACATTAAAAATTGCCATTACTGTTGTTTCTACTTAAAAACACAGCAACATTTAATTAAAACAATGTTTTAAATATGTTGGTATACCACCCTAAACCATGTAAAATGCTGGTACTGGGGATGTCACATTGGTAATCTGTATGTCCCGGCCCAAATCCCTGCTAGTAACGGGAGCCAGTGTTGCAATTGATAAGTGCATTAGTGTTGGCGGGAATAGGGCGATCGACATTCAAGCCTGTATTTCTTAGAAATAGAAACAGGTTGAGATATTACTTGAACAATTAAACATGGTATCTGAAGCAACAGTTATTTTATTCAGAAAATTTGAAAAATATTGCTAGATATCCCTGACGTAGATTTCGCATACTTTCATTCCATAAGTCTCAAAATGCTCGGATTTTAAAAAGGCTGTTGTTCCTGGCAACACTGTACTTAGGAATATCATTTGCCCAAGCTACTGTTTACAGATTTGAAAGGGCAATACATCTAACTACTACTACTGGAAGAGGGATTTTTAAGGCAATACTTTTGGTCAAAAATCACTTATTTTTTTCAAAACTGAAAATAGGCAACCTTTAAATACTTAGCATTTACCTTTAAGAGTAAGATGTTTTTGGTTGTTACCGTGGCAACAGGTCACATTTTCATTACAGATAACCCTTTGCAAACAACCACAATAATGTAACAGAGTTACTTTTTACAGATCTACATGGGCAATACATCTTAAACTACTTACACCAGCAAGGACATATTTCTGGCACCCCAGAAAAGGAGATTGTTAAGGCAATACTTTTGGTCAAAAATTACCTTGATTTTCAAAACTGAAAATAGGCAACCTTTAAATTCTTAGCATTTACCTTTAAGAATAAGATATTCACCCTTAAATTCTGCAGTCAGTAGGGGAAGAGGTGTCCTTTGAGGTGATTGTATTCTAAGGGACCGTTCATTATTTATGGTGGAGGGGGGTTGGGTAACTTTTATATGTTGAAATAGGGGGGGTTATGTAACTTTTTATTCTTGAACAGGGGGGGGGTTGTGTTAATTTGTTTAAACTATTATAAAGATGGTGGTGATTGGAGTGATTTTAGAGGCTATTTTGGAGTGTAAATGCCATTTTTTTCTGCGCTTCGCGCATATTTTCTTAAAACCTATCGACTTCAAACACTTTTACTATGAGACAGCAAATCGACGAAATGGTGGAAAATCATCTATATAATCATCAATGGTCGAGACATTAGAGCCACAGGGTGTATAATGTTACAAAATCCAATTTCATGATTTAAAAATGCGATTTATTGCATGCTTTTCACCTCATCTCTGCTTTGCACCAATGCTCACAAAAGTAGAACGCTTCACTGGAGTATGCGTTTCTGCTCAGAATGTTCTAACTTGTTCGGGTTATAAAGACTCACAAAACCACCCAAAATGTATAAATATGAAGAAAAAAATTCCAACTCGCCATTACTAATTTCACACAATAAAAAGGAGGGGCGTCATAAAATTATTGGCCGTTCAGATAGGGCACAAACAAAATTTGCCAACGTATCCATGAACAAAAGGTAAAGACAGCCCCTTAAGTATGTGACAAGTTGATTTTTTTTGGGGGGGGGGGGGGGGGGTTGTGTAAAAAGCTACTGGTTAGCAGGGGGGGTCATGTAATTTTCAGTTTCAGCTGTAGGGGGGGTTAGGTAATTTTAACATACGAGTCTCTAATTTGTCCCAACCTCCCCCCCCCCCCCCCCCCTCCACCATAAATAATGAACGGTCCCTAAGGTTCCAGTATTATTCTGTTTTGGTATGGTCAGTTCTTGACATAAGATAATTTTGAGTACATTTCAGGGCAAAATTGGTTTTTGGTTGTTACCATGGCAACAGGTCAAATTGTTATAACAGATTACCCTTTGCAATTAACCACAATAATGTAACTGACTTATTAGAATATGTTTTGATTGAATATCATTGAAAAAACACATGCTTTTATAACAAATAGGGTCAAAAGCCTTATTTAGTAAAAATGCTTAGATTTAAAAATGGCTGTTGTTCCTGGCAACACTGTACTTACGAATATCATTTGCCCAAGCTAATTTTTACAGATCTGAATGGGCAATACATTCTAACTACAATATACCAGCAAGGACATATTTCTGGCACCCCTGAAAAGGAGATTTTCAAGGCAATACTTTTGGTCAAAAATCACCTTGATTTTCAGAACTGAAAATAGGCAACCTTTAAATACTTAGCATTTACCTTTAGGAGTAAAATATTTACCTTTAAATGATGCAGTCAGTAGGGGAAGAGTTGTCCTTTGAGGTGATTGTATTCTAAGGTTCCAGTAGTATTCTGTTTTGGTATGGTGAGTTCTTGACATACGACAATTTTGAGTAAATTTCAGGGCAAATAATATGGTCCAAAATAGCCCAAATTGGTTTTTGGTGGGTTACCATGGCAACAGATCAATTTTTTATTTTTTGAAAGTCACCCTGGTTGCTAGTGCCCAGGGCCTACCAATACACAAGCTATGAGAAATATCTATTTTTTGAAGGATAGAATCAATACTAAAACATTATACAAACTGACTCTTAATCAGGTAGTCAGTGATAGAAAAATACATCTTGTGATAGAAAAAAAAATCAGTGATAGAAAAATACATCTTCAAAGACTTGATTGAACTTCTGAATGACTCAAAGACTGAGGTATTGCGTCTAAATTCACGTTTTATTAAGAATCCTGCTCACTTCTCTACTATAAATGTTGGTGATTCGGAAGTTGATATAGTTTCTGAAGTGCGTAATCTCGGAGCCCTAATGGATCAGCACATGACTCTATCATCACATGTGAATAAAGTGTGTCGCGCGGCGTGTCTGGCTATCTCCAAAATTGGTCGGATTCGCAAGTATATCGACCGTCCTACAGCAGAGCGTCTGATACATGCCTTTGTGACATCCAGACTTGATGCAAACAACAGCCTGCTTTATGGTCTTCCAGTTTCTGCGATCTCCAAACTTCAGCGTGTGCAAAATAGTGCTGTGCGACTTGTTCTCGGACTATATGGCAAAAATCGCGTAAACATCAGCGATCAACGTCGAAATGAGCTGCACTGGCTTCCTGTGAAAGACCGAATTGTCTTCAAAATCCTCATGCTCACTTACAAATCGCTAAACAGACTTGCTCCACCTTACTTAAAAGAACTACTTAAACCCTACACACCTAATCGCTCGCTCCGGTCATCATCAAAAGGTCTTCTTGAATCACCGCGGACTGTATCAACTGCAACTTACGGTGAACGAGCTTTCTCTGTTTCTGCGCCAAAGTTGTGGAACGGGTTGCCGCAGCAGATTAGGAATGCCGAATCACTAGCCACATTCAAGAAACTTTTAAAAACTCATCTTTTCAATTATCCATCTGTATAATATGTGTTCTGCTGCATCACTCCATTTTATTCATGTTATTCAACTCTTTTACTTATTATTGTGTATTTATAAAACTTTTAGCATGTTTTTATTTTTGTATAGATCTTGTTGAGTGCCGGTCCACTCATTTTTAATGCTTTGTTTTAATTATCAATGTGCATTATTATGTCGGGTTTTTTTAATGTGTAGTTGGTTTTTTATTGCTTGTTATTGCTTTTATCTGTTTTTTTTATTGTAAAGCGCCTAGAGGCCTTTGCTGGTATTTCTGCGCTATATAAGTGCCTATTTATTATTATTATTATTATTAGATGTATCCATTTAGTCCTGTATAATGAAGATCTCTTAGTTCCTATGAAAAGCAAATATGACTTTTGCAGCGGTGTTTTAGGGTAGGGTTAAAATTGATGGCTGTCCTGGTCTGGTTCTGGCTAATTATAGGGCATTTTTCGCCAAGAAATCAGTCACTTGTATTGTTTAAAGTCTGTTCAAGAGATATTTGTAACTTAGAACGATTGTAATTGACCAAGTGGTACATTTTTATCCATTTCCGTGTTACTAAATGGAAGTTTGTTTTTTACTACATATCCAGATAAGTACAATGAGTATTCAGACTAATCTTCTTTTAGTGTGTAGCTGAGATTCAAAGCTTCAATTGTAGAATATTTCGTACGACTAGCCTGTATAATAACAAAGTTATGAGGTAGAACTTATTGAATGACCCTCGTATAATATATTGTAGAGATTTCATAATAACAACTTCACCTCAGTTTCCTGCACATTGTTTATCTACGCAAAATCTCTCACAGATTGTGTAGAGCAGCACACAAAATCTCTCACAGATTGTGAAGAGCAGCACACAAAATCTCTCACAGATTGTGTAGACCCAGCCCACAAAATCTCTCACAGATTGTGTAGACCCAGCCCACAAAATCTCTCACAGATTGTGTAGACCCAGCCCACAAAATCCCTCACAGATTGGCACAATTATTCTGGTGGTAGCACTTGACCACTACACATCTATGACACCCTGAATATAGCCTGTACATAAGATTCTGTATGTATCTTTTGACATGCACACTTCAAGCTTATGATTTAATAAGAATATGCAACTATATTGAACATGTATGAGTGTCTTCTTTATCTCATTAACTTTGTCTAAATCACACAACAATTGGTGGCAGCCGTGGGATTATTTCATTGTCTAAATCTCGACAATATATAAAAATTGAACAAAGTCTTAAAGTTTCTGACTGTTTGCTTTCATTTTCGGCCATTTTAAGTCCCCATCGAAATGAAAAGCAGGTGATTTCAAACAAACCTAAACAAATCCTGACCGACCTTCCCTATTTGTTTATGTCATGTTAGGCCAATTAAACCATTTTTCTTTTAGGCCTAACCAGTGACTCTTCGGAGCATATCACAGGTAAAACTTCAAACTTCTTCTCCTCACCTGGAAAGCCCTACATGACATGGCACCTTATATCAGCGATCTTCTCAATCCACACATTCCATCACGCAGCCTCAGATCGTCAGATAAACAGTTTCTCTCAGTTCCTCGGACACATTCTTCATACGGCGACCGGGCTTTCTATGCTTGTGCACCTAAACTGTGGAACTCACTTCCTTCAGATCTTCGATTCTGTGATTCACTTGATGGTTTCAAAAAGACTTTAAAAACTCATCTGTTTAAGATTGCTTATGATTTGACTGATTGACTTCTATATGTAACTGTTTTTATATTTTAACTGTTTGTTTTTATTTGTTTTGATGTTTGCGCCTCGGAATAGGTTGTCTAGATAGATGGCGCATTATAAATGCATTATTATTATTATTATTGGAACCTGACTGGTAAAAGAATCACTGCCACCAAATTTGTCACATACCACCCATCGGTATTACAACTACTCGAATACCATCAACTTTTCAGAGCACCAGCCAGGATTTGAACTTGGGACCTTCCGTTAAGGACTCCCCCTCCCCTCGCATCTATGACACTTAACACTCCTATACCTTATGACAGGGGTGGGCATGTCTCAAGAAAAGAAGAGAACAAATCAAACTATTTTACATCATCCCAAAAAACGAGCTAGCTGCTTAGCATTTATTGGCACAAATGATGTTCCTCAACGTGCGTAGGTCTATTTTCCCCATAAATTGTCATCTGTACTGTATTGAGATTACGTTCAATACAGTACAGATGACAATTCACGTCATCACGTTTCACGTCATGTGCCTTCACGTCATCGTCATCACATTCACGTCATGTGCCTTCACGTTTTTGTGAAGGCACACGCACCTATTGCTTGAAAGTCTTCAGAATCAAAGGTCTGAAATCAACAGCAGGTCATTGCTAGAAAATGTGGTAAGGTGCGGCCCAGTCAATTTGTCACTCCTAATATCTAGCCCATTAAAGGTATATTATGTGATCTTTCCAGGGAACGCCCTCAACATTGAAAAAAAAATTAAAAGCAGATTTTCTTGCAGATTTACATTTCTGATCATAAATTGTACATACATTCCTTACTTCAAAATCATGGTTTTCGAGTGAAAATAAACTGTCGGGATAACACAACAGTTTATATTTTCACTCTAAATTCACTCTAAAACCATGATTTTGAGGTAATTAGGAATCGTATCGCTCTGTAACTTGGAATGTATGTATGATTTATGATCAGAAATGTAAATCTGCAAGAAAATCTACTTTCTAAAAAGAAATCATGAATAAAGGGCGCTCTCTGGAAAAGATCACATAATATGCCTTTAAAAAGGTTGCCCATCCCTGCCTTATGACATCATGTTCTTATGCTCTCTTTGTATTCAGGATGTACAGAAATTTCCAAGAAAGATTTACAGACGGTAGTGGAGGACATTTTCAGACGAATGCCTAAGAAATACGCTCTGAAAAGTGAGCTACAGGAAAATCTTGCGACATACATGAACAGACTACAAAGGTATGTGGCTCTACATGCCAGATATTATGTGATCTTTTTCAAACTTTTACACATTTGTTTTCTCAATCATAATGAAGTTTGACTGTAAAAAGCTCAACAAAAGAAAGTAATACACTTGATTATGTCCTATAGAGTGACTCTGTTTGGCACGATTTGGTATCAATACGAATACAGGATATGTACTTGGTAACCTTCAGTCGTAGTGTATTGAATATGCGAATTTGGAAACGTCACAGACTCACAGATTTTCATTAACTGGTGCTGATCATGGCTGTTTGTTGTTTATTGTTTTGTGGCAAATTTGGAACTAAATTGTGCCAACAAGATTGGATGGGTGGGGTCCATGGGCAAAGCCCTTAGAAAATCCTGGAAATTTTAGCTGTTTAGAAGGCCCTGGAAGTGCTCTCCTGGCAGTTACAGATTTTCATTAACTGGTGCTAATCATAGCTGTTTGTTGTTTGTTGTTTTGTGGCAAATTTGGAACTAAATTGTGCCAACAAGATTGGGTGGGTGGGGTCCAGGGGCAAAGCCCTTAGAAAATCCTGGAAATTTTAGCTGTTTTTAGAAGGCCCTGGAAGTGCTCTCCTGGCACTTATTTATGAGTTATGAGTTACAATTCCTATAAGATGTAGGTCAAGTGGTATTATGTGGGTTATTAGGGATCATATATAGGTCATCTAAGGGCCTGTGCTGACTAAGAACAATTTTTAAAATCTTTATTTCTTTTTACGGTAAGTCCGCTCATGCGCCACTTGGAATCCTGCCGAGCGCCACAAATGGCGCGCCAGTCGCTTTTTTACTACCCGATCTTTAAGAATAGCAAACAGACACAAATGTAGCATGAGGAAAATATTTTGGGTGAAGATCACATGTATAATCAATCACTCACTCCTTAAAGCCACAATTTTAGACCAAACAGGAGCTACCCGGTTCATTACCGTCTGTGAATTTGTCTGTGCATCTGGTCTTGTCAGAAAACCTGCTCCATGTGACCTTTTTTTCCAATCTCAATTTCAAACTTCTTCTTTATGAAGCAGTTTAATGATTTTATCCACAAATTGTAAAAAATAAAATTTAAAAAATTAGAGTTCCAGGTTTTTTACCCAATCATAAGTGCACCGACCGCCTTAGTGGCAACCCTGAAAGTGTTAACAGACAATCTTTCTTTTTCGATCCATAGATTGGTCGTTAAAAAACAGGCATCACTGAGACGAGAGAAAGCAAAGCAGCAAACACAGCAGAGCCAATCTGTGGATTACAAAGTGTGGTTAGCACAGCAAAATGTTAACGTAGAAGATGGTAATGATGAGAAGACAAGACAAGATAATGACAATGTTGATAAAGACACATCCTTGGGACAAGACCATCATAAATCAGGACCAGACAATGGTGACACAAGCCAGCCAATACAAGGTGATGAAGAATCATCAGAAGATGAGAACAGACAACCGAGACAAGAAGTGTCATCGTCAGGACAACAAGACAGAAACACTGAAGGAGATCAGCCAATGGAAGAGGGAGGAGACAACTCTTCAGAAGATGAAATTGATGATGAAGAGCAACAGAGACAAGATGATGTTGAAGACCCATCTTCGGAGCAAGATATTGCCAATAAAGAAACACTTAAACCAGACAATGATAGTGAAGACCAGCCAATGCACCAAGGGAGTGGAGAAACATCAGATGATGACATAGACAATGAAGAAACACTCGGACCAGTACACGATGGAGACCAGTCCATGCAAGAGGGGAGCAAAGACTCGTCAGATGCTGAAATCAAAGACAAGATTGAGATGAAACGGGATGGAATCTCGTCAGAAGATGAAGTTGATGGCCAAGAGCTGAGAAGCGGTGGAGAACGGCCAAATGAAGACGTTGATAAGGGGGAAAGACAACGGATGAGACGAGTGAATATTAACACTGAAGAGCATACGGATGTTGGAGAAGAATACGATATCCAGTACAACTTGTTTGCCACTGGTGGACTCAGGAAAGCAGTAGAGTCTTTGGAGGCAAAGACAATATCCGCAGCTCATGGTAAGTGTCAACAAAGAGAGTATACTGCATGTGAGATTATGATGTTTAGCATTAGATTTAGCAATGAGTCAGCAGGGGAAAAAACACCCTGTTCTTCAAATATTTGAAACATTTCTAAAAAGTAAACAAAATAAAAATGGAAAATTCAGGAAAAAAATGAGTCGGTCCGTCCATAGAACAGGGTTTTTTTCTTCGCCTTAGGTATGGCGATTGGACATGAAATATAAGTGATAAGTACATTGCCATTTCATGCTGCAACCATAAGTGTTTTGAGATTTAAGTTTTGACCAGTTATAAGCATCTTGAAACTAAATCCGCAGGCAAATTTAAAATCCAAAGGGGAAGGGGGTACTCAATGGATAAAAGATTACATGATTGTGCCAACAAGACAGGGTCACTTTTTATCCCCCTGGCTTGAAAAGCCGGAGGGATATTGATATTGTCATGTTATTGTGTGTCTATCTGGATGTGTCAGTATGTTCACTTTTGGTTAGGTTCAGTGCTCTCATATGAAAAGTCAGGTTTCAATCTCAACCATACTTGGTAACAATAATCTTTGGGTAAAGGGGACAGTACTTCAGTTTACTTCAGATGCTTATGGGGTGTGTACAGGTTGACCTCTATGACCACGACCTTTGACCCATTTTTCCAACACTTTAAACTGCACGTATTGCTGCTATTTGGGCTCTCATGTAAAGTCAGACTTCGATCTCAGCCAAACTCAGTGACAATATTCTTTGGGTAAGGGGACTTGAGATTATAATATTTAGGTAAGGGGATTTGAGATGACTCATTGGGTGTACCCAGATTGACCTCTAATGACCCCTATGTGACCTTTGACCTCATTTAGGTGTATCTCCCAGCCAGGAGGATTCCCAAGTCATAACTTGCAGTATTTTTTACCTATGTTGAATCAAATAACTATTTGTTATTGTATTGGAGACCGGGGTTCAATTCCCCACCGGTGATAGTCCTTGCTTATTTTTCGTTGGGATGTTCTCCAGTGTTTGTAAATATTTGTTGTTATATTGTCTATTGTACAACACCGTAGGTTGGTAAACTGCTTTATATTATATTATATAATACAAAATAATATAAATGTTTTTTATTGATTTCTTTTTTCAGCTCCATATCTGCTTGCCGAAGTATCTGGTGATGATTTGTGTCAGAGATTAATGGATGTGCTCCTAGGAAATATTCAAAATATGGTATGGATGTTAAAAAGCTTTTTCCACAGATTTAAAAACTAGATCCGGTATAAAATGTATTGCCTACATGTATCTCATAACGTGTAACGGGAGCCATTTTGAATTCCCATGCGGGATATTTAGTAGGTATTTTGGTATTTTTTCGGGACTTCATGACAAAGAACGAAGGCACTTGCATTCGGGTAGTGGAGTTGGCAGCAAGGTCATATTGGGGTGGGGGCAAAAAATTAAAGTGAACCGACAAGTACTTCCAGGCTGTCAACAATGGCAAATTTCCGCCTAGTCAGGCATCTGAGTGGGGAGGGCCGTCGGGTAACAAACTTGAGAGAGCGGAGAGCGGGAGTGAGGTGCCATAGAGTCACAAAGTTCCGGGTGGGGAGTGACGACGACGTGCTGTCCCCCAAAACCAGCGCAAATAAAATTTGAGATCGATAACCGACAGTGCCAATCTCAACCAACACGACTCAATATTGGGGGAGGGGGATTGCCCCCTCCCCTCTGGCAACACCACTGGCCCTTATAAGTAAATGAAAAGATTAATCAAATTTAGTTATTGATTCGCTATTCATAGATTCTGCTAGAATCATGCTTATAGGCCATTAGGCTATATTAAAAAATCATTTGTCTCAAAGCTCCCGCGCGCGTTATTTAATTGATGCGTGTTAGAAGAAGAAAAAAATTGGGGGAAAATATTTTTTAAAATTTCAAAAAAAAAAAGAAAAATCCCAAAGTTTCACCGATTTATCAGATTTTCATTAATCACATCATTTAAATGACAAAAGTTCACTTTTACAAGGATTTCAATATTTTATATTTTATATATAAAAAAATTAAAAAAACCTTTAAAAAAATCGCATTCCTCATATAGGTTTTGAAAAACTGTAGAGCTTTGAGACAAAAGATTTTTTAATATAGCCTTATAAATTGTTAATATTTACTACATGCATTTCGGCTGCTAGAGACTCTCAACAAAGGCTTTGGATACATTATTGCTCGTTCTTCTGGTGTTCATGTAAACACAGTCCCCTGTGGTCTAGTGGATAATCCTATCGCCGCGAATGCGAGAAGGACCGGGTTTGAGACAGTGTATTTTTAAGGTATTTGTTAATTTAATTCACATCAGTTTGTCCGAGTATATATATATATTTTTAATCTATTATTATCTATAACAGAAACCAAAGATGTCAAGAACAGAGCAATTGATCAATCTTTTTAGGCGAGAGATGAACATATTGGCAGGGAACACACAGCTAAATCTACTACTACAATGCCTTGGCAGGTTTCACAAGTAAGTATTTATGAATATTTATGCATATTCATGAATTCATTAACATAGGTTTATGCATATTCATGAAGCTAATACCTTGAGAAAGTTATGAAATTAGACAAGATATGAAAATCTTGGCAGGGAACATGCAGCTCAACCGATTACTGCAGTACCTTGGTAGATTTCACAAGTAAGAATTCATAAATATTTATGCATATTCATGAATTTGTACATTTGTAAATATGTATTTGCATATTCATGAAGCTAATATAACCAATGAGAAGTTGTGACATCAGAGGGCACACCACCATTTTGCATACTGTCAATATCTGTTGGTGTTTTCGAATTAGGATAGAATCTTTGGTAAGTCTTTTATGATGAAAACTGGGATTGGTATATTTTTACAATTGTATTACATTCAAGAACTTATACCTGTATAAGGATTAAGAAAAATCAGCCCTTCTTGTACAACAAAACGTCGATTCAAATATGCTGATCAAGCCCCGATCAGTATTTTACGTCAGACAGTGTCCCCCTGCAGTACGCATGATAAATAACGCGAACCATATTTACATAGAGGGAGTTTTGAAAAAAAGGTTCAATAAATAGCGATGGTATTGTTTTAATCAAGTTCAGCTGTGTTTTTGTGAGTCTTACCGTCTTACCGCTCCCATAACCCTCCAGGGTTGTAGGGGCACTGCATGACGGATTTCTTCACCACCTCCCTCCATCTGACTCGGTCATGTGCTAACGCTTGGGTTTCTGCGAAAGTTTTCCCAGTCCATTCTGTGATGTTGTCCCTCCAACTTTTCCTCTGACGACCTCTTCGGTGCCCTGCAGGATGGTCTTGGAGAGGTCACTTGATCTGGTAACATGGCCATACCATTTTAGTTTTCGCTTTTTCACGGTGGCCAGCAGGTTTGTATAGCTCTTCATGTGTTGTGCCACTCTTCGACGCACTTCCTCGTTTGTGATGTGGTCAGTATATGAAATGCCAAGGAGGCGTCTTAGACTTCTCATCTCTACCGCTTCAATCTTTCTCTGTAGTTCTGCCGTCAGGGTCCATGACTCGCATGCATACAAGAAGATGGAGAGCACAAGGGCATGCAGAAGCTTTAGTTTGGTGCCGAGAGTGATGTTTTTATCTCTCCAAATGGGTTGTAACTTCGCCAAGGCAGCTGTTGTAAGTGCGATTCTTGAAAGGATTTCTGGCTTGGAACCTTCGTCGCTGATGATGGCCCCAAGGTATTTGAACTTCTTAACTGTCTGCAGTCTTTGGCCATTGACTATGATTGGTGTTGTTATCATTTCGTCTTTGTTACTCATCAGCTTGGTTTTCTCTGCACTTATTTCCATGCCGTATCTGGTCGATGTTTTGTCCAGTTGGTCAACCAAACTCGCCAGCTCTTCTTCGCTACCTGCCAGTCCGTCGATGTCGTCAGCAAACCTCAGATTGGTGATGTTTCTCCCTCCTATGCTGATTGATCCCTTGTGATCTGTTAGTGCATCAGTCATGATTCTTTCTAAGAAGATATTGAATAAGGTAGGGGATAGTAGGCAGCCTTGTCGGACCCCAACTGAGGTGTGGAACCATTCACCAACTTTACCTTGTGCAAGTACTGCGCAGTTGGCTTTGCTGTACAGTTGCTCTATGGTCTTTTTGTTGTCTCTTTGTTGATTCCTGACTGGAAGCGTTTCCGCACCATTATATAGTCAATCTGGTTGTGGTATCGGCCATTGGGTGCATGCCAAGTCCAACGTCTAGATGACTTGTGCTTTCCAAGTGTGTTTGCAAGTACCATGTTGTTGTATCTAGCAAATTCCAGCAGTCTTAGCCCTCTGTCGTTGGTTATGGTATTGCAAGAGCCGCCGCAGATATCTTTCCTATCCTTCTGTGCATCTTCGCCGAGCTTCGAGTTCCAGTCTCCCTGAATGATCAGAATGTCCTTCTTGTGAACTTTGTCAATGACCTCTTGGAGTTGGGCGTAAAAAGACTCCACCTGATTATCATCATAGGCTGATGTTGGTGCATAAGCCTGGATCACTGTGATGTTAAAAGGCGCTGCTCGTAGGCGGATAGTTATGATCCTGCTTGATATTGTGCAGCATCCCATAACAGTATTATTCTTGATGTTCTTGTTTACGAGAAAGCCTACTCCATTGGCATGTCTGTCAAGTTTGCCACTGTAGTACAACACATGTCCTTCATCTGTGTAGTGCTCTCCACAAGTCTTCCATCGCATCTCATCTGTGTAGAGCTCTCCACAAGTCTTCCATCGCATCTCACAGAGTCCAACAATATGCCACGTATATTTCTCCAGCTCATGTGTTAATTCATGAAGCTTCCCTGTTTGGGCAAGAGTTCTTACGTTCCATGTGGCTATTGAGATACGATTTCTTCCACGGATCTTCTGTGTGGAGGTTTCACCAGTATCATATTTTTCACGCCTGTCCTGATGTGAGGCAGATCGCGCGGTCCTTGTTAACCCGGGTGATGACCAGTCCGGTATCGGGTTCGTAGTAGGTGTATCCATCATATAATGTCTCTAGGGCAGTTAAGGCCTAGCGGAGCCCATCCCTCCCAGGCCTGATGCTCAATAACTAGAAGCTGAGACTTGGTGTTGATGCTTCTAGCCGTCCTGGTCTGTCTGCCACCTGCTGAACAAGTCAGCAGGCTCACAACCCCCGTCCCCCACCAGTGCTCGGTAAGTCCTGGGCTTGTTGCTATAATTTGCATACCCATGAAAGTTGGTCTGTATTGATTCATACAAGATTTTTTTAGGTGATGAACCTCAAGTGCTCGGTAAGTCCGGGGCTTGTTGCTATAACTTGCATACCCATGAAAGTTGGTCTGTATTGATTCATACTTGGATACTAAGTGTCAACCAGCTCATCAGTCCTTCCTCTCCTCTCCTGCAGAGATTTCATGGTGATTTTGTTTGTTGTGCACAGACGTAGACAGTTTTTTCTGCACCTTTTCTTGTTTGTTAATATTGTCTTTAGTCAGAGGGCTCCACACAGTAGACGCGTACTCTACTGCTGGACGGACTAGGAGCTTGTAAAGAGTCGTAACTTTCGTCTCATCGAGTCCGGTAAAGAGTTTGGATGCCTTCCTTTGAAGGCATCCAATCTGCCTCACTTGAAATACGGTGAAGATGGTTTTCACAGATAGTATCCAAAAATGTGTGGTGAATACTTACTTGATCATCTTGATCAAATCTTTCTGCAATATCATTAAAAAGATACTTGGGTGATGATTGAGAAAATGCAATACTGTTACCTCTAAAGTATACAGAGCCTACAAGTCTATAAAAGGACAATCCAATTTCTTTGTCATCTGGGTGAAATTGGTGACGATTTCCCAGAAACCCAGGCCCAGATATAAATCCACAGTCACAAGAAAACCATTCCTTTATGTGTGCTTCACAAAGCTAGACACAGTCCAGTCCAGCCATTTTATGGCAAAAGGATGTATCTTATATGTACTTTCTTAATGATATACTTCCTTTTAACATGGATTGTGTTAACCTAGTTCAATAATCCTCACTTAGGAGAAGGTTGCAACTTGTAAAGACGATAAAAGTAATATACTGCATGCCTTTTACCACTACATGATTTATGGAGAAAAAAGATAACTTTGATCATGTTAAAAGGAAGTATACTGTTAGAAAACGTTTGACGCGTCAGGTTTCAAATTGGAAAGACTTGCGGGTCCCGATCAAAATTGAAGGGACCCCTTAAATTTGACGATGTATGGAAATGGAAACCATAAGAAATTCTGTAAAATACATATCCATCTTTTGCTCACAATATAAATTCATTAAAACTGTCCGAAAAAAAAATCAAAATCAAAATCAAACATTTCTAAATCGCTGGCAAATTGCTTCCGCGAAAGTTTCAATGATATATAAATACATTCTATCAGTATCTTCTACTGAATTAGTAATATGACATGATCACAATATAGGAATCAGGCTTCTCGTTAGGTAACAATATTATGGGGTCCACTGCACCCCATAATCTACCAATTCTCAAAATTATGGGGTCCGAGAAGAAATTATGGGGTCCAAGTCAAAAATCCCTGATGAGCCTGGCTCATCAATACCCGTCATGACTTTCAAAAAAAATATCTTGACACACGATTAAAAATTATTGCGTCCAGATGGACGCAATAAAGAGTCCAGTTTAAAATGTACTGCGTTTTTTGCAAAAATATTGCGTCCCCAGACGCGAAAACGCAATGTAACGAGAAGCCTGATAAGAATATGATTTACACATGCTAACTTGGCCGTGCGCAGTCTGCGTATCTGTGTTAACGACTGTATTAGTTTCGACCATTTTCAAATACCCGAACTTCAGGACCCCTCAATTTCTTGGGGGACCCCTTAAATTTGTTTTTGAAGTCCTACAGGGTCCTGAAAAATGTCATGGGACCTCTCACATTTTTGATCCAGTGCTATCCCTGGTTGTGGGAGAAGATGAAAATATTCTTCTCCCACTGCCTTCAGGGACATGCCAGTGGTTGAAATGGTATTCACAAATTCAGTCAGGTTACAGTACAGTTCACCTCCGACTTTGGCACGGAGATGAACATAAACTTGTTTTTCCTGCATATGTTTAACACATAGGATGCCCACATTTATAACATCTCGATCGGGACTGTATAAAATTACCTTTTGGCATGCTGTAGTGCACGCATGCATGAAACCAAACGCGTGTATCAGCCTCCTCATGATTAGATGAGTACGCAGGGGCCTCTACCACGAATCATTAAAAAGACCAACAAATATATAAAAAATGCATAAAAATTACAAAGATAGACACAATGATATACTACAATATAGATATACGAAGAAAGCAGATAAAAACAAAAATATTATAGTCAAAAATGTCTAATATACCAAGAATATGGTTGTGTGACCTGCACATGACAATTGCACTGCAAAAAATATTGAGATAATGTTGTGTTGTGGTTTTGCGAAGATGCTAGACATAAAAGTGATTGGCAATGACAGTGACAAGGAGTCTGTTTACCCTTCTATTTGCAAGTAAATCACTCCAATTTGTTTCTAATGGGGACAGTTTAGATGTTGGGGACATGTCACAATAATCATCATCTGCACTCTTACCTAAATCTCATCTTGCCCTTTCCACATCCTTGGGACTTACCTTGTGCCGATGAGGGTCATCAAATACCATATGGACTTCTGTAGCGCGATGGACAACTATGGGTTGTCTGACCCATCTTCTATAACATAAACATAACATAATTACATTTATAAAGCGCTCAACACTGTTTCTAAGCGCTGTACAATAAAAAAGTACACTATAAAACATGAGCAGGAAAAATATACAACAGCTCAATCATTTAAAACCACATCAGTTAAAAAAGAAATAAAAATCGAGTCAAAATGGCAACCCCAAAAGTTATTATAACTTCAACATAACCAAAACAAGAGTAAAAACATTTAACAGAGTCATTCTACAAAAGCCATGAAGACATTTCGTTGGAGTAAATCCGTACAATTTGAAGAAGAAAAATGTCTTTAGTTTACTCTTAAAAGACGAAAACCGTTGTAGCTGCGTGAATGTCCCGAGGCAGATTGTTCCATAATCGTGGCGCCGCAACGGCGAAAGCACGATCACCATATATGATTTTTGTACGAGGACCAATGCTCAAAGAGAAGCTGTGAGGCAGAACGTAGATTACGTTTGGGTGTGTAGACAGATAACAAATCACAGATTTATTTGGGCGCGATACCGTAACAGACATTCTATATAGTCCCCAAATGTCTTTTGAGGATCACAGGTGAAATCTGAACAATAAACATACCATCGATTATGTACGCTGTTGGACATAAATCAGATGGAAGGGTCGTAAAAAAACTATCAGGGTTTTTTGCTTGATAAAGTTTTATTATCATGGCTTTATTTGGTTTATTGGGTAAACCATCTGCAGTGCAAAGTGCTCTGGGGAGTGCAATGAATTGTTGCAGATCTGGAATTGGTTGGTTAGTCTTGTTTGACTGTGCTACCTGCCTCCTCAGACACTGGATCTGCCGTTTTTGGTCTGATAATTCTTTCCGCTGTCAGTGTTGTGTTACCTTTTTTTATAAGAAAGTTGGTAAATTCAACTTTTTTCTGCTCTGTAACTTGGCACCAGGCTCACAAAGTATCACATATTTGAGATAATTCCTAAATGACATCTCACCTTGTTCATAATATGTTAGTAGAAAAGTAGAAACAGCCAATGAGGATGGGTCCTTCGAAAAAAGATGCCGAACAAGATCCGGGTCTGTACTTAATCTAAAATCTAAATTGATAAAAATTGCTTAAAGCAACATCTAATTGAGAAAAACAAAATGGCGAATGATGAAACAGACTTAATGATCATAATCTACGTTACACGCTTATTTACATTACACAGTCCGGTTTTGAAACTTTCAATGGTTTTTGAATCTAAGATAGATGAAGGGAGGTTGTTCCACTCGGATATGGTGTTAGCAAAAAAGCTGTATTTATACACATTTCTGGATGCTTTGACTAGTCAGAATTTTTTTGGGTGATATTGTCTAGTAGTCGTTGTAGTTTGACGTTGAATATGTTCTGGAATTGGGATTGCTATATTATTCGCATGAATTTTATACATGACTGCTAGACGGACGTTCCTTTGTTGTTCTTGCAAATTAAATCAATTCAAATCACTTAGTATGTTAGTCAAACTCAAAGTGGACTTGACAAGTTCTTTAAGGTAGCCTCCTACATTCATTTCATATATGGACCTTATCAAGGTGTTGGGCTCACTAAAGCTATCTTCAATGATACCAACCTGAGGTCTAAGGTTTTCAAATGATTTGACCCTTTGGGGCATATAATAATAATAATGATAATAAAACACATTTATATAGCGCACTACACGGGGAGTCACAGTGCGCTGTACACACATTATGTAAGAACTTTAAAAACACCTAAAATTACACCAATTTAAAACCTTAAAATACATACAATATTATAAAAACACAAACATTAAAATACAGCAAAATGTTGATAAAATCAGAAAATTAGTTCAAGCAATGGCGAACAGATGAGTTCTAAGTTAAAGAAGCATTTCTTATGCGTGATGGTAACTTATTCCAAAGTTCTGGAGCGGCGTATGTGAATGAGTTTTGTCCATATGTCAAAGTGTTCACAGATTGACGGTGAAGTTGAAGAGCTGCTGCTGCGCTTGATCTCAGGCAACGGTAGACAAGTTTGAATCTGAACTGGCAGTCATGACCATCTTGGTGTTTCGGTTGATAACCTTCTCATGTGCTTCATCAACAGCGACTGCTGACAGAAGCTTACCTGTTAAGCTAGTAACAAATCCACCACGTTGGAACTCTTCTAAATTAACAGCTAGAAAGTGTGTCTTCAAGTCGGCAACTACTTACCTACTAACTACTTCTCGATTGATCTTCGTGATGGCTCGCCATATTACTCTGTCCCTCAATCATGCTTTCATCTCATCATTCAATCCCGTGTCTTTCGCCAAGATGTCCAAGTATGTCCGTGTTTGGGTCTCCATAGCAGAAGGTCAGACACTATCTCATTTTCTCTTCTCATGCAATGCCCAGCAAATCTCATCCTTCGATCTGTGATGTTTTCTGATACCTTTTGTAAGTTTCCATATAGGTCTTTGGTCGGTACCTTGTCTTTCCAACTAATGTTGAGTGCAGTTCTCAGCATTCTAATTTCTAGTGTAGCATCCATCTAGAGATTTCTTGAGTCTGTTGGTGATGATCCACAGTAGAACACTTTGAACAGAAGGTTGGAAAAGTCTGATTTTCCGACAGAGGCTGGATCGACACAATTTGTTCAGAGCATTGCAGGCCTTCTAAGCAAGTGATTTACATATTTTTATGTCATGCTGGCTACTACCTACCCAAGCTCCCGGGTATTTGAAGTCGTTGCCTAGGTTACTTCCATCAGAGGTTTTAGCTGTACCGCTTGTGTTTGGTGAAATTCCAAGTCGGCAAGATGATGCAAAATTATTCGCAAATAATTTGTTCTGTCCATGGCTTGAAAGACTGGAGCAAGCATGCTATGATCTGACATGTTCTGTTTTTCACTAGATAGTTGTAGGATCTTGGATTTGCATCACCTTGGTATTTTAAAGGATGGATATGTGGGAATAAGTAAATTACAGGGCAGTTTTGTTGATTAGTTTGGCAAATTAAGATGGAAATATTATTTAATACATATATTTTTCAACAACAAAATAGAAAAACATGGGGTTTTGAGATTTTATGGGTCAGTCGTGTTTGAGCAAACAAACCTTTTTTTGGCCTAATTAATGTACGCCATGCTTTATTGTCTCATGTAAATATCACCAATTTCTCTAAGAACCAATGAGAATTGCTTTATGTAGGCATCAATGTGAATTAGCTTCAACTTGCCCTCCTGAAGCTTTCACCTGTACTCACCTTTCTTCAGGATAAATTAGGTACAGATTAGGTCTATCCTGCAATTTGTAGGGTGAAGATTCACCTCAGTGCACCGTGTTCTTTCATTAGTAATATGTGGGAGAAGTTTAAATATAGGTGAAGATTCGCCATAGATTCACCTGTCCAAAGTATAAATTAGTTCAAGATTCACCTCTTCAAAAAATTACTTAGGCAAAGATTAGGCGTCTAATCTTTGACTAACCTTGAGGCGGGTACACTGTCCGGACAGGGGTCAAACACCCACCCTTTTTATTTTTACCCCACCCTTTTTACAAAGCCACCCTTTTTATTTGGGAATTTTCATACCCACGCTTTATAGCTAAAATTGAAGCATGTGATGTTGTGTTCGAGAAAAAGAGTCATTAACCGTCGGTAACTGTAGTAATGCTATGCAAGTATTCTGAATTCTGCAACCTCGTATTTTCGGACTTTTCATAGACAACTTTACGCGCAGATTTTATATTATTAGCACTAGGGACACTGTATTTTGATTAATTTTAGACAATTGCTGAGAAATTATTATCTGCAGTGAATTTATCACACCCTTTTTATGTTATCCCCCACCCTTTATACAACTACACCCTTTATATCAGGAATGTTCAGACCCCACCCTTATGTCATTTTGTTTATTTATGGAGACCCACCCATTATAATGCGTGTCATCCGGATTATGGGGTAGGTTCAAGATGCACATTGACGCCTGCTTTAAACTGTCTAAGCTGATTAAGAATAAGAATTCTTCATTTTTGTTTGTGTCATTTCAGACTTAATAATAATATGTGTGCCTATTTATTATGATTTTATTCAGGATGATGACCCCTGAAGTAACTGAAATAATTACCAAGAAGGATACAGAAAAGTGAGTATCAATAAATTCTATATTTTCCATGTTTAAGCACACAAGGACATGTACTACGGCCAGATCGACTTATGTTTTTTATAATTTGGGATTTCTTTTTCTTCACATTTGTAGGGAATTTGAGTTTCTTGTAAATAATTAATCTTCAGAGTGTTTATAGCTTTATTGAGAAAGTTTCAGATTGTTATTTTGTTTTGTTTTGTAAGTACATTGTAAGTACATCTTGTAAGGACGATATCTCAGTTTGGAGTTTTCATAAAGACGAACTTCAAAATGATTTAACTCCGCTTTGGGAAGTCCGATTAAAAAAAAGGTACCACTGTAAAGCTGAAGATCTCTACTTTAATAATCAATTACTAACTCAATTTTGATATCTTGCCCAATTGTGTCTGGTTTCGGTAGAACACGTCACATTTGTGTACACATTTTTGAAAAAAGATGTGAAATGTGTTAAGTAATTTTAATTTTTGTTGTTGAAAATTTCTGAATAATAAGATTAGAGAGTGGTGAGCGGATGGAGATCATTATAAACCCTCAGTGGGTTTTTTGAAGCATGCTCACCTTAATTATAACTGAATAATAATATGTTGAGAGAAGAAAGGGATAAGGTGGAAACCTGAATGTCTTTTGTCTTAAAGCTCCGACACACGTTAGTTAAAGGGGTATTGAGAGATACGTATGGGAGTGCGCCCTCAATTATCCTGGAAATCAGGTTTTTTGCATCAAAGTAATACTTAGGCATACTAACTACCATCTGAAACAGTTTACCAACATATCACCGTTCATCATATAAAATGTCATGATTTTCTTAGTCACGGGCTTTCGCGGCAAATCTCAACCTGTAAGTGCCGATATTTGCTTAGTTTTGGCATGAAGGCGATGTCAGAATTGTATGATATTTTGGATTTGGGCTATGTTGATGATTATCTTTATGTTATTTGCTCATTTAGTATATCGATACATCTCTCAATGCCCCTTTAATTGATGCGCGTTAGAAGAAAAGAAATCTGTATGCACACGCTGTAATAATAGCAATCAAAAGTGTTGATAAATGCAAAATTTCAATTCTGCCAAAGTCAGCCTTGTGATTAGGCAAATTGTAATAATGATGTAAAATGTTTGAAATGGGTCATATTAACTCGTATAGGCCTATAACAAGCCACATTTCACTTTTAAGGTATATCACCAACGTAATTCTATCCAACAGTTACTGCTCCTGTTGGAATTCACCTGCACTATTCATGGTGCTATTCAACATATCGTCAGCCTGATTCGATAATTGCCTACATCAACTCACTTTTCATATTTTCATGTTTTCTAAAACCTAGAAAAAATGAGTTAACGAAGCAGTCTGACAATATCAAGTATAAGCTGGTTCCCTGCACCCTGGTTCCCTGCACCCTGGATCCCCTGGCCAACTCATCCATAGTTGCAGGTATAGGCAAATCCATGACTTGCCATTATCGACTCTACATCACTTTACGTTGTTGCTCTGTTATCGCATATGGGAAATAGCGATCAACACAAGTTGTAGTTGAGGGGACGGCGGACGCATCGAATACCAAATTTATTGTCACAATGTCATGGCTATGGCGCAAGGGGGAGCGCGCTACACCATGCGTGTGAAGTCTGACGCTGTCATGGGCGCAGACACAGAGTATTTTGTGCCCATCTGTAAATTTGATATGGTTCTAAAGCATGAAGCTGGCATTTACCAAATTTATTTGTGGATTATTTTACGTAATTTCATGCATATACCGTATTATCCCTATTAAGCGCCCAGGGCGGTTAGCAAAGTCATTATAAGTGGACGCTTATTATGTTACCTTTTTAAACTCATTTATCGTACTAAAATAAAATGTACAAGTGGTCATTTGAAGATGCTGACCATTAGATGGTCATTTGAAAATCCTGACCATTTGATGATCATTTGAGGAGGCTGACCATTTCATGTACTAAATGAAATATATGTACAAGTGGTCATTTGAGGATACTGACCATTTTAAAAGGTGGGCGCTTATAAGGGATTGTTTGTTGGTAGTCATTGAGAAAAACAGGGGTGTGTGCTTATAAGGTCCTGGGCACTTAATAGGGATGATGCGGTACATGAATTTTATGCCAGCAAATCAATGTGATGAGTTGGGTGGACTGGAGCACATTGATGCAGGGAACGATCATACATAGAGTATTGGTTATTTGATTTACCCCGTTTTTGTTACAGAGTTGAGAGATTGTATGCATTCTTCCTGGAATTTATATCCTTTGCTGAGTGTAACATCAGTGAGATACATCCTAGCCCAGTAAGTACACAGTAAGGAGAAGGATAAAAACCGCCCTGTTTATAGGCCCAACCAAATCACATTTTGCGTTGTTTTTTTGGAATTTATTTTCTCAAATCATTTAAAATCAGCCATTTTTTGGCTGAAAATCTGTTGGGAAAAAATGTTGACCCATTTTTTTTTTTAATCCTGATTTTTACAGATTTTGGTGACATTTTAGGAAAAACAATTATTAAAAAAAAAGAATAAATTTTAAAAAAACCGATTGACCGCCTCTTCTTGACAGGTCCGTCCGCCCGTAAAATAGGGCGTTGTTTTTTTGTCGCCTGAGATCCTCATATTCAACATATGTAATGCGATCAAGCGGAATGAGTCAGATGTCTGGAATTTTGCTTTTGGTTAAAAGAAGTGAGAAATGTTTATGTTTTATTTTGTTTTCTTATATGTTAAATTGTTTATAACTTAAAAACTAGAAGTTTGATTTTAGTAGGATTTTGGACTATACTGAAGCATTTGTCACCTGCTTTTAAATGATGAACAAATATCAAAATTGGCAACTGCTAACATGTGACTCATTTTGATTGATCATGTCACATATCCTTACTGTATAGTATCCATGAAGGTTTATCCATTCTTTTTAACAGGGTACGTATACTCCAAACTATGAAGATTTGATGGCAGGGATATTGGCTCTCTTCATTGACATGTCATTGTATCTATCAAGGTAAGCAAGCATAAGACAGTCCTGGGGGAAATAAGCAATCTAGTAATATTATGCGATGGAAACAAACCCTGTTCTATGGGCCATACCAACCGAATTGTTACACATTTTCAACAAAACAAATTACAAGTTTGTTTTGATAACAAATTTTGAGAAAAAAAATTGAAAATTCAAATATAGATTTGTTGGTGATTATTTTTTTGTGAAAATGTTGAAATATTTTTTGGAATGTTTAAAAAAAATTGTTATTGAAATTCACCAACCTTTTCATGAAAATGTTAAAGAACCAAAAATTGTCCAACTGACTGACCTTAACTGAGAGTCATACAGGGATATTTGGCATTTGGAAGGAAATTTCTTTTCAGAAAATAGACCATGCGTAACAATTTTGAGATACATTTTCTGTTTCTACCGGGAAATTAGTAGGCATGTGTGGAGCAGTGGGTAGAGCACTAGATTCATGATCTAAAGGTTGTGGGTTCGAGTCCCGCTGTGGTCAACATGTTGTGCTATTGAGTAAGGCACTTTACTGCAATTACTCCTCTCTACCCAGGTGTATTTAAATGGGTACCGGCATTCTTCAGCACTGGGAAGGTAACAGACTCGCTGTTGAGGAGGTGTAGCAAGCCCCACACAGCAACATTATAAAAAGGAGTGAGTCTGGCCCTATCGCTTTGAAAGGGAGATGGGCACTCCGCTCCTGATTTTATTTTTTTACCACAAAATTGATACTATCTTTCCGGGAAATTTTGCATTTTTCCAAAACCTTGAATCAGGGTTTGAACTTTGAGGAACACTCATTCTGAAGTGGAGAGAAGTTCCCGAACGCATTTTCACGTACATTCTCCTCAGCAAAATTCTTTTAAAACTTATAAAAACACATTTTTATTAATGTTATTTAAATGAAATTCATGCATTTTATGTCAAATTAATTTGCACAAATTCATACAATGCCTCATTCTCTTTCTCGAACCTGTTTCGTGAGACTTACATTGTGTAGAGAAATTCTTCCTCTGGATAAAGATTCATATCATTAACCCCAATAGGTCATCCGGATATTTTGTTACATCCGGGTCATTGCCATTGACAACAAAGCAAAACGTTTAAACACATCAGTTTGTACGTTCTACTCAACCATACGCAAGATCGTTCCTAGTGATCGGGTGAGGGCCGTGTAAGCGACTGTCGTTTATATTAGCAAAATTTGCCAAATGTTTCGCTTGATTTTTGGACTTGCAACTGTGATGAACATATGGTTTACATTAGCAAAATTTACATAATGAGTCGCCTAATTTTCGGACTTGCAACTGTGATAAACATATGAAAACTTGCATTGTGTGTAGATATGATATCCTGAGTATGCAGAGGAATCCCATGGGCAAATATTCTGTTCAATGGTATCATATCAAAGGAGGTAAAAAAGGGCTATATTTTTGCCGTTTTGGTGATGTGCAATCTGAAATTGTCTGACTTCATGTTGTTTGTTGTCAATGGAATGCTTCCATGTGACTTCATTCCGGACCGACCTATAGGCATGATTTTTTTTATCAAACTATCATTAAACTATCAGGGAGAGGTTTTTAGGGAAGACTTAGCTCAATTGATGCCGGGAATCAAACCTACAATCTTGTTCAAAACCTGTTGGGACACTATACATGTGCGCATTAAATATCTTCCAAAATGAGTAAAAAGCTGTCTGTTGAAAGTATGATAGTCAAAACTAGTTTATGTAAAGCTGCCCCCACCCCTCCTCCAAACCAATGTTGGAGCTTATATTTATACCACAGCCCTTTGCTATTGTGAACCAATACTAGGCAAGTGTGTGCTTATTTCAATGCATTTCTCATGGTGATTTCAAATAATATGATGATGAGATTCAATAATTTTGACATTTTTGATACATTTTGTTAAATTTTGGAACTGTCTGCTGCAGGCGACTGCCGTGTGGAAAGTGTTAAATAAACACTTAATGTCATATGTTTTACAGAACCACTACTAGGCATGTTTGTGCTTATTTGTATTTCTCATGGTGATTCCACAGATGGTGATAAGATTCAATAATTGTGACTTTTTAAAAAACATTTTGTGAAATTCTGCCGTGTGAAAAGTATTAAATATATACTCAATGTCATATGTTATACAGAACTCTGGATAAAGATTCCCATCATTATGGCAAAAAGACTATATTTTTAAGAAACCTTCTCCAACTTTCTAGCTCATCTTGAGAATTACTTATCCAATAATAGGCATGTTTGTACTTATTTTAATGTATTTACTCATGGTGATTCCAAATATGGTGATGAGATTCAATAATTTTGACTTTTTGATACATTTTGTTAAATTTTGGAACTGTCTGCTGCAGACGACTGCCGCCTATTTTTAAGAAACCTTCTCCAACTTTCTAGCTCATCCTGAGAATTACCTAACCAATAATATTAACAGGCATGTTTGTACTTATTTTAATGTATTTACTCATGGTGATTCCAAATATGGTGATGAGATTCAATAATTGTGACTTTTATAAAAACATTTTGTGAAATTTTACCGTGTTTTACAGGACTCTGGATAAAGATTCCTCTCATTATGGCAAAAAGACTATATTCCGACTACAACAGATCCTTGGTCACAGCCCAGTATCAATGCTGTTTACTCTGCTACAATCATCACAACAAACACAGGCAGATGCACCATTTATGCTACCTATATATAAGTAAGTATAGACTAAACCATTTTTATATGTTACCCAGCGCGAGTAAATAAGGCACAATGAGGGAAATATGTATATATTGAGTTATTTATTTATATCATGTAATATGTATAAGTCAAGGGACATTTTTATACTAAATTCAATGTTATATCGCATTCCTAACAAAGTTACGGATTATTGAAAATGTCTCAAAACATCAAATACAAAGTTTTGGTTTTGTTAACAAATCAATGGAGTTAATAAAAAAATTAAATGCCTCAAAATGTAGTCTAACTCTTTCTTTTCATGCTTAATTTTAATCTTTGGTTGGATACAAGATGTATAAAAGATCAGAAATTTTAATTTGACTTATTATGACCGTATCCCACATTTGTGGTCTTAAATCAAATTAGCTACTGCCGCATTGTGCCTCATTTACATATGTCCACAATAGAGGTGCAAGTATGAACACTGAGAGGAAGATTGCACTGAGTGAGCAAGATAATTAGTGGATGCTCGATCATGGCCTGAAAAAATGTTTTTTTCCCGGCAAGGGATTCCAAATTTCCCTCCAAAATGGAATGCATTTCTGAATGAAAGAGTAACTTTTCCCTCCAAATGTCAAAATTTCCCTCCAAATGCTCAAATTTCCCTGCAAGGAGCTTTCCGTATTGCCTACTTTTTCAGCCTGTGCTCGATGACCAATGTTTGTCGTATTTAGAATAGAAAATAGAATAAGAACATGTTATTGCAAGCTGACTCAACTATTGCATGTGATATTTGCATTTGATCATCTCTGTAACCAACTTTGTGTCTCCCACTCTTCATACTAGGTGTGTATTGAACAAGTCTGTAGAGCAGATAACCAGCCAGTTCTACACAGTATTTGTCCTGACCAGCAGGCTGGCATCTAAGTTGTTTCAGCAAACATTCCTGTTAGAGAGCACCAGTATTACACAGGTAAATAGGGCATCCAAGTTGTTTCAGCAAACATTCCTGTTAGAGAGCACCAGTATTACACAGGTAAATAGGGCATCCAAGTTGCTTCAGCAAACATTCCCGGTAGAGAGCACCAGTATAACACAGGTAAATAGGGCATCCAAGTTGTTTCAGCAAACATTCCCGATAGAGAGCACCAGTATTACACAGGTAAATAGGGCATCCAAGTTGCTTCAGCAAACATTCCCGATAGAGAGCACCAGTATAACACAGGTAAATAGGGCATCCAAGTTGTTTCAGCAAACATTCCTGTTAGAGAGCACCAGTATTACACAGGTAAATAGGGCATCCAAGTTGTTTCAGCAAACATTCCCGATAGAGAGCACCAGTATTACACAGGTAAATAGGGCATCCAAGTTGCTTCAGCAAACATTCCCGGTAGAGAGCACCAGTATAACACAGGTAAATAGGGCATCCAAGTTGTTTCAGCAAACATTCCCGATAGAGAGCACCAGTATTACACAGGTAAATAGGGCATCCAAGTTGCTTCAGCAAACATTCCCGATAGAGAGCACCAGTATAACACAGGTAAATAGGGCATCCAAGTTGTTTCAGCAAACATTCCTGTTAGAGAGCACCAGTATTACACAGGTAAATAGGGCATCCAAGTTGTTTCAGCAAACATTCCCGATAGAGAGCACCAGTATTACACAGGTAAATAGGACATCCAAGTTGTTTCAGCAAACATTCCCGATAGAGAGCACCAGTATTACACAGGTAAATAGGGCATCCAAGTTGTTTCAGCAAACATTCCCGATAGAGAGCACCAGTATAACACAGGTAAATAGGGCATCCAAGTTGTTTCAGCAAACATTCCTGTTAGAGAGCACCAGTATTACACAGGTAAATAGGACATCCAAGTTGTTTCAGCAAACATTCCCGATAGAGAGCACCAGTATTACACAGGTAAATAGGGCATCCAAGTTGTTTCAGCAAACATTCCCGATAGAGAGCACCAGTATTACACAGGTAAATAGGGCATCCAAGTTGCTTCAGCAAACATTCCCGATAGAGAGCACCAGTATAACACAGGTAAATAGGACATCCAAGTTGTTTCAGCAAACATTCCCGATAGAGAGCACCAGTATTACACAGGTAAATAGGGCATCCAAGTTGTTTCAGCAAACATTCCTGATAGAGAGCACCAGTATTACACAGGTAAATAGGGCATCCAAGTTGTTTCAGCAAACATTCCTGATAGAGAGCACCAGTATTACACAGGTAAATAGGACATCCAAGTTGTTTCAGAAAACATTCCCGATAGAGAGCACCAGTATTACACAGGTAAATAGGGCATCCAAGTTGTTTCAGCAAACATTCCCGATAGAGAGCACCAGTATTACACAGGTAAATAGGGCATCCAAGTTGTTTCAGCAAACATTCCCGATAGAGAGCACCAGTATTACACAGGTAAATAGGACATCCAAGTTGTTTCAGCAAACATTCCCGATAGAGAGCACCAGTATTACACAGGTAAATAGGGCATCCAAGTTGTTTCAGCAAACATTCCCGATAGAGAGCACCAGTATTACACAGGTAAATAGGGCATCCAAGTTGTTTCAGCAAATATTCCCGATAGAGAGCACCAGTATTACACAGGTAAATAGGGCATCCAAGTTGTTTCAGCAAACATTCCCGATAGAGAGCACCAGTATTACACAGGTAAATAGGGCATCCAAGTTGTTTCAGCAAACATTCCCGATAGAGAGCACCAGTATTACACAGGTAAATAGGGCATCCAAGTTGCTTCAGCAAACATTCCCGATAGAGAGCACCAGTATTACACAGGTAAATAGGGCATCCAAGTTGTTTCAGCAAACATTCCCGGTAGAGAGCACCAGTATTACACAGGTAAATAGGGCATCCAAGTTGTTTCAGCAAACATTCCCGATAGAGAGCACCAGTATTACACAGGTAAATAGGGCATCCAAGTTGCTTCAGCAAACATTCCCGATAGAGAGCACCAGTATTACACAGGTAAATAGGGCATCCAAGTTGTTTCAGCAAACATTCCCGGTAGAGAGCACCAGTATTACACAGGTAAATAGGGCATCCAAGTTGCTTCAGCAAACATTCCCGATAGAGAGCACCAGTATTACACAGGTAAATAGGGCATCCAAGTTGTTTCAGCAAACATTCCTGGTAGAGAGCACCAGTATTACACAGGTAAATAGGACATCCAAGTTGTTTCAGCAAACATTCCCGATAGAGAGCACCAGTATTACACAGGTAAATAGGGCATCCAAGTTGTTTCAGCAAACATTCCCGATAGAGAGCACCAGTATTACACAGGTAAATAGGGCATCCAAGTTGTTTCAGCAAACATTCCCGATAGAGAGCACCAGTATTACACAGGTAAATAGGGCATCCAAGTTGTTTCAGCAAACATTCCCGGTAGAGAGCACCAGTATTACACAGGTAAATAGGAAATCCAAGTTGTTTCAGCAAACATTCCCAATAGAGAGCACCAGTATTACACAGGTAAATAGGGCATCCAAGTTGTTTCAGCAAACATTCCCAATAGAGAGCACCAGTATTACACAGGTAAATAGGGCATCCAAGTTGTTTCAGCAAACATTCCCAATAGAGAGCACCAGTATTACACAGGTAAATAGGGCATCCAAGTTGTTTCAGCAAACATTCCCGATAGAGAGCACCAGTATTACACAGGTAAATAGGGCATCCAAGTTGTTTCAGCAAACATTCCCGATAGAGAGCACCAGTATAACACAGGTAAATAGGGCATCCAAGTTGTTTCAGCAAACATTCCCGGTAGAGAGCACCAGTATTACACAGGTAAATAGGGCATCCAAGTTGTTTCAGCAAACATTCCCGATAGAGAGCACCAGTATTACACAGGTAAATAGGGCATCCAAGTTGTTTCAGCAAACATTCCCGATAGAGAGCACCAGTATAACACAGGTAAATAGGGCATCCAAGTTGTTTCAGCAAACATTCCCGATAGAGAGCACCAGTATTACACAGGTAAATAGGGCATCCAAGTTGTTTCAGCAAACATTCCCGATAGAGAGCACCAGTATTACACAGGTAAATAGGGCATCCAAGTTGTTTCAGCAAACATTCCCGATAGAGAGCACCAGTATTACACAGGTAAATAGGGCATCCAAGTTGCTTCAGCAAACATTCCCGGTAGAGAGCACCAGTATTACACAGGTAAATAGGACATCCAAGTTGCTTCAGCAAACATTCCCGATAGAGAGCACCAGTATTACACAGGTAAATAGGACATCCAAGTTGTGTCAGCAAACATTCCCGATAGAGAGCACCAGTATTACACAGGTAAATAGGGCATCCAAGTTGTTTCAGCAAACATTCCCGGTAGAGAGCACCAGTATTACACAGGTAAATAGGGCATCCAAGTTGTTTCAGCAAACATTCCCGATAGAGAGCACCAGTATAACACAGGTAAATAGGGCATCCAAGTTGTGTCAGCAAACATTCCCGATAGAGAGCACCAGTATTACACAGGTAAATAGGACATCCAAGTTGTGTCAGCAAACATTCCCGATAGAGAGCACCAGTATAACACAGGTAAATAGGGCATCCAAGTTGTTTCAGCAAACATTCCCGATAGAGAGCACCAGTATTACACAGGTAAATAGGGCATCCAAGTTGCTTCAGCAAACATTCCCGATAGAGAGCACCAGTATTACACAGGTAAATAGGGCATCCAAGTTGTTTCAGCAAACATTCCCGATAGAGAGCACCAGTATAACACAGGTAAATAGGGCATCCAAGTTGCTTCAGCAAACATTCCCGGTAGAGAGCACCAGTATTACACAGGTAAATAGGACATCCAAGTTGCTTCAGCAAACATTCCCGATAGAGAGCACCAGTATTACACAGGTAAATAGGACATCCAAGTTGTGTCAGCAAACATTCCCGATAGAGAGCACCAGTATTACACAGGTAAATAGGGCATCCAAGTTGTTTCAGCAAACATTCCCGGTAGAGAGCACCAGTATTACACAGGTAAATAGGGCATCCAAGTTGTTTCAGCAAACATTCCCGATAGAGAGCACCAGTATAACACAGGTAAATAGGGCATCCAAGTTGTGTCAGCAAACATTCCCGATAGAGAGCACCAGTATTACACAGGTAAATAGGACATCCAAGTTGTGTCAGCAAACATTCCCGATAGAGAGCACCAGTATAACACAGGTAAATAGGGCATCCAAGTTGTTTCAGCAAACATTCCCGATAGAGAGCACCAGTATTACACAGGTAAATAGGGCATCCAAGTTGCTTCAGCAAACATTCCCGATAGAGAGCACCAGTATTACACAGGTAAATAGGGCATCCAAGTTGTTTCAGCAAACATTCCCGATAGAGAGCACCAGTATAACACAGGTAAATAGGGCATCCAAGTTGCTTCAGCAAACATTCCCGGTAGAGAGCACCAGTATTACACAGGTAAATAGGACATCCAAGTTGCTTCAGCAAACATTCCCGATAGAGAGCACCAGTATTACACAGGTAAATAGGACATCCAAGTTGTGTCAGCAAACATTCCCGATAGAGAGCACCAGTATTACACAGGTAAATAGGGCATCCAAGTTGTTTCAGCAAACATTCCCGGTAGAGAGCACCAGTATTACACAGGTAAATAGGGCATCCAAGTTGTTTCAGCAAACATTCCCGATAGAGAGCACCAGTATAACACAGGTAAATAGGGCATCCAAGTTGTGTCAGCAAACATTCCCGATAGAGAGCACCAGTATTACACAGGTAAATAGGACATCCAAGTTGTGTCAGCAAACATTCCCGATAGAGAGCACCAGTATAACACAGGTAAATAGGGCATCCAAGTTGTTTCAGCAAACATTCCCGATAGAGAGCACCAGTATTACACAGGTAAATAGGGCATCCAAGTTGCTTCAGCAAACATTCCCGATAGAGAGCACCAGTATTACACAGGTAAATAGGGCATCCAAGTTGTTTCAGCAAACATTCCCGATAGAGAGCACCAGTATAACACAGGTAAATAGGGCATCCAAGTTGTTTCAGCAAACATTCCCGGTAGAGAGCACCAGTATTACACAGGTAAATAGGACATTTCTAACTCTGAGGCAAAAAACAAAAAATGTTTGTCCATTTCAAACCTACCTTAATTCCAAGTTGTTTCAACAAACATTCCCGATAGAGAGCACCAGTATTACACAGGTAAATAGGACATTTCTAACTCTGAGGCAAAACAAAAAATGTTTGTCCATTTCAAACCTACCTTAATTCCAAGTTGTTTCAACAAACATTCCCGATAGAGAGCACCAGTATTACACAGGTAAATAGGACATTTTTAACTCTGAGGCAAAAAAACAAAAAAAATGTTTTTTTGTCCCTTACGACCTACCCTAATTTCAAGCTGTGTCAGCCAACATTCCCGATAGAGAGCACCAGTATAACACAGGTAAATAGGAATTTTTAACTCCTGAGGCAAAAAACAAAAACTGTTTTGTCCATTTCTGACCTACTCTAATTTCAAGTTGTTTCAGCAAACTTTCCCGATAGAGAGCACCAGTATTACACAGGTAAATAAGACATTTTTAACTCTGATGCAAAAAACAAAAAATGTTTGTCCATTTCTGACCTACTCTAATTTTGAAAACTGAGAACAATATTGTTATACTGTACAAATGAATACTGACCTTAATTTTGGACATTCCAGAAAAAGGGGCTCTTTCTCCATAATTTTGCTTCTTGTTTTGCTTTTTATTTGGCCTAAGTCAAAGTTACTACGTTTGCATATCCCACAAAATATCAGATAAAATATTCTCTACATTACTTTTAGTGCTAAAAAGATACACATCTGAGCTGTAAGAAAGATACATTTTCGAACTGTGAATTGTGGCATTTAGAATTGTCTAAAGTAAAAGTGAGAAAAGATTCAAGCCTAGGCAATGCTTTTTGACGTTTAAAAATGCCAAATTTTCAATAGGAAAAAAGGTTTTCAGGAAATTTGAACGTTTTGGTAGGTATTTGTCTGTACAGGAAAACCAAACAACTTTTAGCCGAATTAAAATTAGGCTCAACAGCAATTTTTCTTTGTACTATTCTTTATGGAATAGTTATCAAATGGGATGACTCGCAGATTATCGCCAGAGATGAGGCAAGAAACACTAGATGGAATCTATTTGGATTCGGAAAAAAGGTGGCACGGACCAACAGAATCACCTAATGAATGGCGACGAGGGGGCGTACCAACTCAGTCATCTTTACAACTCATTGATTCAGAGGGCGTCATCATCAATTTCAGATAACGTCATCAACAAAAAGTCTAGAAACACTGCTAGCTCTGGATCAAACACAATCCACTGAGGAAGACAACAGATCAGTTGTCGAAACCCGTATGGAAAATATTTAAGTTTCCTATTTGGAATTTCCAACGAAAATGTTATCACTATTCTTTATATTGCAGACTACGCTGTTAATGAAAGTCCCTAGTGATATCTTGACATGGATGGAAAACTGTTGTCCAGGATCTACAAAAGCTTTCCCTAAGATTGTGAAAAAGAAGAAGGAAACGCATCTCACAAAGTTTCTCCTGCGAGTTGCGACCAATGATTTCTGTAAACGGTTAGGGGATGTAAGTACTTGCATGATGAGAAGCACTCTAGCTATTTGTTACCCGTCACATCAAAATGGACACGTTGGAGGCCCAAATCAATTCTGAGTTATTGGTATGACTTGAAAGAGTATATTTTAAGCTTTGAAATGATACCATGTTGAAGATAATCAGACTTTGTAATCACAAGATATTATGAATTGAAGAAGCATATTTTTTCTGTTATTTTCTTTGTACATCACCAAATATATTCTAACTAAAAACTATGTTTGCCGACAACATGTCCGTTTTGACGTGACTGGTCACATATATTTTAAAACCTTAAAAAGTTTAGTGTTTATTTCAATGGCTCATATTCTGGATATATATTGTGATATATTTGTATTGTGTTACATAATAGAAACCATATGTGTTAATCTTTCCAACGCATTCCAGTAATACCACATTTGTAGCAATAACTTGTTTTTTATGCAGTACTCATTCAAAAGTCTTAAATCACCACTATTTTCTGTGTAAAAGAAAACCAACAGTTTATTTTTGTTTTCTTGACCTAATTTAAATATAATTCCATGGTTTGACACTGCGTTAACACCGTTTACAGTGTTTCCAGGTTCGTCTACTTTGACACTCCTCGCTGTCCCCAAATCACCAAGGACAAAGACATATGGGGCTCGGGCCTTCGCGGTACAAGCTCCAGCGCTATGGAACAATCTACCACAAACAATCCGAAGCATCAAGTTGATCAATCGTTTTAAGACATCTGTGAAAACTTATTTGTTTAACCAATACTACAACTGATTTTTAGAACTTTATTAACTGTATGGTATTTTTGAGTGTATATTTCTTCCGTATTTTATTGCAATTTCTTACATTTCATACTGTGCATAATTTTTAATTTTGTAAATTTTTATTGCTGCTCTCTTGTATCATATTTGTTAGTTGTACGGCGCTCAGAGGCTTTTTGTATTAAGAAATGTCTTGTTATTATTATTATTATTATGTTCACAACTGTACACAAGTGAATACAATATAGAAGGGAATGCTTTACATGATGGAATTTTAAAAAATATGGTGACAAATTCCCAGAATTGAAAGCAGATTTTCTTTACGATTTGTTCTGTGATTGTTTTTACGGAAAATTTGGTCAATATAGATTTATCAGTCCAGAGAAATCTTTTCTGATAAGTCAAACTGTATTATAAGGGAGATCAAAATAAGAGTAAACAAATAAAAATGATCACATACGGCCACAAAAAAGAAGGGCTGACTCACATACATTTGGGAAAATACACAGTTCAACAAAAATAAGTTCCCCTTTAGATTATGCCTGATATTTTTAAAATGAGTTACTCCATCGAAACGATTTTTGTCACACAATGTGTCCACAGCAACACTAGAACGGGGATATAACTACGCAGGTGTTGTAATTCTTGAATGAGCACACATTGAATGGAGGAATACCTCAATTCAAAAAGTTGCTGAATGATGTTTTGAAGGAGGATGGTTAAGCAGCTTGAACTAGGGTCTTTGCTTGAACACCGCATTTTTCACCTTTTTGAAATGAAGTATTCCTCCAGTCAATGTGAGCTCATTCAAGCAGCACAACGCCTGTGCGGTGTTCAAGCAATGGCCCTGGTTCAATCTGCTTAACCATCCTCTATCAATACATCATTTAGCAACTTTTGAATTCAGGTATTCCTCCATTTAATGTGTGCTCATTCAAGCATTACAATACCTGCGTAGTTATATCCCCGTTCTAGTTTTGCTGTGCACACATACATTGTGTGTGCCAAAAATAGTTTCGATGGATTACCTCATTTTAAAAATATCAGGCATAATCTAAAGGGGAACTTATTTTTGTTGAACTGTGTAGTTATGCGATATGCGTTGTTTTTGGTTTTGATTTTAGAAAAAATAGCTATGCTAATTGCAGAAATTCTTTTTTATTGTGTTTTTGGCCCATTCCCCCCTACCTCTTTCAGAGCAATTTTTTTTTTTAAATCTGACAACAAAAAATAATTTAAAAAAAATCAAATGGGCTCATCACGTAGGGTTATGCGGCAAACGTGACTCCACATACTAATGTGAGACAGATTGTTTCTTCTTAGCCTAATATTGCTTTAATTTTACTATTTTGTATTTTAGGTAGCCATGACACACATGGCACATGTTGTAGAATTGAGCCAAGAAAGCAGTGCAATGAATGACTCCATCAACAGTGAAGTGTTCTTTGATTACACCACAAATAATACAATGGTAAGACAGGGTTACAGACCAATACAGACCAGGTTTTTTAACATAAAATATTGAAATCCTTGTAAAATTGACCTTTTGTATTTAAAATGATGTGATCAATAAAAATCTGGGAAACTTTGGGAGATTTTTTTTTTTTTCAAAAAGAAAAAGATTTTTTTTCTTTTTCTTCTAACACGCATCAATAAACTAACGTGCGCGAGAGCTTTGAGACAAAAGATTTTTTTAAATATAGCCTTATCATGTGTAAATGCAATCATTTTTAAATTCAAGTTAATAAAACTATCCTAACACTTTCCACGCGTCTATTGTTTCACCATATACAAAACACATTTTTCAGAAGCCATTCCCAACTATTTAAAGGTCTAACTCAAGGATTACTGAACCAATGTTTATTGCAATGCATTTCTCAAGGTGATTCCAAATATGGTAATGAACTTCAATAGTTTTGATATTTTTGAAACATTTGTAAAATTTAGAACTGTCACCTGCAGTGTGGAAAGTGTTATCCACACAAATTGGAAACTTAATGTTTAAGTACTGTACCCTTGAAAATGAAGTAAAGGGTTCAACAAAAGAAAGTATACCACTTTGTTTATGTCATTTTGAGTAATTTTTAATTTGTTGTTGACCAAACAGGCTAGATAGGCATTTAGATGAATCTTTTAGGCATAATTTGATACCAAATTTGCCCCATAACAACAAAGATAAACCATGATTAGCACCATTTAAAGGAAAATATCCCATTTTCAAAAGTCGCATTTCCAATACACAAGCACGAGAAGATTTGGTTAATCTGTCCATGTTCTACCCATCCATAACATTCCTTTACATTCAAATCCTTCACCCATGCATCAGTTTACATTTGAATTAGCCCGCGCATTGAGCGATATGCGCGGTGATCAGTACGGGATAAGTACGGCATATGTGTGTGTTAACAATTGGCCCTTTCTTCTCGTGCTGTGTATTGGAAATGCGACTTTTGAAAATGGGATATTTTCCTTTAAATGGTGCTAATCATGGTTTATCTTTGTTGTTAGGGAGAAAATTTGGTATCAAATTATGCCTAAAAGATTCATCTAAATGCCTATCTAGCCTGTTTGGACAAAAACAAATTGAAAGTTACTCAAAATGACATAAACAAAGTGGTATACTTTCTTTTGTTGAACCCTTTAGTTCTACAGACCAATACAGACCAATGCCAGTATTATTGAAGAAATAGGGGTGTCTAAACGACTTCTTCATGCTATCAACACCCAAATGCTGAGCTACTTCGGCCATATCTCACGTCGTGAGGGTAATAACCTAGAGAGGATGATCATGCAAGGCATGATTGAAGGGAAGCGCAAGAGAGGCAGACCTCGTTCCCGGTGGATTGACCAAATAAAGTTGATTACTGGACACCCGCTCCGTGATTGTTACTCCTTTGCTGAAAATCGTTATTTGTGGCATAGTATCTGTAAGGTCACAAGCTGTCAGTCATGACAGGACCGAACCAACCAAGACAGGGTTTATTTTAATACTTTCCACACAGCTATTGGTTTTACCATATACAAAACAGATTTTTCAGAAACCTTTCCCAAATTTCAAGGCCTATCTCAAGGATTACTGAACCAATACTAGGTATATTTGTACTTATTTTAATGCATTCCTCGAGGTGATTCCAAATATGGTAATTAACTTCAATTAACCTAAATAATTTTGATAGTTTTGAAACATTTTGTGCAATTTTGGAATGTCGTCTGCAGACGTGTGCCGCGTGGAAAGTGTTTACACTTCCGTTGAATTTGACAGGGTAAATAAAAAACCTGCATGTATGGAACTTTTCCAACAGAAAAAGAAGAAAATCAAATCAAATTGGACAACTGCACTATTCTAGATATACAGGGTGTCTCAAAAAAAATTACAACGCTCCAGTAGGCGATCATAACTTCCTAATTAAGTATCTGAATTTTACATTTCAAACCGTAAAATGAGGTCAAATTAGTTTTCTACAATTGGAAGAAAACAGTGTTTAATTTTGTTAAGTAATTACGGAGATATCTGTGATTACGTAAGAGTAGTCACGGAACACTTCCATCCAAGTTTGCATATTTTGACAGATTTTCACTTGCGCGGCTGGTTACTTACTCATGTTCAATTAGCCAGCACTGTTTAATACTATGATAAGAAAGTTCAATTTGTGATCTAAGAATACTGAATAATCGATCATAACACTCATAACACCCAGAAAACCAAAAACAATACAACTCATTGTAAGGAGAGAGATATGACCATACTTTTTTGTTGTAAACAAAACATTTTCTTTTCCATTGCGATACTAATAATTTGACCATCATGCGCAAAATTGGTGATAATTTTATAATATACATGATTTCAGCCTTCAAGTTGAAAATGTGAAGACTAGAAGCTTGATAAGTTGTATGCGCGATGTTATTAGTTCTTGAACTTGGTTTAATAACGACAATGTTCATATTTACTAAAATTACTATAATTTTGTTTCCAATTGTTATAAAAAGATTGAACTTATCGTACAAATCTTAAATTTTACTGTTCTTAAGTATGAAATGTGATGAAAATAATCTAGACAACTTTTGTTTTATATTTTGTGTTAAACTTTGGTCTCACTCTCATCTGGCAGATTATTTGGTGTAAAATAAAATCTAGAACCATAAAAACATGTTAATCTAATGTCATTTTGTAGAGAAGTATTGATTTCATGTATGTGCTGTCTGAATCACTCAATATGAGCAAACTTGGATGGAAGTGTTCCCAGACTAATGTTTCGTAATTGCTCATTTCTCTGGAATTACTGAACCAAATCACATCCGGTTTTCTTTAAAGTATAGCAAACTATTTTGCCTTTATTTTGTCGTTTCAGTTGTTCTATTCTGACACTTATTCAGAAAGTTACAGTCCTCTAAAGGACTCCTTATGTCACAGGTGTAAGTGATGCGACTAGTGCATTATAGTAGTTGTAGTTTTAGATGGTGGTGGTAGATGTAGCTCCTTTCCTAGTTTCCTATCTATTTTCCTTGATTCTAGTAGCTCTCTTCATCTAATTCTTGACAATAACTGCTGCCGCTGGCTAGCCGTCAGGCGAACCGAGAAGCCGAGTGCGTAAGCCTTCTCCTGTCAGTACATAGCCTCTCCTTACTCAAGACTCCTACATGGCCTCCTAGCGGTCACTGGCGGTAACTGGTTATCTTGCGATTTCCAGGCTGACTATGTGGGGGATCTCGGAGCAACAAGCAGCCCTAGAGGTGCAGTATGCAAGACCCACCGGCGTGTGGACATGCTCTGGTACTCCCCAACGTTTGTTCCAGTTATGAGTAAAATAGCTGAGGTAGTTCACTACCTCAGGCGGATGGAAGATCTTATCTTCACAACGGCAGAAGGGTGCTGACTTGGAGCAGCCAGTGAACAAAAACAGGGGGTCCTGAAACCTGTGATACTTTGTTATAGTAACAAGTTCAGAAGGGCGGAGGAAGAATGATGCAATACACATTCTCAACAGCCATATGACACCTGTTGATAAAACCTGCGATCATCAACAGTATTTAGCAACTGAAAGACTTATATGATGGCTACAACTAAAAGCACTAGGGTTTAAAGCCCCTACTAAAATACTGCCTGGTTCTGAATCTTTATCACATGCTGATACATATGACGTGGTCACCTCAAAGCGGAAAGGAAGGGTGATCATTGAGAGAAAAGGAACGAGGGAGTCAAAACTATTAAAATGTAAGAAGAGTGTTTTAATTTCCACTCTAAATACAAGGACAATAAGAAGTATTCACTTACAAGAGGAACTGTGTGGTCTTGCCAAATTGTATAAACAGGACATCATTGAAATCCAGGAACATAGAATAGTGCACCAAGATGAGGAAATCAGATATCAAGATCTCTTTGATGGCTACCAGCTTGTATCATCCTCAGCCTGGAGAAACAATGCAGGAGTATCTAATGGGGGTGTTGGAATCTTGTTGAGCGCCAAAGCCAAGAAAACACTTCTATCTGGTGTCTCTGTATCGCCTAGAGTTCTGTGTGCAACATTTGGAGGAAATCCCAAAACTACTGTGATCATCACCTACTGTCCTACAAATACGTCTGAGGAGAAGGTAGCAGAAGAACACTACAAACTCTTAGACAAAGCAGTTAAGCAAGTACCAGCACACAATTTCATGATCGTTATGGGAGACTTCAATGCCCGGGTTGGCAAGGACAACTACAAGTTCTCTTACCATGAAAGAACCAACAGAAATGGAGAAATGCTTCACAATTTGGCAATGGAAAACGATCTCACTATAACAAATGTCTGTTTCAGAAAGAAAGCTGCCAGGCTCTGGACATGTAACTTGCCATCTGGTTTTAAAGCTCAACTAGACTACATACTAGTAAGAAGGAAATGGAGGAATAGTGTAACTGACGCTTGTGCATTCAACTCATTTGCTAGTGTGGGATCAGATCATCCCATTGTAACAGCAAATACGACTGAGTCTCAGAGCAAATGGGAAAACACCACCAAGGAAACTAAATAAGATTGGAAACAACTTGTACAGGATGCTGAGCTACAAGATCGTTACACTGTAGAGGTACGCAACAGATTTAGTGTCTTACACAAGAGCTGTGATGAGAATTCCACATCAGCTTATGAATGTTTCATACAAGCAAACAGGGAAGCAACAGAGAAACTGATCCCAAAAGCCCCCAAGCGACCCAAAGAAGCCATTTAGATTGACCCTAGGATTGAGGAAGCCAGGAAAGAACTGCAAAAGGCTCAACTCATTAACATCCAGGAAGGATCATGTATATCAAGATCGGAGCTGCAAACTGAGAAGAACCGCCTTAGCAGCACATACCAATTGGTAAATGAAGAGATCTTAGGAAGGAAAATCAAGCAAGTAGAAAATTCCAACATAAACTGTCATCATAAAGCATCTTGGGACCTTATCAATGAGATCAGTGGGCGAAAAACAACTTAAAAGGGACAGATCAAAGGTGAAACGCAGACAGAAAGATTGGAATCCTGGCATACCCACTTCCAGAAACTACTCGGAAATCCCCCTGTCATAACAAATGAACATGAAGAAATAAGTCAATTGTTTCAGGAATTTAATATACGAACAGACGCTTTTGATCAGGAAGAATACAACGCTGCCAAGAAGAATATTACTGAAGGCAAAAGCCCCGGTGAAGACGAGATCCCACCGGAAGTTCTCAAAAGATGTGACCTGGATGATATAATTCTTAACTTCTGCAATGATGCGCTGATAAATGGGAGAAAACCAGACCAGTGGTCCATACTAAATCTCATCCCAATCCCAAAGAGTGGAGATTTACGAGAAGGAAAGAACTATAGGGGAATCTGCTTATCGTCCATTGTAGCAAAAACTTACAACAGGCTGCTCCTTAACAGAATTCGCCCGCACCTAGACCCGGTTCTACGAATCAAAATAGTTTTCGCCCAGGTATATCGACAGTGTCTCAATTTCTGGCATTAAGAAGGATAGTAGAGGAAATTAAGAACAACTACCTCATCACTTATAAAACTCGCCCATTGCTTGTGTGGTAGATTTCGATCACGACAGGAGCATGCGCAGATGCGAATTTTGTGTAAGTGGTCTGTGATTTTGTCAATATTATATTTTTACTGTGATTTGTCGATCTGCATTAAATGCAAAAAGTAACAACGCCCCCGGCTGGACTCGAACCACCAACCTTTCGGTTAACAGCCGAACGCGCTAACCAATTGCGCCACGGAGGTGATTATTTACTAGGCTGTTTTGGTTTGTCATGTTCACCCGTACACTTCCCCGTACACTTTCTTGCAAAGTCGGGCATCGTTTTTTTTTCATATGTTGCTTGCATATTGCCTTTGCTGTTGCCTTTAATACATGTGCTGTCACTTGAACTTGGAACCAACGTTTAATTTGAACTGTCTATTTTCAATAAAAAAATACTCCAATACGGGAAAAAAATCAGAAAAGCTCACAGACAACAAATAAGAACATCATTTTACTCGACCTAGAATTTCAATCAACGGATTTCAATCATCGGCAAAACCCGATGATGTGAGTGACGTCATTTAATGAGCTCATTAGCATAATTTATGTCCGTGAAATATACAATAGGGTTTTGGTAGTGCTCATTGCAGCATTGGTCTTCATAGACTTCAAAAATGCATTTGATACCGTCCATCGTGGTAAGATGCTGGATATATTACGAGCCTATGGTGTACCAGAGAGGCTAGTGGCTGCCATTGGACATACATACCAACAAACCAAAGCACATATTACTTCTCCAGATGGCATCACTAAGGACTTCGAAATTCAAGCAGGGGTTCTACAGGGTGATACACTAGCACCATTTTTTTTCTCATAATCATCCTAGACTACGTACTGAGGAAGGCATTAGCAGGAAAAGAAGAGCAACTAGGCTTGCCACTTGTTCCCAGGCAAAGTAGGAGAATAGGGCCGCAGACAATTACAGACCTTGACTTCGCAGACGACATTGCTCTCCTTGCTGACAATCTACGGGATGCAGAGGAACTACCACATCTGGTGGAAGCAGCTGCGCTTACAGTTGGTCTTGGGATGAATGCCAAAAAAACAAAGGCAATGCTGTACAAAGAAGCTCCAACACCAATTAAAACACTGGATGGTAATGATCTTGAAATTGTCCAAGACTTCAAATACCTTGGTGCCTGGATTGCTAGTAGTGAGCAAGATTTCAACATAAGATAGGCTCAAGCTTGGAAAGCCTGTAACAGCATGACACAAATATGGAACAGTAAACTCCCAAGAAACCTGAAAATAAAGCTGTTTACCACCACTGTTGAATCTGTTTTGACCTATGGAGCCGAGACTTGGACACTACCAGCTAAAATGAGAAAAGCGCTGGATGGTTGCTACACTCGCCTCTTAAGAAAAGCACTTAATGTATCATGGCAATCTCACACCACCAACAAAGATCTATATGAGAACCTGCTACCAATATCAGAGAGGCTAAGACGGAGGAGATTAAAATTTGCCGGCCACTGTGCCAGAAGGGAAGAGGAAGCAGTCTCCAAAGTTCTCCTGTGGCAACCCAAACATGGACACAAGGCTAGAGGACCACCACGAAAGAATTACATCAAGCTTTTATCAGAGGATACAGGACTAACTAGGCAGAACATGAAAAACTGCATGCTTGAAAGACCAGTGTGGAAGGCCATCACAGAAGTTCGTCCATTCGGGACGCCCTAAGCAAGTAAGCAAAGGTGCGTTGTAATTTTTTTTGAGACACCCTGTATTATAAACTACCTACGATGTGATTTAAGACGCAGTTTAGCATACCCATATGTGTCTATGATCAGATTAAGATTGCAAATCACTGCCTCCCCTTCAATTATAGTCAATGTCATAATGCTATGGACATAATTCCAACAATGCGTGCGTACATGGATACCAGGGTTCGTGCTTAAAATGTAAGTGCTTAGCGTACGCTTACATAAAATGACTATGCGTCTTGATTGGTCAATCATGAAATCGTCACTTGCATGCATGCATATACACATGATCAAAATAAGTATACTTTTCACATGGCCAGAATAAGTTACTTTTCACATGGTCAAAATAAGTATACTTATTGTAATATCAATGGGACGCTTAGCCAGGTTTGAACATCTTGTCTGCATGTGATTTAGGATAGGCTATATAATAGTAATCTTTATAACAATATTTTGGTAATTATGATAATCTTACAAAATGAATAATATTATTAATGATACATTCATGGGACAACTAAGCAACTTCTTTGGGTTTAATTTATACTTGGTCTATAAACTATCAGTACAATCGTCATGAACTGGTACATGTAAATTATTACTGCATTCACTAGCACGAACAAGGTCAACCAGTGTATGATTTGTTTGGTAAAGGTGCAATCAATTTTAATAAGAAATATACACTCGTCAAAAGAAGTTCCTGGACACTCATTGAAGTTCAAATATTTCACATAAATATTTAATATAAATTAAACAATTGCATGTCAAAATAAGCAGATAATAATTCTCTATCATGTCTGTATGAAATTAAGATGTACGCATTCATGCATGGCTGAGCACATTTATTAAGCAATGGTAAGGTGCGTAAAAGGAAATTGCAAGAAATTAGCATTTGCAGTCATTTGAATGGAGGGATTATCCAATTTTTAGCAATCTTCTTGCCATTGTCAAGTGAATGGGATCTGCCATGCATGAGTGATCATGTCTAAATTCCATGTTAAGCTGTTAGAGGATTACTTTCTGCTTATTTTGATATACAATTATATATATATAAAATTATAATCATATATATAATCATATATATAATTATAATTATATATATTCTATTAAATATTAATTTAATTCAAGTGTCCAAGAACTTCTTTTGCCGAGTGTATATAATTAGTGTTCAAACAGCTCAATGCATCATAAGGAGAAAAATATAACATAACTTGGTGTAGATTCATAACATAATTTACATGAAATTGAACACAAATTGTACACTTTTAACTTTACTTGATCCTATAATGCAGTTTCATCAATCATGACATACGTGTTGTCCCCGACATTCCCTTTACGATCTAAACAACTAAACAAAGAATTACCCATGATTGTATACAAGAATGGATTAAGAGCAGAATTTATTGGGAGTACAAAACCAATTGTCCATGCAAAGACTTCGGGGGATACCTCCACCACCTCAGCCTGTACCAATATACCTATAACCACAATTGGCAACCAGCATAGCAAATCAGTTAATGTGATAAGCGCCATCTTGAAAGCCATTCTTAGATCAGTTTTCAATCGGGACATGTGTGATCTTTGAATCTGAACGAACAGACTGACGTAACACACTGCAACGGTTACACAGCAGACAAAATTGACTCCAAGAAAAATGACAATTGAATACACAGGGCTTAGTTGGCTACCCACGTGTTCATATTTAGACAATATTATAACGTCATCACCTCTACTGATGTTGTCATAAGAAATTGTTACGCTTTCATTTTTTACTTGGTTTATTGATCTTCTGGCTAATGGCAACCCTATACATACCTCAGAAAATTGGTACAAATGGGGATCTTTTTCTAACCCAACCCCCAAGGAAGTTATAACAAGGCCAAGCGTCCATACTAAAATTGTTACAAGTATTTTTGACCTGGTTTTGAAAAACATCGTCCGACTCACAACAGTATTTCTAAATGCCCAAAGCCTTTCAATGCCTATTAAAACAATGAGAAAGAGTGAGGCTTCACTGGAAAGGACTGATAGGAAACTTGCCAATTTGCATACTGCGTGATTCTTCCAATGTTCAGCTTCTATAGGGAAATATTGCCCATAATACTGATCAGCAGATACAATAATTAGCATATACACTCCCATAAGGAAATCAGCAGCTGCAAGGTTGGTTATAAATAGCACCTGCTTTGTGTTATCTATTTGTTCTTTCCCTCTTACTAATGTAAGGCAACCTGTTAGAAAAACATAACCATTTGCAAGCAGTGCAAAAACACCTACAATCCACATGGAATACTTGATTGTTGTATTTGGTAGGAGTTTATTGCAGGTTGTATATTCTGATTTTGGTTCATATGGTATACATTGAGGTCCTTCTAATAGTGATTCTATTAGGCAGCATATTCCAGGGGTGTCCACAGCTATAGTAGTGGTTTTAAGAAGTCCTGCAAAAGATTTAGGTGTTATCCTTGAAAGGGGGTTACCCCGTAGGTTGGTATACTTCATATTGGTTAGGTAATCAAATGCATTTTCTTGAATTACTGTTATTTGATTAAATTGAAGCTCAAGTGTAACAAGATTGTGAAATTGTGAGAAGACATGGGCATCAACATTGGATAGATTGTTGCTTCCCAAGAGCAATACTTGCAACTCGGCACAGCAATTCTTAAAGTTGATTAGATCGTAGGATTTCAATCTGTTTCCTCCTAAGACAAGAATGGACAAATTGACTAGGTCTCTAAATAAACCTAGTTTTAATCTTGATAATTTGTTATCATGCAGCTGTAAATCGTGCAAATTGCCCAACCCTTGAAATAGGTCTACATGTAGATTGGATAATTGGTTACCAGACAAGGAAAGTATTGTTAGTTCACCTAGATCCCTGAACACACCTGAATCTAATGTTGTCAGGTTGTTATTATCCAACCACAATTCAGACAAATTATTCAACCCTTGAAATAGGTCTGCATGTAGATTGGATAATTGGTTACCAGACAAGGAAAGTATTGTTAGTTCACCTAGATCCCTGAACACACCTAAATCTAATGTTGTCAGATTGTTATTATACAACCGCAATTCAGACAAATGATTCAACCCTTGAAATAGGTCTGCATGTAGATTGGATAATTGGTTACCAGACAAGGAAAGTATTGTTAGTTCACCTAAATCCCTGAACACACCTGACTCTAATGTTGTCAGATTGTTATTATACAACCGCAATTCAGACAAATTATTCAACCCTTGAAATAGGTCTACATGTAGATTGTATAATTGGTTATCATGCAAGGTAAGTATTGTTAGTTCACCTAGTTCCCTGAACACACCTGAATCCAAAGTTGTCAGGTTGTTATTATCCAACCACAATTGAGACAAGTTATTCAACCCTTGAAATAGGTCTACATGTAGATTGGATAATTGGTTACCATTTAAGAAAAGCATAGTTAGTTCACCTAGATCCCTGAACACACCTGACTCTAATGTTGTCAGATTGTTATTATACAACCACAATTCAGACAAATGAATCAACGCTTGAAATAGGTCTACATGTAGATTGTATAATTGGTTACCAAAGACGGAAAGTATCGTTAGTTCACCTAGATCCCCGAACACACCTGACTCTAATGTTGTCAGATTGTTATTATACAACCACAATTCAGACAAATGAATCAACCCTTGAAATAGGTCTACATATAGATTGGATAATTGGTTACCAGACAAGGAAAGTATTGTTAGTTCACCTAGATCCCTGAACACACCTGAATCTAAAGTTGTCAGGTTGTTATTATACAACCACAATTCAGACAAATTATTCAACCCTTGAAATAGGTCTACATGTAGATTGGATAATTGGTTACCAGATAAGGAAAGTATTGTTAGTTCACCTAGATCCCTGAACACACCTGAATCTAAAGTTGTCAGGTTGTTATTATACAACCACAATTCAGACAAATTATTCGACCCTTGAAATAGGTCTGCATAAAGACTGGATCCGGATAACTGATTACCACCCAAGCTTAGTCGTATTAATTTCCCCAAATCCCGAAATACTCTTGGATCCAATACTGACAGTTTGTTATCTTGCAGCAGTAAGTCAGAGAGGTTAAACAACCCATGGAAATGATCTACATGGAGACTGGATAATTGGTTGTTGTATAAATATAGGCTTTGCAAATAAACATGATTTCGTAATGTATTTGGTGCCATTGTCACCAACATATTCCCATTCAGTGATACACTGATTAAATTGGATAGCCCTTTGAATATATCTTCATTGATATTAGTAATATTGTTTTCAGCCAAATTGAGATGTGTCAACGCAGCAAGATCTCTGAACACACTCAAATTGGTTACATTGTGAAATAGGGGTATTTCATTTCCTTGTAATGATAAATGCGTCATATTCCTGAGGTTCATGAATGTATCAATGTCAATATTAGTAAGTAAGTTGTCGGAGAGGTCAAGATACAGTATGTTATTCAAACTATGAAATGAAGTTTGGCTTAGCTGAACAATACTGTTATCTGATAATGATAAGACCTGGATCCTCTTTAAGTGTGAGAATGTTTTTGGTTCCACAGTTGAAATCTCATTTCCTGATAAATACAGTACCTTGGCATCATGTAACCCTACAAACATTTTAACAGTTAACCTTAGTAACTTGTTATCATTCAGAAAGAGCTGTTTTAGATTACTAAGCCCCCAAAATACACTAGAATTTATGTTAAACAGTTCATTATAGGATAGATCTAGTATTTGCAGTTGCACTAATCCTTCAAAGTTACCATGATGAAGAGTGAAGATGAAGTTGTGATCCAAAAGAAGAATGCTGATGTTGGGAAGATTTGTGAAACTTCCTGGAGTGATACCAACCAGCTGACTTGTACTGCCATCAATCACTGATATGTTGAAATCCTGTGTTTCATAGATGAGAAGTATGTCTTCTTGGTGTCTGCCATCAAAGCAGTGCATAGTAAATGTATTATACTCCAGGCTACAGGAACATTGAGCAGGGCATATAGGTAACTCAGCAACATGTATAGTATCCCCATATGACTGACTAAGCTCTGGAATTTCTACCATGGTCCGACTTGTATCAGGAAATGTAAGGTTCAGGGATGGGTGATGGATAGTCAGCTCTTGATAGTCTTTAGCATATGTGTAGGGGATGGTGTATAGGCTGGTATATCTTTTGAAGTGTGCGCAGATCTCCAGTCCAGAATCATGGGTACTATTCTGAAATGCCGGACATTTTGTTTGATCCAGTCCTTTTTGAAAATTACTCACATCATTAGGAATAAAGACAAGCAATAGTTGTATTGTTGACGCTACATTGGTATTTATTGTCAGGGTATCGCTGCTGGAAGTCATACTACAGGAACCATGATTTGGATCAGTTAAAGCAAGAATGGTGTTGAAGCATGCATCAGTTGAGTTGAACTGTAGTATGAAATAACTGAAAATAGACCAGTGGGATTGTACTTGCGAAACTGTAATATTAATACCAGCGCCTAGTGGGGCAGATATGTAGATATCACATTGTTTTAGTGAAGATGTATGTAGCGTGAGATTTGATTGGTTGCTCTCCAGAGTTATGTATCGGTTGGGACATTCAGTGGCATTGTCCAGGGTTACATTGTGCATGACCCCAGTGTCCAAATACGAATGTTGAGAGTCTGTCACATTATCTGCTAGATTGTATTTAGACTCTGTTTTCAAAGGGTCTGTCACCACTGTAGTGTTTATTCCATTGTAAGACGAGGTCGTAGATTGGGGGGGGATACTTTCGCCACTGTAGCATTGGTCACGTTTTCCGAAGAATCTGCATATTGCGATAGCGAGTCAATCACACTCTCTAGTTTGTTGCCAAAGTCCAAATTTGGTGAGTTAGACACGTCGTTAACTGCTCTCATGTTGATTCCATTTTGCGAAGATTGCGAGTCTGTCACTTTAGCCATTGTAATGTTGGTTCCATTTTGCACAGAGTCCAAATACTGCGAATCCGTCACATTAGCCGCTGTAGATTTGGTTCCATTTTGCGAAGATTCTGTGTATTGCGAGTCTGTCACATTAGTCGCTGTGGTGTTGGTTCCATTTTGCAAAGAGTCCAAATATTGTGAATCCGTAACATTATTAGCCACTGTGGTGTTGGTTCCATTTTGCGAAGATTCTGTGTATTGCGAGTCTGTCACATTAGTCGCTGTGGTGTTGGTTCCATTTTGGGAATATTCTGTGTATTGCGAGTCTGTCACATTAGTCGCTGTGGTGGTGGTTCCATTTTGCAAAGAGTCCAAATATCGCGAATCCATCACATTAGCCGCTGTGGTGTTGATTCCATTTTGCAAATATTCTGTGTATTGCGAGTCTGTCACATTAGTCGCTGTGGTGTTGGTTCCATTTTGGGAATATTCTGTGTATTGCGAGTCTGTCACATTAGTCGCTGTGGTGGTGGTTCCATTTTGCAAAGAGTCCAAATATCGCGAATCCATCACATTAGCCGCTGTGGTGTTGGTTCCATTTTGCAAATATTCTGTGTATTGCGAGTCTGTCACATTAGTCGCTGTGGTGTTGGTTCCATTTTGGGAATATTCTGTGTATTGCGAGTCTGTCACATTAGTCGCTGTGGTGGTGGTTCCATTTTGCAAAGAGTCCAAATATCGCGAATCCATCACATTAGCCGCTGTGGTGTTGGTTCCATTTTGCAAATATTCTGTGTATTGCGAGTCTGTCACATTAGTCGCTGTGGTGTTGGTTCCATTTTGGGAATATTCTGTGTATTGCGAGTCTGTCACATTAGTCGCTGTGGTGTTGGTTCCATTTTGCAAAGAGTTCAAATATCGCCAGTCCGTCACATTAGCCGCTGTGGTGTTGGTTCCATTTTGCGAATATTCTGTGTATTGCGAGTCTGTCACATTAGTCGCTGTGGTGTTGGTTCCATTTTGCAAAGAGTCCAAATATCGCGAATCCATCACATTAGCCGCTGTGGATTTGGTTCCATTTTGGGAATATTCTGTGTATTGCGAGTCTGTCACATAAGTCGCTGTGGTGTTGGTTCCATTTTGCAAAGAGTTCAAATATCGCGAGTCCGTCACATTAACCGCTGTGGTGTTGGCTCCATTTTGCAAAGAGACCAAATATCGCGAATCCGTCACATTAGCCGCTGTGGTGTTGGCTCCATTTTGCAAAGAGTCCAAATATGGCGAATCCGTCACATTAGCCGCTGTGGTGTTGGCTCCATTTTGGGAAGATTCTGTATATTGCGAGTAATTAGCCGCTGTGGTGTTGGTTCTATTTTGCAGAGAGTCGATATATCTGGGGTAATTTGCATGCAAAATTCCATTATGTGTAGGTTGAATGTCATCAGTCTGATTATCCGCCATATTCCAGTTGCCATCGGACACACACCGTACAGGTTGAATAGTACAGATGGTGGCTAGTACACAGATAGATGTAAGCAGACACATATTGTATAGCAAATTACTCATTTTGTGAGAAAACCAAATAATTTCATTGAACCTGTACGTAGGACAGATTCAGCACACAGGTTTGATAGAGAACAACTGCAATGACGTCGTTAATATAGGCCTAGCACAGAAATAGAATTGTAAGAAAATGGGATTTCTTTTTATTTCCACTACCAAAACCTATACATGTTGGGCGGTATGAGTAATGGGTTAAGATTTATGACAATGGGGAAAGTAATGGGAATTTTGACTAACAATATCAGTTACTGTGTATATTTATTCATGCCTAAATAACCTTGGCCTCTGACGTCAGTAACACAATGTATATGAATGTATGCTTAAATAACCATAGCCTCTGGCATCAATTAAATGTTAAGCATAATACATCTATCCTACCTACATGTACATGTAGAGGCCTAATACAGAAGTAGAATTGTATGAAAATGGGATTTTTTAAAGAACCAATACAATGCAAACAGTGATAATACTTTCCACACCGCAGGCGTCTGCAGACGACATTCCAAAATGTCACATTATGTTTCAAAAATGTCAAAATTATTGAATTTCATTACCACATTTGGTATTACCATGAGAAATGCATTGAATTAAGTATAAACACGTCCAGTATTGATTCAGTAATCATTGAGATAGACTTTGAAAGTTGGGAAAGGTTTCTGAAAAATCTGTTCTGTATAATGGTAAACTAAAAGCCGTGTGGAAAGTGTTAAAGGAATACCGTTCTATTCATTAAACCATGCATTATATGGTAGGAAAATAATTATCGTATGTGTATTGACCATTTTTATTGAACACAGAACTATAATGCTCAAGTAAACAAATTTAAACTGCACATCCCCAACCTGTGATTATTTGAAATTCGCGCCCGGTTGTCTGTGTCGAAAGTGCTGTTGGGATTTTAGTGACGATGACATCACAATATTGTGATGTCATCGTCACTAAAACCGCCTCATCAGCAACAGGTCACAGTATGGTATCACGCAGGAGTTCAATGCATAAATCGATAATATCTTCAGAATCTTCAGAATATTTATACTGCATGAAAACGCTTGGAATAGTTTTCTAAACAAGCTTTCTATCAATACATGAAACAGAGATGCGGACATCTCGTAACTGTTTAGTCATAGCTTTGATCAATATGGTGACGTCCATACATGTGACTGTTTTTCTTCTAAAGCCGATTTTGTCTTTACGTGGTACTTTTAAAAACTTTAACCTACAGAAGTGGTCTGTATAATAATATTGCTACATATCTGAGCGCTAAAGTTCCATGGCACTAACCCTAACTCTACTAAACCACATGGCAACTGGGCGGGAAAAAATGTTTTTATAACCCGGCGTGCAGGTTTTTGGGCTACAAAACGGACCCAGGCTATATAACGAGGCGAATATACTTCGCCGAGTGTGACTGACAGCCGTGGTGTAGTGGCTAGGATCTATACTTCGCCGAGTGTGACTGACAGCCGTGGTGTAGTGGCTAGGATCTATACTTCGCCGAGTGTGACTGACTGCCGTGGTGTAGTGGCTAGGATCTGGGCCCTGGTGCTGGAGGTCCTTGGTTCAAATCCCGGGGGGGTCGGGGTGACCTTTCTGGTGAATTTTGGGGGTCGGAAAACAAATCTGTTGCCGTGTGGTGTACTAGAGTTAGGGTTAAGGGGGGACTCGATTTTTTTAATTATGTGAGTGCTGTAATTATTGAACTATTAATCAAATGCATATAAAAGTATACATTTTTGGAAAGGAAATGGATCAGAGAATCCAAATTGTGCGTCCCTTTTTTGACCCAAAATAGTTCAACAAAGCTAACAATTTGAGTAAAAAATTCCCAAATTGCTAGATTATGATGTAAAGACACTAACTTAGGGACAAGGTTTTTTTAAACCTAATCTAATATTTTTTTGAAATTTTGACCAAAAAGCATGCCCTTCACTTTTTTTCCCACTTTTTTATCAATATTTATTTCAAAAAATATTAGATTAGGTTAAAAAATTAAAGAATCGTCCGTAAGTTAGTGTCTTTACATCATAATCTAGCAATTTGGGCATTTTTTACTCAAAAATATATTTGATAGCTTTGTTCAAAAAATCTGAGTCAAAAAAGGAATTTTTGGAGATTTACAGCACTCACACAATTCATAAAGTGACTTCCTTGAGTCCCCCATTAAGGTAAAGAAAAACAGCAACTTGCTCTACAGCCAAAATGTCATAAAATATGAGAATCTAGAAAGAGTTTGACATCAATTTGTGAAATTTTCAACATACTTTATGTGGAACTTTGCGAGGTGACTTTTAATATCAACTATTTAATTATCTTTTATTCACGTTATTTTGAAATAAGTGGTTCCGTTATCAACGTTATCCGTTATCAATCGAGGACGCTGCATTAAATTATTTTGCAACTATATGATTAATTTCAATTTCATATACAATACCCAAGTAATTATTTAATCATGTTCTTGTTTATTTTGTATTTATTTATTGTTTATTAGGTAAGGTAGGTATCATATCTGATAATTATAAATTAAGTTAATATTTGTAATTCTCCATTTTGGACGTGGGGATGAAACCTGAGACCTCAGCGGGAAACAGTAAACATTTTAATTTGCCTAATAGTATCTCTTAAGCAGGTGTAGCAAAGCCCAAAAGTCAGGTATGTTTTCACACACACATGCATGTAGCCCTCCCCCGGTCTGTTTTCAAACACACATGCAGCCCTCCCCCCCCCCCCCCCCCCCCCCCCGGCGGTCACCTCCACCCAGCTCACCACGAGTCTGCAAACCCAAATGTGAGAGGTCAAAAATAAATAAGGGGGGGGGGGGGGGTTAAAGGAATTCTTGCAATCAAGATGTGCTGTTTATGTAATAAACATGTTTTAAAGGGGCTCTAAGAGATGTGTTGGAGGCTGCACCCTCAATTATTATATAAACTGGGATTGGTATATATGTACAATTGTATTACATGCATAGTTGTTCACACATTTCATGCATCTGGACACTCTTCTGCGAACAACCACAAAACCGGCTCGTGAAAAACTAGCTTGAATTTCATCCATAGCATAATGCTTTTACTGAATTTACTATTGTAACTTTTTGTGAAAAAAATAACATCAATAACACATGTATCAATCTTATATTCAGAAGAAACTAACACTTACAATTTTCAGTGATTTTTCACCAAAATCCTTCTTGTATTTTATTTCTTTATTCAGGATTTAAGTTCAGGCAGCGCCTATGAAGAGATGGGCAACAAAATTGAAACTGATGATGAAAAGAAACCAAAAGCAGACAAGAATATGAAATTGAAAAAAGTTGACACAAAGAAAACAAAAGAGGATGACAAAAAGAAGCCGAAAACTGAAGGTGACAAAAAAAGAAAAGCAGGCGACAAAAAAAGAAAAACAGGCGACAAAAAGAAACCAAAGACAAGGGTTAAAAAGAAAACAAAAGCAGACGAGAAAAAGAAATCAATAAAAGATGGTGACAGGAAACCGAAATCAGATGGTAACACAAAAACAAAAGCAGACAACAAAAAGAAACTAAGTACAAGTGGTGGTGACAAGAAAACAAAAGCAGGCGACAAAAAGGCACCGCAAACAAAAGCAGACAACATAAAGGAACCGAAAACAAAAGCAGGCGACAAAATGGAACCGCAAACAAAAGCAGACAACATAAAGGAACCGAAAACAAAAGCAGACAACAAAAAGGAAACAAAAGTAGACAACAAAAAGAAATCCAAAGCAGATGTTGACAAGAAAACAAAAGCAAACGACCAAAAGAAATCTAAATCAAGTGACAAAAGGAAGACAACAACTAGCCAACCAAAAACAGACAAGAAAAGTGCAACAAAAGCAGAGGACAATAGTAAATCAAAGACAGACAAGAAAAGGAAAACAAAATCAGTGGATAAAAAGAAAACTAAAACAAAAACTGGCAACAAAGAAGTTTCCAAGGAGGGAAGTGCTTTACTTGTTGAAAGTAAAGATGACAGTGATGAGGATGCTGTAGGAGGAATCCTTGACATGAGCCTTGGAGAAAAAACAGAGAAGGTAGATGAAAGTGATGAGGAACAAGAGGGCGAGGCACAAGATTTGATTGGGGATGAAGAAATATTAGAAGATGGTCAAAAGGATGAGTTAGAAGAAAATGGTCAAGAGGAGGGGGATGATGAAAGTGAAGCAAGTAGTGAAGAGGAAGATGAACAGGTTGGAGACATAAATGGGGATGAAAACATCCATGAGGATGTTCCAAAGGATGAGGAAGATGAAAGTGAAGATAGTAGTGAAGATGAGGATGGGGTTCAAGACATTAATGTTGGTAAAAATGTCCAAGGAGAGAGTGAAAAGAAAAAGATGAAAAAACATGATGTGGAGGAAGATGAAAGTGAAGAAAGCAGTGAAGAAGAGGTAGGAGAACATGATACGGATGTAGACGAAGGAGACACTGACAATGAAAGCCACGATAGAAGAAAAGAGAGAAAAAGTGATAAAACACCAGACACCAGAAATCAAGGGTCAAGAAAGTCATCAAAGTCTCAAACAGCTGCTAAGAGCTACCAAGGAATAGATTCAAGTTTAAAAAGGTTGAGTCGAAGAAGGACATTACAGAAGGAAAGTGTTGACAGAGAAAGCCGCGGGGTATCACTGGCGGATGATACGTTCACAACTTGTGTTGATGGGGACGATGAAAGAGACGTCTTTGTGTCTGCTGACGAAGAGATGCCTTGTAAAAGTCCATCCTTAGAGACAACTCCTACTACTGGTGGAGGTAGCTCCTCGTTGCGCTCTCAATCTAGAAACTTCCTGGACACCCCAAGAACATACCTAAGTAGTGTTAGAAAGTCTGCTAGGTTGAGCGAATCAAAACATAACGGTACAAGACAAACAACGCTGGAGAAGTTTTTCTCCCCGAGTAGCGCGAGTAAGTCATCTTCAGAGGGGGATACAACCAAGGACACACAGGGTGAGCCACTGGAGGAAACAGTCACGATTATTCCAGATTCTTGCGAGTCAAATTCTGAGACGGAGATGGACACGGTGCAAGCGTCGAAGAAGCGAGATAGGTTGCTACGGACAGAGAAGGCTACATTGCATGGATCACAGAAACAGAATGGTACGCCACACGGATCGCAAAAGCAGAAACAGAATCCCTCCAGCACGCAAAGATCACCAAAAAAGTTGATGCCCCCTTCAAGCATTAAAAGGACAAAGACTTCAAGGGCTGAATCAGAAAAGCAGCATTCAATTACTAAAAAGACATCGTCACACATGAGTGTAGAATATTCTTCTGGAAGTGAAGATGATATTGAGGATGTTAACAGTAGTGGTATAGATTCTATTGAAATACCTCTAACCGTCTCTCAGATCAGCCAAGTCGCGCCTCTTTCTCCAGATGTAGACATGGAATCAGAGCCTATTTCTCCAGATGAAGACAAGAAATCAGAGCCGGTATCTATATCCCAGGTGGCACCACTTACGTCTGACGTCAGTAAGGAATCAGAAACGGTAGATCCCTGGGAGATACAGATGAGAGACTTTGTAGCTCGAGGCATCAAAGCGATTCGAAAATCAATTCCACCATCTGGTCAAAATCCAGTCCTGTCCACGGAAGAATCCCAACTTCCAGTATCCAGCCCTTCAGTGACTGTAATTCAAGTTGATGCCACAGTGACAGCTTGCAAAGACTTTGAAGAACAAGACATCGACGAGTTGATCAAACGAGGCAAGATCGCTCAACGCCGGCACACTCCACTAAGTCTTAAGAGAGGTTCGTCTAGCAAAGATGCTTCAACACAAGCACAGAGATCGAGCGTCACAAAAACAGCGCCCTCTAGCTCAACAAAATCCAGACCGTCAAGTGCTAGAAAAGCAGCGTTGAATTTTGGAGATACGTATCGCATGATGGCTGGCATTGGTCTGTCAACAGATGACAGCGATGATCCAAACAGCGGACAAGCATCCCTCCAGGACTTCAAAACATCTCCTAAGAAATCTCAATTCCGGCGGCGAGCACTTGCCGATGAATTTGAACCTCAAACAACAAAGAACAGTGATGATGTCAAGGAGACAACTTCAGAAGATGTCAAAGAGACCACTTCAAAGGAAAGTTCCGTTAAAATTCTGCGCAGTCGAACAATCAGCGAAAATTCCTATGATAGCCCTACAAAATTGTCTAAAAGTCGCCCTGAAAGACACACGTTAAGCTCTACTCAGTCTGCTGCTAGATCAACTCTACAAAATGAAAGCAGATCTATGCTGCCACGTGACAACAATGTAATATCACCTAAAGGTTCTCCTCCTAAGATAACTAGACATCTGCAATACAATAGCGATTCTGAGGACTCTGGAATGGAGGGAAACACCCCCTCTCAGACAAGTGCTATAAGAAATCTACAATTCCAAGATGTATGTAAAGCTTCTCAAAAGAAGAATCAATCGCCAATGTCTAAAGGTTCTACTGCATCATCTGAAAGGGCCAGACGAGCTAGAACTGACAGTGAGAGCTCTCAAAGTCCAAATGAAAGTCCTAATGGATCTCCTGTGAGAAAAAGATCTAGAACTACCGGTGAAGGCTCACAGAAGCAAGAAATAGCTTCACGATCAAATAGGGGTCCTCCTGCTTCCCCTACAAGATCTAGAACCTCCAGTGAATGTGCACAAAAGCAAAAAATAGCTTCACGATCAAATAAGGGTCCTCCTGCTTCCCCTGCAAGATCAACAAGATCTAGAACGACCAGTGAAAGCTCTCAGATGAATCATTTAACAGCTTCAATATCAAAGAATCCTCCTGGATCCCACACAAGCTCTAAAAGATCTAGAACTTCCAGTGAAAGCTCTCAGATGAATAATCAGACAACAGCTTCAAGATCAAGCAAGAGTCCTGCTTCCCCTGGAAAGTCTACAAGATCTAGGGTGGCTCATAAAAGCTCTCAATTCAGTAAACAGACAATGACTTCAAGTTCGAGCAAGTGTCCTACTCCTGCATCCACTCCAAGGTCTACAAGGTCTAGAACAGTCAGTGAAAGCTCTCAAATAAACAAACAATCAACTCTTCAAAGCCCCAGAAAGAGTTCACCTGCATCACCAGCAAGATCTTCAAACTTAAACAAGAGTCCTGTATCACCTGCAATGTCAACCAGATCGAAAACTACCAGTGAAAGCCATGACGATAATAATGGAACAATAGCTTCAAGTTCAAAAATAAATCTGCCCCCATCTCCTGCAAAGTCTACCAGATCTCAGACTGTCAGTGCAACATCTAAGATGAATAAGCAGTCAGTTGTTCCAAGATTAAAGACAAGTCCTCCTGCGTCACCTGCAAAGTCTACCAGATCCAGAACAAAGGCTGATCATTCCCAAACAAATGTTCAGACGATGGCTTCGTCAAGTTCCAAAAAGAAATTGAGAGACAGACACGCTGGTGGCGACAAACAGCCTGATGATGACAACACAGTTACAAGTACTGGCATAGTGAAGACAGAGGATTTGTTGGACTGGGTGCTATCCCCTACTAGTTCATCACAGAGTGTTGCCACAGCTAAGGGCAAACATTCCAATGACTCATCTACAAACCTCACTAAAGGACAACCAAAGTTGACATCTACACAAAGCGTCCAGAACACAGTCTCTGACACAACACCTATCGCTTCCACTACAGCAGGGCAGAAGACTCCCAGGGCTGGGTTAGCTAGCGAGATGTTGAGCAGCGATGATGAGTTGTCCGGTGTGACAGCTACACAGGTTTTGAGGAGGGACATTGACAGGCGGAAACGTATGAGGTCATCTAATACAGCCGGTGCTGAGGTGCGCAAAAGGAAACATAGCCATAATGACAGGTCAGTTTTTCAGTGCATTGTCACCAAAATTTACTTACTACATGTAGAGCAAGCATGTGCAACCTTTTCTACCACCCGGGCCTCATTGTGATGTTGAGATCCATACACGGGCCGCAGTGATTGTCAAACATCCAAATCACGTCCAGAGGAGGGGTAATAGGGAGAGGGGAAGATTGGGAAGAAAAAATGCTCATTGAATACCCGCTTCTCTTCGTGCAAATTCCTTTTTTTACTACCTGTTGCTACTGCAAGCGCCATTTTAAACAGGGATTTTAACACACAATCACGCCTCGAGCTATATTTACTAAATGCAGCGCGTCACCTACTAATTATAAGGGGGCACACCACTAAATCAATCCGCCATTTGTGTAACTTAGGGAGTTCTGGTTAAAACGGGCCGCATCAATGGGAATTTTGGAATTGCTTCGCGGGCCGCAGATTAGAGGCTGGCGGGCCGCATGGCAGGTTGCACACGCTTGATGTAGAGGGTTGAGTGCCAGAAAGCCGTTACTCAACTTTTGGGCAAATTGATATTTTGGTACAAAAATAATCCATATAACCTAGATTTTCAGAACCTTAAAGAGATAACTTGTAAATACTCTTAACTTGACTAAAATTATAGTTAAAAGTTGGGTGCTACAGTGTATTGTAATGAGTCCCAAATATTTGAAAGTCGATTATCTCAAAATAGCATTTCTTGAGTTGCAGCCTTCTGGCGCTCAACCCTCGATGTGGGTCATTTTAATGATCTATTATGTCATTTTTGGTCCAAAAGAAGAATAAAATGTGCACTTTTAGCAATATCAATAAAAAGCTGGAGTGTTCTTTCTGACGACACCTCATTTGTAGCAATCACATATTCCAGTGCTCAGCCACTTGCTTGAGAATATGGGGAGGTCTCAAACTGAATGTGCCAAAATCAACACTATGTTGTGCTTAAAAATCAATAGAGCATCAATCACTCTTACACTTTGACACTTCATTGAACAGACAACAGAGTTGGCTCATTTTGCTGTCCTAGGATTAAGCTTGTAGCCTTCTGTTGGTACAAGAATGCTTTAACCAGTGGCAGCGGAAGCAAACAAATTCAGGGGGTGAGCCAACAGTTTGGTTCATTATGTTGAAATATGTAGACAAAATGCATCCAAAGCACACATTTTACAGTTTTTTTAAATTAAAATGGTCCAGAAAATGGCTGATTATGAATATATAAATAAACAAACTCTCTTTTATAAACACTTCAAAAGAAGTAAGTTCCCCTTTAGGGTTTCCCTTATATTTTCAAAAATATACATTGGTTCGAAATGGGTTTTCTGTCAAATTGTTATGTGGTTCATACCAATACTTGACCAAAATTTCAAATCAACATGTTCTGTCATACTTGAGTGAGCTTGTATTGAATGACAGAATGTCCCATTTCAAAAGTTGTTAAAATAATGTTTAGTAGTGTGCGTATCCACCACGTTGATGTATCAATTGATGACATCGATTTCTCATAGTGTTGATGAAGCGCGCTACTCGATATGGAAGTCCAACTCTTGTTGTACCAGAATTTTAACCCCACAGGTGCTTCCATGCTCAAATTAGCATGCATTGAAAGAGGGAATGTTTCTTTTGAAAATGAGCAATAGCTTGTGATGAAGGATGATCAGCCAGTGTGGCTTTCACTGCCTGATGCTAATGTGTTTATGATTAGTGTTCCCCATATTGTGTATGTAACCATGCCCCATTTATCCAGCCAGGAAAGGGCGATTGCGATTGGTCTCTTGCAGGCTATACTCCAGGAAAACAAGTTGCCCTTAGGATGAACACCTCCCCAAACGCAATCAGGAAACTGCGTTTTTATCTTCCCTACGCTGGAGCTATAGGAAATGGATTTGTCTTGATGGACGACAATGCGCGCCCACATAGGGGAAGAGTTGCTAATCAGTTCTTGGAAGATGAAGGTATAGAGCGTTTGGTTTGGCCCGCGAACTCCCCAGATCTCAACCCAATCGAGCATCTGTGGGATCAGTTAAAGCGGGCCGTGGATCGTAGAGTGGATGATCACACTAATCTTGCTAACTTACGTCTTCTGGTACAACAAGAGAGGGATGAGATCCCACAGCATCGAGTGGCGCGCCTCATCAACACTATGAGACGTCGATGTCGGCAAGTCATACAACAACGCGGCGGATACACCCGCTACTAAACATACAAATAATTTATTTGAGCAACTTTTGAAATTAAACGTTATTTTAGCAACTTTTGAAATGGGACATTCCGTCATTCAATACGTGCTCACTCGAGCATGACAGAACCTGTTGATTTGAAATGTTGGTCAAGTATTGGTATGAAGCCCATAATCATTTGACTGAAAACCCCATTTCATTCCAATGTATTGTTTTGGAAATATAAGGGAACCCCTAAAGGGGAACTTACTTCTTTTGAAGTGTTTAGATCATTTTAATGATCTATTATGTCATTTTTAGTCCAAAAGAAGAATAAAATGTGCACTTTTAGCAATATCAATAAAAAGCTGGAGTGTTCTTTCTGACGACACCTCATTTGTAGCAATCACATATTCCAGTGCTTACCCACTTGCTTGAGAATAAAGGGAGATCTCAATCTGAATGTACCAATATGTTGTGCTCAAAAGTCAATAGAGCATCACTCTTACACTTTTGTCAATGTAACACTTCATTGAACCGACTACTGAGATGCTATTTTGAATGCAAAATAGTGGTGAATTTGGCACAATTTGAATGAAACCTCCCCAAGCAAGTTGCTAGGCACTGATTGATAGGAATGAGGTATTGTTGAAAAGAAGAACAATTCAACTTTTCATTGATATGAAACACAATATGAATAATTGAAACGCACAATATGAAAAATTGAAACATTGGCAATTGAAAACAAATGTCCAAACTTATTTTAAGCAGTTTAGTTCATAACGGTAAGACAGTACAATAGCCGCAGTACAATAGCCGCTGGACAAATATGGGTGCAGGAATCAATCGGGGTCCTATATGTAGGATCAAACTTGTAGCCTTTCATTAATCAATGGCAGCGGAAGCAAACAAATTCAGGGGTGAGCCAACATTTTGGTTCATTATGTTGAAATATGTAGACAAAATGCATACAAAGCACACATTTTTACAGTTTTTTAAATTAAAATGGTCCTGAAAATGGCTGATTATGAATATTTAAACAAACTCTCTTATCTATCTGTAGGTCTGAGGATTCTCATTATTCCGGTAATAGGAAAAGGCCCTCTAGCAGTAGCAAGAAATCATCCAGTAGTAGCAAGAAATTCCTGTCAAAAAGTAAGTGATTATATCGAGGTCATTTCACTTCCTTGAGACAGTGATGCAGGGATAGCACTGGATCAAAAATGTGAGAGGTCCCATGACATTTTTCAAGACCCCATAGGACTTCCAAAAACCAATTTAAGGGGTCCCCCAAGAAATTGAGGGGTCCTGAAGTTTGGGTATTTGAAAATTTCACTTTTTTACGGACAGTTTTAATGAATTTATATTGTGAGCAAAGGATGGATATGTAATTTACAGAATTTCTTAAGGTTTCCATTTCCATACATCGTCAAATTTAAGGGGTCCCTTCAATTTTGATCGGAACCCGCAAGTCTTTCAACTTTGAAACCTGACGTGTCACTACAAGAAAGTGAGAGGTCTAGTACGCTCAGATGCGTCAGAATGCGACCCCTGCAGTCATGTCACTGTGTTGTTCACCTCTAGGCGCTGCACACATGTTCAAAGTTGTAAGAGACATATGTGTGCGTATGTGTACAACCGCAGTAAAAGGGTGCAGTTGTCTCTCAAAGAAAGGTTGAGACCTTAATACCAACAAAAGGATATTTTTGAATGCTTCAAAATGACACATTTGTGGTTAAGATTGGATAGTGCTATCTGATTTTATGAAGAAAAATGACTGTAAAATTGTCATTATTTACTTAGTTTTTCCATGCCTAATTCCATCAATATCTCAAAATGCATTTTACTGACAACTGCACCCTTTTGCCGTGACAGTACACAATTGTTGTAACCTACTACCCTCCAAGGAATGTTACTTTTCAACTACAAAAAGAGTGGCCATGCCCCTGGGGCTTGAACCCACAACCTCTCGGTTGAGAGACGAACGCCCTACCAGTGCACCACGGGGGTCAACCATACTTGGCCGAGTCAACTATGTAGCCTTGGGCCATTATTTCATCGAAAAAGTACCACGCCTGCTTACACAAACGGACTGCACCATGGCTATTTGTGGCACTGGGGGTGGTTAGGGTTAATGAAACCATGTATAGAAAATTTTGAAAAAAGAAAAGAAAAACAATTCCTTTAATGAAACCATATATAGAAAAATTTGAAAAAAAGGAGAGAAAAAAAACAACTGGTAAGTTACATCAGTGGCTAGAGGAAGTGAAATAGACTACACATGTGACACTAGACTAACTTATGAATGTCTTACACCAATGATATAGGTGATTACGGAGTGACGTCACATGCCGTTGACCACAAACTACGAGAATTCAAACAAATTCAGATTGCACCATCACCAAAACGGCCAAAATTTAACCCTTTTTGTACTCCCGTGAAATATTACCATCGAACAGAATATTTGACAAAGTGATTCCTCTACATACTCATGTTATCATATTTACACATAATGCAAGTTTTCACATGTTTTTTACAAGTCAAAGACTGAAAATCGAGTGAAACATTTTACGAATTTCGGAAATATTGCTCATGTAAACAACGGTCGCTTACACAGCTACACATGGTCACTAGGAACGTTCTTCTGTATGGTCGAGTAGAGCGTAGACTTGATTTTGATGCTTTGTAGTCAACGGCAAATTGAAGGTCCGTAACCACCTATACCCAAAAATCTGCTGCATAGGAGGCTTATTTCCATGGTGTCCTTAAGATACTGTGCTTTCATTTTTTTAATCTGCTCATTTTCACTTTAAATTTGTTTATTTTCCTTGTGTAGATATAACCACAAGAAGAAAGTAATACAGTAATGAGTCTGAAGAGAACACCTGATTATTGCCAGATTAAAGCGTTGTGGTCATCCGATTATGCCAGATTAAAGCCCTAAGTACCAGACTACACCAGATTATTGCCAGATTAAAGCGTATTGGTCATCCGATTATGCCAGATTAAAGCCCTAATTACCAGACTACACTATATTATTGCCAGATTAAAGCAATTGGACGTCCGATTATGCCAGATCACAGCCGTAAATTACCAGACTACACCAAATTATTGCTAAGTTAAAGTGATCAGATGTCTGATTACGCCAGATCACAACCCTAATTACCAGACTACACCAAAAAAAGCATTCACTAAATAAAGTGTCTGCGATAATATGCAATCATCTCATTGCAATTGCAAATACTGAAACAACTACTTGCAACTTGTATTATATCATGCTTTCCTACTCAACATTTCAAAAAGATCAACTCATTTGGCTTCAAATTACTCATAAACAAAAACAGATTTAAGATTTAGATATTTAAGACACCCATGATTAAGGACACGATAGAGCATTTGCGTGTACAGTATAAAACTCCACATTTTGACTCAATTTTTGGACATACAATTCCATCCACTTTTAAAATTTTGCACATGTTTAGAGTTACCTATTACAATGTTTTGCACAAATTTGATGTTAGTTAATATTGGGCCAAAATCTTTTTCTTAACCAGTAACAGATTCCATTGCAAAATTGTTGTTTGAATTGAAATGTGCTTATATTAGGAGTACATGAATAAACAAGTGATAAATGATGTTATAGCACTAAAGTTCAGTGAGTTCCAAATTGGCGAACTTGTTTACAGAAGCGAAGGAATTTAGAAGAGCGTGTGGGCCTGCAAAATGCTTGCATGGCGCAACATGGTGCAGTGTGTACCCTATTTGTGACGCTCGCATGTGCCAAAATGGCAGCCATTGTAGGCATTATGGATGTAAACCCTCAGTTTATATTGTTAACCCCTGAGAACTACCGGCCGATTGGTTAAAAAGATGGATACATCATTTATTGCACCAATGAGAGACATTGTTAGAATAATTGTATCCCTGATAAAGATGGGAGTGAAACATTTTACAAGCTGCATTTGAATTGGCTATTCATATGAGTACATCTTGTAATAAACCAATCAGAACCACTGTAAGATACACAGGGGGTTAAACCTTATTGACAAGCACAGATCCTTTCCTACTTTTATTTGTTTCATTAAGCATTATTGATGAAATGTTAACAGTTTTATGTTGCTCAATCATGCATCCATATATATTTATATTTTATGCAGCTGCATATTTATGACATAGAACATATTTATTTATCAAAGTACATCAATTGAATTGGCTGACTCAGGTCTCCATATGTTTTACTATTGAAGTGCTTATTTATTGATAACATAGCACATATTTATTTATCAGAATACATTTTGTGATAAAAATATTTGTGATTTCAATTTACTCAATCATGTTTGTGTCATATTATTTATTACATCTCAACACGAGTAAATGAGACCCAATGCTGCAGTAGCTCATTTAATTTTATGAAGTTGTAAGCTTGAATTCAACACGTCTCATTCAATGATATCCTTTACTGCATTAATTGTGTGAAATCTGATCAGGATCACATTTTAAGTTGTGTTTATGTCTTTTTCCAGCTATATGTGGCAGTAGAATTCTTGTAGTCCTCTCATCGCGTTTGCATTTACATATATATACCATATATAGCGAAGGAAATACCCACAGCCCTCAAATTAAGAAATTAAAAGGGCATGGCAATTTCAGGCAATTTGAAAGGGGCACAAGGCAATTATGTACTTTTCAATGGAGTAAAAACAGCCAGAAGTTGAGGGCATCGAGGCAACTAGGTGGGGCACCGACGGCAGTTGCCTTCGGTTAATTTGAGGGCTGAATACCCATAACTGTCTATCCGGGGTTGTCTAGGTTCTAGGAACTACACACCTTGTGGACTTCTAGTGTATTTCTAACCCTATTCTTTACAAAAGTGTTCCTAGTAGGAATGGAACCATGGACCTCTGCATTGAGAAGCATGTATTACAATACAACCACTAGACTAGCAAGGGATGAACTGGCCAGGACATAATCCTTTTTAAACATTACGAAATAAAGCAATCGTACTGTTATGATCAGCATACACAATATTATGAATAGAGCTGCTATGCACATGACAGTTTTTCCCGGGTTGACAGTTATGTGGTTATTTTCAATGTATATATATATCGGAGCTAAATGTATTGAAAAAGGATTTAAAACACAATTTATTGGTGATATCATCGGTATTATTTCTACAAGGAGAATAATACTGGAAATGTCACCTTGAGATAAAATGGGTCGGTCAGACTCGTAGAACAGGTGTTTTTTATTTGTTGCCTTATAAACACTTCAAAAGAAGTAAGTTCCCCTTTAGTGTTTCCCTTATATTTTCAAAAATATACATTGGGTTGAAATGGGTTTTCTGTCAAATTGTTATGAGGTTCATACCAATACTTGACCAAAATTTCAAATCAACAGGTTCTGTCATGCTTGAGTGAGCTTGTATTGAATGACAGAATGTCCCATTTCAAAAGTTGTTAAAATAATGTTTAGTAGTTTGTGTATCCACCACGTTGGTGTATCAATTGACGACATCGATTTCTCATAGTGTTGATGAGGCGCGCTACTCGATATGGAAGTCCAACTCTTGTTGTACCAGAATTTTAACCCAACAGGCCGTGGATCGTAGAGTGGATGATCACACTAATCTTGCTAACTTACGTCTTCTGGTACAACAAGAGTGGGATGCCATCCCACAGCATCAAGTGACGTGCCTCATCAACACTATGAGTCGTCGATGTCGGCAAGTCATACAACAACGCGATGGATACACCCGCTACTAAACATTATTTTAGCAACTTTTGAAATTAAACGTTATTTTAGCAACTTTTGAAATGGGACATTCCGTCATTCAATACGTGCTCACTCGAGCATGAGAGAACCTGTTGATTTGAAATTTTGGTCAAATATTGGTATGAAGCCCATAATTATTTGACTGAAAACCCCATTTCATTCCAATGTATTGTTTTGGAAATATAAGGGAACCCCTAAAGGGGAACTTACTTCTTTTGAAGTGTTTAGTTGAATATATTTGTATGCAATTATTATATCAACAGTGCTTATTTATTGATAACATAGCACATATTTTATTATATTATTTTAGTAGGTACAATCATGCATCTAAAGTGTGCTGATTTATTGATTACAGAGCACATACTATTATTAACTGGATCATGTATGTGTCAATTATAAACTGCTCACAAAAAGTATCGAGTCGCTTAACAAATGAGCCAATAATTAACGGCATATGGAAAGGGTATGGATTAATTGAAGCCAATAACCCTGTGCATACTTTTGTTCTGCGTATTTTGACACCTCGATTGTTGAGATACAATGTTGCGGAGCGGAGTTATTGTCATTTCAATGATCGTAGGTCCAGTTTTAAAAGTGACAATCATCCCTATAGAAAATGATCAGGTTTATGCTTTACACACGTGTACAAAAATGCTTCTATAGGGATGATTGTCACTTTTGAAACTGGACCTACGATCATTGAAATGACAATAGCTCAGCTCCGCATCATCGCATCTTAATAATCGAGGTGTCAAAGTATGCAGAACAAAATTATGCGCGGAGTTATTTGCTTCGATTAATCCATACTCTTTCGGGCCGTTAATTATTGGCTCATTGTTAAAGGCATATTATGTGATCTTTTCCAGAGAGCGCCCTCTATTCATTATTTTTGTTAGAAAGTAGATTTTCTCGCAGATTTACATTTCTGATCATAAATCATACATACATTCCAAGTTACAGAGCGATACGATTCCTAATTACCTCAAAATCATGGTTTTAGAGCTGAATTTAGAGTGAAAATATAAACTGTCGGTGTTATCCGACAGTTTATTTTCACTCTAAAATCATGATTTTGAAGTAATTAAGAATCGTATCGCCCTGTAACTTGGAATGTATGTACGATTTATGATCAGAAATGTAAATCTTCTTTCAATTTTTTTTCGATGTTGAGGGCGTTCCCTGGAAAGATCACATAATATACCTTTAAGTGTCTCGATACTTTTTGTGATGAGTATATTATGTTATATTGGGGCATTATATCTTAATGAAAGATAATGAATACCTGGTGTTTTCAAATTTAATTTAAAAGTTGTAGATTCTAGGTATACGTTAAACTCTTTAGGCCAAATTAAAATAATTGTTTGTCTCAAAGCTCCCGCGCGCGTTCGTTTATTGGTGCGCATTAGAAAAACAAAAATCTGAAAAAACTTCTTCTTTTTTTTCTTTTTCTTTTTTTCAAAAAAAAAAAAAGAAATCTAAAATTGCACCGATTTTTCAGATTTTCATTGATCAGATCATCTTAAATACAAAAGTTCACTTTTACAAGGATTTCAATATTTTATATTTAAAAAATAAATAAAAAAAACTTGAAAAAAACCCGCATTCCGCATTAGTTTTACAACAGGAGAGGAGCTTTGAGACAAACAATTAATTTAATTTGGCCTTACACAATCCGGATAACGCAAAGTTATTTTATGTCTGGAACATACATGTTATAATAGGTGAACACAAATCCATATTTACACTAAATAATTTAAGCAAGCCAAACAAAACATTCTCATCCTAGAGAGAATGTAGGCACTTTTTCCAGACGGCGAATGTATATGGGATGCAAATTTCAATTACGAATCATCTTTTCACATAAATGAACTTTCATATTAAAATTATTACAAAGTGCTTATTTATTGATCACATGAACAAATTACAATGTACATTGTGTTATTCAGTATATTAATGTACCGTATTGTCTTGGGGCACATTATGATCACTGTTTTAATGCTTTCGATAAAATTCTACCAATCTCATATATATATTTAAGTTGAGTTAATTTTATAGTGCACACTTAAGGAGGGTGTAGACCTCAGCATAGCCTCCGTAAAACTGCTTTAACTCCTTCATTATTCATTTTTAATCTATATAAAAGTATACATTTTTTGCAGAAAAAGGGTTTAATGAATCCAACCATGAAATTGACTTTTTTGAAGAAAAGTATAAAAAACATGTTTTTGACCCATTTTAGGTTTGGAAAAATTAACTAAAAATATATTTTCCCTAGGACTGTTTTTTTTGTGTTAATATCTTCTTTTTTTAACTATAGACCAAAAAGTGCCAAAAAATGTTTTTTGTTTTTTTTACCTCCAAAATCATAAAAATCACATGAATAATGAAGAAGTTACAGCGGCTACGGAGGCTATGCTGAGGGTCCACTTCCCCCTTAAACAAAAGAACATTTACATTGTACGCTTGTCTATTTTGAATTGTCCCAACATTTTTCACGTAGTGTACTGTGGGGGTGTGTGTTTTTGTGTAATGCATTGTGATGTTGACTATAGGCGCATACTTTTTTAGGAGTTGCTTGGTCGGTAAAGAGGGATGGAGTTTGGTTTGTTATTGTTATAAGCTATTTATCATTCTGTGTTGCATAATTTGACTGATTAGCTTATTTTAAAAATATCTTATTCATGCATTGTGGGTGATTCATTATAAAAAAGAAAAAAGTAATGAATAATCTTTCTTAGAAAAGTTCTAAATATTCAAGTAAACTGGGCCCAAAAAGAAACTTATAATTTTTCACATGGTCATATCTTGAAAATCTGTCCATCAAAATGAACCAAAATGACACACAGGATTACTTCAATACTCTACTCTAATGACATGTCAATATCCAAACGGTTACCTTACTGAGAGAATTGAAAGATGCACTGACATAGAACCGCTTGCTGTATCACATGTCACAGCCTGGAATTGTCGGCAACATAGAGTTTAAGGCACGTGAAGAAGTCAAAACAAATTGAAATGAAGTTAATGTTCAAGGGCCAAAAATACATCTCTCTAAACATTGCAAGTACTCTTACCCTTTGAGTATGTCTACATCAACACTTCCTATTTATAACCATTGGACAGTTTTACTTTATACATGCTGAAGGGCCGGAAAATACAATGTTTTAACAGAACAGAGACAATATGTGACATCTTTTACCGAAACCAGACACAATTGGGCAAGATATCAAAATTGAGTTAGTAATTGATTATTAAACTAGAGATCTTCAGCTTTACAGTGGTACCTCTCCTTTTTTAATCGGACTTCCCAAAGCGGAGTTACCTCATTTCAAGTTCGTCTTTTATGGTCTTTATGAAAACACCAAACTGAGATATCGTCCTTTAAAGTTACTAGAACTAGGCTTTTTACTAGAACTAGGCTTTTTTAAATCACTGAAACATACATTTAGGATGATTTTTTAATCTGAATCTTTCACAATATTATTAGTTATCCCCTGCATGTTCACACAATACGGAAAAATACCTATGGTTTGGCATGTCATATCACATGAGGCCGCAGGCCGAATGTGATATGGCACAAACCATAGGTATTTTTTCGTATTGTGTGAACATGCAGGGGATAACGAATTTATCGTTTAGTCCCAATAAAAATTGTATTTAACTAAACGTCAAAATCTAATTAGAGCACTGAGCAAGGCGCTGAATTCTCTTCCCTTCCTTACCTCCGTAAAATTCAACCCTGTAACAGGCTCTGCGCCATCGCCTCTGTCCATAAAATCATCGCGAAAAACATGTCTGGTTAGGTTATATGCAGATCATTTATTTTTTGGCGTGGGTTAGACCTTTTTGTGGTATATTTCGGCCTCAGAATGTAACAGAAATCGACTCGGTTGCATTTAAATCATCCGCCATTTTATTTGTTTATTTTACATGTCGTATTTTGAGCAACTCTTCCACAAACGCAAAGCAATCGCTTTACACGTAATATCATTTCGCGCCATCTGGTAACGCGGTTAATCGACGATATGGAATATATCGTGTGGTTTGACTTGTTGTTTACACGATATGGATCAGATTTCATACGTGTTAACCAATGAGATTGAAGTATGTACACTTACTAAACGATAATGTTATAAACACTCTGAAGATTAATTATTTACCAGAAACTCAAAATGACGCATAAGGTTGTAAAATCAAAACAAAGTAATTGTCGTTCATAGCGTCATGATCTGAGCGCTCATGTTCATCCAAAGGTTAAACATGGTCTTGTGATGCACTGCACTCCAAAACAACAGGCATCAGCCATTGGTTTTTTGTCGCCTTATTTACATTTTCAGATTCGATTACAAACCACGGCTGATTGACTGTCCGATTTATAATTAAAATTATGGAATAAAAAAAGATTACATAGTGGCCCAGTTATGGTTTGACCTGATTTAGGTAGCGCTAATGAATACGAGTATACAGTGAAAATGTCACGAAAATTGTAGGAGCCATATTTAAATTATCGGCATTTTCTACTTTACACACATTTTACATGCTCTATGGGAAATGTGGCCGATGAGGGCGCTATTATAGTAAATAATAATATTCAAAGCTCTATTTCTCAGAAATGGCACCTACAAATGTTCTGAAATTTCTACAAAAGATGGCCAGTATATTCAGGTACTTAAATAAGTTAAAACCAGAACCGGGCCACCAAGTTACGGTGTTCTCAGAATAAATCGGACAAATTATGTGGGATCAAATAGCCGTGAAGCATGACTGATTTTAACTAGGGAATAATTGTAATTATTTTTTATTTTTTATACAGGATCTGACTATTTTGACTTGCACTGTAATTCCTAGTTTTTTCCTACTCTAAACACAACACCAAAAGTAAGTCCCCCCCTAAACAATTCGTCATAACATCGTAAGATAAAACATTTTACCAATAAAACTTAGTTAGAAATAATCCTATGACTGTTTCCTAAGTGATGGTTGAAAATGAAAGATGTCCATTACTTCATGGCTGAATGAGCTCAAATGGAAGACAAAAACTGCCCTTCTCAACTAATGGAAAAGTACCCGTGGCTGAGCAAAAATTACTGTAATGTGTAATCAATTCATGATCATTCAGCCATGTAAATCCCCTTCTAGGCTCAGATATTAGCACAGTGAGTTGTGACTTTTGAGAAGGGCAGTTTTTGTCTTCCATTTGAGCTCATTCAGCCATGAAGTCATGTACATCTTTCATTTTAAAACAACACTTAGGAAACAGTCATAGGATTATTTCTAACTAATTTGTATTGGTAAAATGTTTTACCTTACGATGTTATGACGAATTGTTTAGGGGGGGGGGACTTACTTTTGGTGTTGTGTCTATATTATATTAAGTTGACTCAACATTCTGTTTATACTCAGTGTTAAAGGTTTGTATATTTATATATTCATACATCAGAAAATGTCTAAAGAGTATTGATATTGGACACTATTTATGTGTATGTTAAAGGTAGATGACCCGATCACATTTTCGTAACACAGAATTATTTCAAACATACGGAGATTTTTATATCATATGAAAGCTCGTATTTTTCTCATCATCATACTGAAATTTGACGGCCTAAATCGGTATAATTACGGAGAAATCGATGAAATAACGTCGAATTACCGCGAATGGTGGTAACCACCGATATAGTTTGTGTACTACTCAATGGGTACAGTTCACAGCATCTTGTGCGTCTAAAATAAGAACCATTAGAGCTATGCAACTCAAACTTTGGAACACAACTTTTTTAAGGATGACCTTTCATGTAGAATAGAAAACTTCAAATTGAAAATCGGAACATGAATGAATTTCTTACATTTCTTGTTTGGACCAATAATTTTAAGCCAAATAATGTTTCACTCATTCAGATTTGTATAAAGATAAGATATGATTGCACATAATTATACAAACAAAATCTTAACAAAAGTTTGACTGCATGAGGCCAAGAAAAAAATGTTTGGTTGCCCTCCAGAGTATTTTTGACTCGCATTTGATAAATTGGACTTCAAAACATTTCATAGAATTTATTTCTACATCTTTGGGACAAAAAATATGTCTAAAATTATGAAATTTTTGGAGTTAAAAAATATTTTTAAAAAAATAAATGTGACCCGGTTTTTTTGGTTGGTCGCGGAGGGCAACCAAACATATTATTTTTTGGGGCCTGATGTAATTGATGTTCAATTGACATAATGATGTATTGAAAAAGAGGGCTTATTCAATTGATTATATTTAGTATGTTTATTTGAAATATTTGTATAAACAGGGCATTGGACGTTACTTTTTTCCCATGATGCATTTTGAACATTTTTTCTCAGGAAACTGCCGGTGGCACACTTATGCAATAACTAACAACTAATAAGCGCCCACCCCAAATTTTTGAATGACTTGGAAAAGAATAAACAATTAAATACTCAACCACCCTACCATAAACGTTGAAGAGTGAGTTAATTTCGAATAAAGGCCCCTAACTTCACCATAACCATGAGTGTGGTAGTAGACGATTCACATCACACAATTTAGAAGGAAATTTAAAACGCTTAACCCCAAAATGTACTGTTTTCTGTATGAACGTGCTACTCAAGATTGTTGAATTCTACAACTTTAGCAAATTTATGGCAGTAATTGTGTTACAAATATTCCGTCCACCGGCTCCACCCTTGCTAGTGAAAATAAACTGTCGTGGACCACAACAGTTTATATTTTCACTCTAAATTCACTCTAAAACCATGATTGTGAGGTAATTAGGAATCGTATCGCTCTGTAAACTTGGAATGTATGTACGATTTATGATCAGAAATGTAAATCTGCAAGAAAATCTACTTTCTAAAAAAATCATTTTTGTAACTTGGAAAAAAATCATGGATAGAGGGCGCTATCTGGAAAAGATATCGAAACTACGAAAATCATAAAATTTTATATGATAAACGGCGAATGTTGGTAAACTGTTTCAGATGGTAGTTAGTATATGCCTAAGTATTACTTTGATGCAAAAAATTGATTTCCAGGATGATTGAGGGCGCATTCCCATACGTATCTCTCAATGCCCCTTTAAGCAATTATTCACTGTTCAACCAATTCCCGTTGCCAGTGTATTAACTTGTTGTGTTTGACTGTTAAATTTAAAAATAATTAAATTATTAATTATGCTAATACGAATGTTTCTATTTGTTTTTATTTGGTTGTTCCAAAAAAAACACTACAAATAACAGATCTTAACAAATAGTTTGATGTCATTGTAACATTTTAATCTCTTGTGATCCTTGCAATACTGTAAAACCAGAAATGTTCGCGAGTTTAAAATTTCACAATTCCAAGACATGAAAATGTTGGTAAAACTTTGCAAAATATTTGCGGCATGACATTTTCATGAGTAAGTTTTCCTCACGAAATGAGCCAAATTTAAATGCACATGAACATTTCCGGTTATACAATAAATGGCCAATTTGTACAAAAATACAAACATAATTATGTGACATAATCTAATACACTCGGGTAAATGTACACTTTGACCATTATCTAGTCAATCTTGTGACTTGCAACTAATGTTGAAATCCCAACACCCTTACCTTGCGCATATTAAATGTTTTGTATTGGGTTTTTTGCCTCTTATTCAAATGTCAATAGTGTCACATTTGGCCCGAGTGTACCAGACAGACAGTGTATTATATACAGTGGTAAAAAAAAGTAACAATACAGGTAATAAATGGGCTTTTAAGTATACATCCTACCTAAAAATATTAAATTATAAAGTTATCAAGAAATTTATCTTCTTTCATATGAGATATTGCACGCTAGGATCGGTTAAATATTGAATAAGTGACAATCGAAAATGTAAGATAAAGTCACAATTCCATGTTCACATTTTCTACACGCGGACCCAGCTACGGGTACATTATCTATTACCATTAGTGCAATTGCATGCGCTGGTTGGATAGTCGGCCGTATTGTTCCGATGGATCAATACGCCACACACACGCTACCTGTCATACTCTCTCCCGTGTTGAGAAGTAAAATGTGAAACTGAAATTGTGACTTTACCTTACATTTTCGATTGTCAATATTTCAATATTCAACCGATCCTAGCGTGCAATATCTCATATGAAAGAAGATAAATTTCTCAACAACTTTATAATTTAATATTTTTAAGTAGGATATATATTTGTAGAGTTACAACCCCATTTATTACCTGTATAGTTACTTTTTTTTTACCACTGTACATTTAAATCACTGTCATAATGCTATGGATGAAATTCAAGCTATTTCATGTGAGCGTGTTTTGTTGTTTTTCGTGAAGCTGCGTCCAAATGCGTATATACGTATGATTTTACAATTGACCAATCGGAATGCAGTCATTTTTTGAAAGCTTCTGGTACGCTCTTTCGGGATTACGAGGGACACTGATTCACCATGAAATTATATGTGTTAATGACGTCAATGACAATACTGAGCTCATTACCATAATTAGAAAATGTGACCTGTTATTTGCTTGCTCAGTATAGGAGTTTCCAATCCCGAAATTACTAGTATCTCTGGTGTTACATAATTATTCAGATGTCACCGGCCATAAGATTCAGTCCTATCTCATCTTTTCCCATTTGTCCTCTAGTTAAAGTACAGGGTGGTTCAATAAAACCTTGACAGTTTTTTGAAGCCATTTTTTTTTAAATTCTGTATATGATCTTGACCATCTATGCTGAAAATATTGTTACAAATAACCTTACGGTTGCAAAATAACAGCTATTTGAACAAAATCTGTCCCATTTCACTCTGTCCACGGGTACTGATTTCGCGACGTTACCACCAGTGTGGTTCAAACGTTGACAGTTTTTCAAAGCCACATTTTTCAAAATTGTGGGATTTGGTTTAATTTTGTTTACATATTCCTCAAGAATATCATCTTGGCCATCTATGCTGAAAATCTCAATGTTAATAATGCTATGGCGGCAAAATGATCGCTATTTGAAGAGAATCTCTCCAAAATGTCTTTGTCCACGGGTAAGTCTACGGGAAATGACCAGCAAGATAACATTAAATGGCATCGTCACTTTTAAGGCATAGACCATAGACAGTTACACTTCCAATCTATGACAATCAATCATTCTAATTAGGGTCACTCGTGGTATTATTATTACATATTTATTTCACACCTGAATAGACAGTTTAAGAATTACACTGGTTTCACCTGGCGGGATCTTCAAATCTTAGATTAATTGCATGCAATTCATCATTCAGTATTCAATGTAACGTCGCGAAATCAGTACCCGTGGACAGAGTGAAATGGGACAGACTTTGTTCAAATAGCTGTTATTTTGCAACCGTTAGGTTATTTGTAACAATATTTTCAGCATAGATGGTCAAGATCATATAGTTGATGAATATTGAAAAATATTGTTTTTAAATCTACAGAATTTTTTTTAAAAATTGGCTTCAAAAAACTGTCTAGGTTTTATTGAACCACCCTGTAGTATAGTCCAATAACATGAACCCTAGGACTTATAACCCACAACCTTAAAGAATGATGTTGGAGACGACTGAATGGGAACAGATTTATTGGAATATTTCCCCAAGCGTACTTAACCCTAACCACCCCCAGTGCCACAAATAGCCACAGTGCAGTGTGTCTGTGTAAGCTGGCGTGGCACTTTTTTCGATGAAATAATGGCCCCAGGCTACATAGTTGGCCAAGTATGGTTGACCCCTGTGGCGCACTGGTAGAACGTTGGTCTCTCAACCGAGAGGTTGTGGGTTCAAGCCCTGGGAGTATGGCCACTCTTTTTGTCCGCGCTTTTTGTCGTTGAAAAAAATCTCCTTGGAAAATGTGGGTAGGAGGTTAGGGTTAATAGCATCTTTATTCTCAAATTATATTTAATTCATTTGTATAAATCTTTGTTCTATATCATTCTCTAGATGTAGTTATGAAAGCATTCTATATAAAAAACATTTCATTTTATAATTTACAAAAGGTTTTGCTTACAGAGGGGGACTACACTCAATTTCAGCTTGTACATTGCCAACAATAATTATATTATTGTAGGTAGCATAAGTAAGTAACTAATAGGGGTTGTATATGAAGTGAAACCTTGTTAACAAAAAAATCTATCCTATATCATCATTTAGAATCGCAAAAAAAACAGTTTTTTCAATCGAAAATTCAATTCCTGTTCAGAAGTGGCCAAAGTGGGATTCACACTCATGTTACTGAATTGATCATATCTCTGGATTCAAGGGGTGAAACTTAACCCCCTGAAAACTATCGGCCGATTGGTTAAAAAGATGGATACATTATTTATTGCACCAATCAGAGACATTGTTAGAATAATTGTATCCCTGACAAAGATGGGAGTGAAATATTTTACAAGCTGCATTTGAATTGGCTATTCATATGAGTACATCTTGTAATAAACAAATCAGAACCACTGTAAGATAGACGGGTAGACCCCAGGGGGTTAATGGGATAAGGTGTATTTGAAAGAGGACTACTAATAATAGGGCTTACCAACAGTGTATTTTTTAAAACAAAAAACATTGGATGTATTTTTTATTATTTGTGTGCCTCATGGGACCCTTTTTTGACACCCCCTGTATATTATACTGAAATGGAAGGCCTGGGCAACTTTTTGTTAATAAGGTTCCACTGTAGCATTGTGTTTAATAATATAAAATTGAACTTACATATGCTTAATTGTTTAAAATTGACTGCTGCTGTAAAAACCAATATTTCTGCAGACAATTGTTCATATTTTCCAATCATAGAGGTATTTACACTGGTTGCTTAATTCACAGAACAAAATCTCTTTTTGTATTTCTCTCTATTGTCTTTATTAATTGTGATTTCCCATCGGTGCTCAAATTGTTAAAGAATAAAAAATCACTGTACAAATTTCACAATTTTACAGTCGGTAAATAATACTGGCCCATGTCACCAGACATCTGGTTGAAATTACCAAGAATTGCCGCTAGCAAAACAATATCATAATCTTAAGAAACATATTAATTAATATTTATGTGCATTCTCCAGTTGGTTCCAAATTTGATTTAAAAAAATTGTATTCAATTGATCATCTTCTCTTTTATTCATTAATCTGAAATGTGATGCAACCTGTGAAAACCCGTCGGATGTCGTAAAATGTGAACTAGGGATTATGGGTAAAAAAAATAAAAATAAAAATAAAAAATTTAGAAAATTAATTTCCAATACTTTGTATCATCGTCTTTTATGAAATTTCACCTTCAAAAACTTATATACTTAAGTCACTTGTCTAATTAACCTTATAATGTTATTCTATTGAACTATATCTTGTTTGGCCTGTTTTCATGATTTCTTGTTTTGTAGCTTTTTATGACATACAATCATCATTCACTCATAACTTTTTCTGTAGTGATCGTAGAAAAATGATCGAAACAGTTCTGTAATCAGCACAGTTTTAGCTTTCTTATGATATAAATATCTCCAATATGAAAAATGCCACAATGTGGCGGGTTTTCACAGATCGCATCACAAATAATTATTTGCCCTATCTACAATATGTCTCATTAAGCTTATTACATTACAATGCAGTACATTACATAATGTTGCTGTGCTAAAAAGGTTAAAAAGGTATTATTATTCTCACAAAAAAAATTATTAAAAAAAATAATTTCATCATTTTATACACATATCAACTAAGTGCCACCTTCAACCCATTTATAAATCTTATTTTTGGTCATATGCTAATATATTTATCTATCATGAAACAGGAATGCGTCTGTGACCGGCGTTTTACATCATTTTTGGTCAGCATAGAATTGGTGGCGCTGTTCTCGCGGTAGCTTTACACAGACGACCGTGGCCACACGAAACCTAGATTTTGAATTCGTATTGGAATAACACTTAATCGCGAATGCTAATCTTATCATTTTGACAAATTCGTCAAAATTAGAACAATTTTCATCGTTAACCGGGCGATGACTGTTAAAAACATTTCAAAATGGTGCACTCCCGTTGCCATATTGGGTCGTCTGAGAGACGTGTGGCCAGCGTCGCGTCGTCTGCTACAATCACTGGTATAGCGCCACCAAGGCTATGCTGACCAAATTTTAATTTAAAAGTGGCTCCGATCGGCAAGCTGAGTGGCACACCCCTGCTCACGCGTAGAAAGGCGGAAGACACATACACATGCGTAAATGTTACGCCTGTATAGTTACATCACTGTCCCCAGGAAGGGAAATAGAGTATGAATACAGATTGTCATAACAATCAGTCATTCAATAACAGTTGCCATAACAACCTATAATTCAATAAATTGTGTTACAAAATAGGTTCATAATGATTGTTGATTAGAATCTGGTTTGGAATGTTCATTATACTGATCCAGTGTAAGGTGCTAATGTGTACATTTCGGTTATATCTGTATCCTTTGTCAACACTTTTGATGAACTGAGACGAGGGGCAATACAACATCCCACAAAGGATACAGACATAACCACAATATACACTGGATCAGTATAATGAACATTCCATATCAAATTGTGAGATAGGCTAAGAAATTTTAAACAGGTTTGTCGTCGGACCCGTTAAATAAACTCCAACTACAAAACTTGTTAAACTCTTAACCTATTTTCCACATCAATACCTTTTGCTGTACCTAATTAAACAATGTTGGTTGTCATAACAACCAACTATTCAATTATGGTAGGCATAAAAACCAACCAATCACCATTAGTTGTCTTTGCAACCAATCTGTCATAAACAGACAATCAATTTGAATGATATACTATAGTTTAATCAGTTCCAGATTGGCAAGAAATATTTGGTTTTTATCTCTCCGCGCGCATAAGTAATCCAAGCGTACGCGCATAAAGTTATAGCCACACGCACATGGTTTTGGTCGCACGCACGCATTACATAATGATGCATAGCGCGCTTGTTGCCTTCATGCGCACCCACGTCCTTCTGTTTTAATTCGCTGCTTCGCCAATTTGGAACTGATCTAACTATACCAGTGATGTATGCTGGTTCCATGCACCCTGGATCCCCAACTCATCCAGGTGCAAGAATAGGCTTCTCCATTACTTGCGAGAATCGACTCGACACAACATGTACGTTCTGTTATGACATACGGCAAATTTAAATAACGATCAACGCAAGTTATAGTTGACAGTGACGCATCGAATACCAAATGCGTTGTCGAGCTGACATGGATACGACACAGTATGCCATTCGTTGGAAGTCTGATGCTCTCGTGGGTGCAGACAAAATGTATTTGGTTCCAAGCAGCGAATTTGTTCTTTGTCTTAAGCGTGATACAAGCACTGATCGAATTTATGGTTGATTATTTCACGTCATTTCATGCATATGCATGACTTTTATGCCAGCAAATCAATGTGATGACATGACTTGGGCGTACCTGCATCTATATATGAGTTGTGTGGAGCCCATTGATGTAGGGGACCAGCATAGCAGTGAAGGAGTTGCGATAACCAGTCATATTAGTTTATTCAATAATACCATCCAATCAATCAATAACAATTACCATAATCAATCAATAGTAGTCCAATTAATATTAATTGATCTTATATCCAATGAATCAATATCAGTTGTTACAACATTGTTGACATATCAGTCAGTCAAAATATGTTGCCATAACAACCAATTAATATCAGTTGTTATAACAACCAGTTAGTCAATATCATAAGCCACCAAAGGACTGCACCATATTCATTACCAAAGCATGGGTATTCATTAAACAGGGCTGGAACTTCAATTTTCTTTTTACCCAGCCAGTCGGACAGGGAACTCGCACAAAAACCTGCTCAATAGTAATTCCACCAGCCAGTGTAACTCACTTACACTGCAATATTTGACATTTTCCCCTGTCAGTCAGTCGGGTACTTTTGCATCTTCACCCGCCCGACACCAAACTTGCCCGCTTTAGGCGGATGCTATTTCAAGGCCTGTCCTTCACTAATAAATACTGTTGCTTATGATCAACTAGAACTAGGAGAGGTCCATAGCAACACATGATACTACTAACTTATTCAAGGTCAAATGTCAATTTAACCCATGACCTATGTCACTAAATGCATACGAACCAATTTTACTGCTTTAAGTTTTCCATCGATTCTGGGTTAGAGGTCAATATAAACAACAGTTACGCTGACACGTTGGTTCTACCTTCATGTAAGATGCCACGAATCTAGTCTAGTGTGAAACCTTTATTCAGGGATTATAAGTTTTATTCCGTGTAACCCCTCAATAAAGTCTTTACCCTAGACTTACTCTTGACTCTCTTACATTAAAGTAATACCAACATTTTGCCACTTGGTTAAAGGCACATTTTGGAAGACTAAAAAAGAAACTTGTTTGGTACCCCAAGATAATGAAATCTCTTCCATTTTTTGTATTAACTAGTCCAAAAGCAAACTTATTTCTTTTTTAAGCCCTATTTTAGTTATATCAACTTGTTTTGTTTCATTCCTTTGGTAGCGAATCGAGTCAATATCCTCAACTAGGCCTCCGATATGATGGAAGGTTATGGACAGAGCTATCATTTATTAACACTTTCCAAGCGGCTCATAGTTTTACCATATACAACACAGATTTTTCAGAAACCTTTACCAACTTTCTAGGTCATCGCAAGAACTACTTAACCAATACTAGGCATGATTGTACTTATTTTAGTGTATTTCTCATGGTGATTCCAAATATGGTGATGAAATTCAATGATTTTGACATCTTTGAAACATTTTGTGAAATTTTGAAACTGTCGTCTGCAAAAAATGACTTCTGCGTGGAAAGTGTTCCCAATGCAAAACAGATGTTGCCTTATCCTTCATTTGATACGGGAGTCCTACTGTAAAAGCCAATATTTTTGCATAAAGATATTTTCGCGCATTTTGATATCATAGACATTTTGCGAATTGTTTTTTTCGCGGGCGACCTTCTGGGTGCATTGCATAAATGTTGAAAACAATATTTTCATGTGTTATAATTTTCGCGCGAAAAGCTCGCAAATAATGTCAGCTTTTACAGTATTTGAAGTGAGGATGTTGCCCGAATTGGCATCAGATATCATTTATAAATATTATTATTAACTCCACACATCACATGAGTATCTGCCTTTGGATTGCATTTTCTTGATGTAGTCATCAGACTCGCTTTGTGTCTTGCCGCCTTCCTCTATAATGATTTCACGGATGGTCTTGTTGACGTCTGGTGCCATGTGTCTAGCATCCCTGGAAAAGACGTATTATCAAAATATAAAATTGAGATCGGCTGGCTTGCCAGGAGTGATAATAACTCAAGTATTGCATGAGATGTTACTTAGGCAACCAAAAAAACACTGTTCTACGAGCAAACAGACCTCAGGTGAGTCGGATGTTGTTGGGGATTTTTTGGCGGTCAACATTTTTTAGAACATTTTGGTGAATTTTTATGAAATATTTCCCAAAAAAATTCTCAACATTTCTTAACAAAATTTAAAATATTTAAAAATTGAATTGACTTTTCAATTTTGCCAATAAACAAGGCGACGAAGGAGAGAAAAAACTGTTGTACGGGCCCGACAGACCTTTTTTCTTCTTCAAATTTGCAACAAAAATTTAGAAACATTTTGGGAACTGTTTTGACAAATTTGGCTTCTGTTTTTTTCTTCAAATTCCACCCCACCCAAAAAGAATCTGAGCGGTCCATTTGCCTGTACAACAGGGTGTTTTTTCATCGCCTAATATTCATAGATTTTGGATGAGCAGGTTTTTTTACAAACTGAGGCCATTTCATTATCCTAGCAAAGAACCTATCCATAAACATAACATTCAACTTACCCGCAGACGTAGATATGACATGGTCTTAAAGTATGACATTCAACTTACCCGCAGACGTAGATATGACCACCATTCTCCAATATCTCCCACATACTCTTCTTCTGTTGGCGTAATAGATCTTGTACATAGACCTTCTTATCACTCCATAAAGTATGACATTCAACTTACCCGCAGACGTAGATATGACCGCCATTCTCCAATATCTCCCACATACTCTTCTTCTGTTGGCGTAATAGATCTTGTACATAGACCTTCTTATCACTCCATAAAGTATGACATTCAACTTACCCGCAGACATAGATATGACCGCCATTCTCCAATATCTCCCACATACTCTTCTTCTGTTGGCGTAATAGATCTTGTACATAGACCTTCTTATCACTCCATAAAGTATGACATTCAACTTACCCGCAGACGTAGATATGACCGCCATTCTCCAATATCTCCCACATACTCTTCTTCTGTTGGCGTAATAGATCTTGTACATAGACCTTCTTATCACTCCATAAAGTATGACATTCAACTTACCCGCAGACGTAGATATGACTGCCATTCTCCAATATCTCCCACATACTCTTCTTCTGTTGGCGTAATAGATCTTGTACATAGACCTTCTTATCACTCCATAAAGTATGACATTCAACTTACCCGCAGACGTAGATATGACCGCCATTCTCCAATATCTCCCACATACTCTTCTTCTGTTGGCGTAATAGATCTTGTACATAGACCTTCTTATCACTCCATAAAGTATGACATTCAACTTACCCGCAGACGTAGATATGACCGCCATTCTCCAATATCTCCCACATATTCTTCTTCTGTTGGCGTAATAGATCTTGTACATAGACCTTCTTATCACTCCATAAAGTATGACATTCAACTTACCCGCAGACATAGATATGACCGCCATTCTCCAATATCTCCCACATACTCTTCTTCTGTTGGCGTAATAGATCTTGTACATAGACCTTCTTATCACTCCATAAAGTATGACATTCAACTTACCCGCAGACGTAGATATGACCGCCATTCTCCAATATCTCCCACATACCCTTCTTCTGTTGGCGTAATAGATCTTGTACATAGACCTTCTTATCACCGTCTCTTGAGAATGCTACATGGAGCTGAGACAGGATGTCACTCTTATGGTAGTTCTCTAATTCATCCCGGTATATATAATCCTCTTTCTCGTTTCGACATCCAAAGAATAATACGGTATCACCAAGTGGCTTGCCTGAGGAAGTAAGTGAGAAGTTTTACATTAGGCTATATTAAAAACAATATTTTGTCTCAAAGCTCCCACACGCATTAATTAATTGATGCATGTTAAAAAAATTTCAACAAATAAAAAATAAATCCTTAAGTTTCACCGATTTTTCTCCGATTTTCATTGATCACATCATTTTAAATACAAAAGGTCACTTTTACAAGGATTTCACTATTTTATATTTATAAAAAAACATATAAAAAACTTTTAAAAAAACACATTCTGCATTAGGTTTTGAAAAACTGAAAAGCTTTGAGACAAAAGATTTGTTTAATATAGCCTTACATTACGAATGTTAATTAGGGATTAAATCATGTTTCAGCGTATGTGAATCACCAATCTACAATGGTGTACACGTCCTCTGCATGGTTTGACAGAGTAAGTCTGAAATATGTTCCCCTTTATATTGCAGGTATAAGATTTGGACTATGGTATTGTTTTCATAGTTTTTTCTTCTTTTTCAAACAGTTATTTTTCTTCATAAAAATCAAAAATCAGTATCCAATCTTAACCACAAAGGTGTCATTTTGAAGCATTCAAATAGCTCCTCCTGTTGGCATCCATATGTGTGTCAGCCATATTTGCGGGAACCAAAGTCTGTTTCAGAATTCAAAAAGAACAACACCACCGATATCTACAGCTGTGACCAACACACATGTTGATGGATACTTGTTTCAAAATAACCTGCCAAATGTATAGGTTATTTTTTAAACAGTACATTTGTGTGTAACACTTGTATTGAAAGTCGTGCATTGAATTGATCTGAACAGCGAATACTACTGGAATGAGAATCTTTTGTTACGGGCACGCATGAGTGAAGTGGATTACCTCTATTAGGATCTCAACTTTTTAATTGAGAGACAACTGCACCCTTTTGCCATGGCCATATAAATATGTGATGCGATCTGTGAAAACCTGCCACAGTGGGATTTTTCATATTGGAGATATTTATATCATAAGAAAGCTGAAACTGCTGATTACAAAACTGTTTCGATCATTTTTCTATGATCACTACAAAAAAAAGTTATGAGTGAATATAGATTGTGATGTCGTAAAAAGCTACAAAACAAGAAATCATGAAAACAGGCCAAAAAAGATACATAGTTCAATAGAATAACATTATAAGTTTGATTAGAAAAAGTGACTTAAGTACGTTTTTGAAGGTGAAATTGCATAAAAGATTATGACACAAAGTATTGGAAATTAATTTTCTAAAAGAATCTTTCAAAAAAAATTTAAAAAATAAAAACATTTTTACATTTTACCCATAATCCCTAGTTCACATTTTGCGACATCCGACAGGTTTTCACAAATCGCATCACATATGTCTAAAGAAATTTCCCAAATTCTTGAATTCACCTACCTTCTTGTTTTGCATAGTTCCTCTCCTGAATGAAGCCTCTGAATGGCGCCAAACCCGTGCCAGGCCCGATCATCACGACCGGCGTCGACGCCTTGAACGGTAGACGGAACTGAGATTTCCTCACATAGATGGGTACTGTGTGAACCGTCTCCGGTCCGTTAGGGACCATCTTTTTCAACCATGAGGTTGCGACGCCGTTAGCGGTGCGACCGGTGCGGGTCTCGTATTTGGTCAGCACGGCTGTAATGTGTATTGAAGTAGGGTATTCCTGGTGGGTGTAAAGATGTGAATGAGAGGGAACATGTCAATCAAATGTTGTGGTTTTTTTAATGTGTCAAAAATTATCAAGTTTGAGATATACACAAGAATGCTATAGCAGATACAGTGTTATTGGCAAAATCCAATCCAGGTTTTTCAATATGTCAAACTTTAGGATAACATTAAGGGTTAAACAATGAGGTCTTATCCTTATACCGAATGGAGAATAGATCTGTGCAACTTATAATAGACTCATATTTGGGTTCTACCTTCATGTAAGGAAGTCACAAAACTAGTCTAGTGTGAAAACTTCATTTACTGATTGTAAGCTTTATTCCGTTATATTCCCTCAATGAAGTCTTTACCCTAAATTGGATTCCCTTACATGAAGGTAACACCCATATTTGACATTTTAAAAAACATTACGCATATCTATGGTAAGCATAATCTGGTAACACAGTGTCATGTGCTTAATTTCTTACAACAGCTCTTCAATAAAAACTATAATAATATAAACTTACAGAAAATGATTTGACCTATACGCAAACTAAATATATTTGTGTGTTATTATTTTCCCGCTAGCTCATTCAAGCTTCAATGCTTTGAATTTGAAGCACCATTATATCGCAGCGAAACCAATATAACATCTAAACGATGCCGATACCATCGTAATTGGGCCATTGTGGTTCCTCTAATGTTAAATGGAATAGGTCCAAATCAATAACTGATCAGCCAATGTTCATGAATCTACTATAGTCTTTAATCTCTCACAGATATTGAGACTTGGATCTCTTTATTTATCTTAAAAACATAATATATAGGAGGGAAATTTAAGTTCAATTTTTACACCATGATTTACATATTTAAATGGAAACCATCAAAATTGTCTGTACTTTGTCATAGCACACCCACATGACCTCAGGGCACATTCCACAGTTCTATTAATTTCATCATAACTGTCATGATGCTTGGTACTTTAGTAGGATTTCCTCAAGTTCAAACACTCCAAAATATAGGCTTTAAAATCATCCATTTATTCAGCACTGGTAAACACATCCATTCCACATAAAATCCCAAGCCAAAGAGGACTAGTATTACCCAATCTTAACACATGTGCTTACTCCATTCCATAATAATCCCCTCTGCCCATCCCATAATAATAAACACCCACTAATCACCAACCTGTATTATATTAGAATGTTCCAGACTTAATTTATGAAACCTAACCCCAGCAAACAGGTGTCTTTCAACAAATGACCACTTCCTGCTCACCAGGCCTCTCTCTTATACCTCCCATATAGCCCACTATATGACAATAACTTAGAATGATGGTCAAGATAACTTGACTCTTTAAATTAACCAAAAATATTGATGCAAACAAATCAATGAATATAAGAGACTCACCTTTGGAGATGATGAAATAGAATAATAGCGAGCCTGTAACCTTGGTAACAACTCACACAGATGATCAGCGGGAGGTTTAACTGATGGAAGATCTTCCAAGATGGCTACTATGTTACGTCTGTCTTCTTGTACCCATGAATGATATTCTTTCTGCAAGGTTAATAGAGAGGTGAATGTTAAAGGAGAACAGTGCTATTCATGAAACCAAGCATTATATGGTAGGAAAATAATATCTAATGTATATTGACCAGTTTAATTGAACACAGAACTATAATATATTAATATTCAATCAAACGAATTTAAACTGCACATCCCAACCGATGATTATTTAAAATTTGCGCCCGGTTGTATTGTGTCGTAAGTGCTAATGGGATAGCCATACCCAATATTGTGTCGTCATCGTTACTAAAAACGCCTCATCAGCAACAGGTCGCTGCACGTAATCATGCAGGAATTCAATACATAAATCGAAAATATCACTACAAGAAACATATATGTGACGCGATCAAGAGGAATGAGTCGGATGTCGACCCTGGTCGAAAATGAGTTTTTAATACAGTCTTAAAGAAGACACCTAGAGCTTTCAGAAACTGAAAACCCCATGTCGATACGACGTTGTGTTCCAAAGTTATGTCAAATTGTATACATGAATTTCAATCAAAACTTATGTAAGCCGCCATTTTGAATTGGCCAAATCTCAATTTGGGATTCCCCGACATCCGACTCATTCCTCTTGATCGCGTCACATATGTGGAAATTTCGTAACTGTTTCGATCAATATGGCGACATCCATACAGGTGATTTTTTCTTCTTTCTAAAGCGGATTTTGTCTTAACACGGCACATTTAAAAACTTTAACCCTAAGGATGTTGTCTGTATAATAATAATACAAAGTATATGAGCACTAAGGTTCCATGGCAAGGATTTCCTTTATATCTAAACAAGTGTGCAAGTTAAAGCAGTATTTTGTGATCTTTTTTTTCCACATACTTTTTTTCTCTTATAATGAAATTTTGACTTATCAGAAAAGACTCTCCTGGACTCATCAATCTATCTTGACATTATTTTCCATGAAAAAACCATCACATAACTTTACTAAGTCATAATAGAAAATTGGCATCCCATTTAAGGAATTTTTAGTCATTTTTGTTATGATTTTCATCATAAAGCATTCCATACTACTGTGTTCAGTGTACAGTTGCAATCACAGCCAGAAACACTGTTAACGGCGTTAACATGGTGTCAAACCATGGAATTCTATTTACAAACAAACAAAAAGTTGTCGGAGCAGACCCCAAATAGGAATCGTATCGCTCTGTAACTTAGAAGATCTTTCCGATTGTCATCAAAAATGCAATTCTGCAAGAAAATCTGCTTTCAAAGTAAAAATCAAGGATAGAGGGCGTCACCTGGAAAAGATCGCATTATATCAATTTAACTGCATGACTACATCAGTCTTTATACATGAGATCAAACCAAACAAGAGGCAAGTTTTTATTGCAGGTCCTTTAATTTACTGCAAATCATTTAATGCATTTTTATTAATTCTTGCATTTCTAGGATCGAGATTCACTGAGAAAATGGCCAAAAAGCACCAAAAGCAATATTGTTACCGTGATCTAAATTGATACACATTAAATAAGCAGGTGGCTAATGTTTACGCAGTACTCGACACTTCCTTGTCTGTAGAGTGAAAGGACAGGATTTGATTCCACCCATCGCGCATATTTACGAGGTTTTGAAAATTCAAATATCTATCTTTTCTTCTAGAGTTGGTGCTGATATTGTAAGTAGAAATTTCTTATCTTTAGGGTCTTTTACATTATCTCATTGGCCTGGCTCTTCTCAGTCCCTCTACAGTGCTAACAAATACTGTTGTGCTGCAAGACTGGAGGGTTAAGTCTAGCAGGTTACATGACCTACCTTTCCTTCTGGGGTCGGTGCTGTTATTCTAAGTAAGAATTCCTTGTCTTTGGGGTCTTCAGCGTAGTCGGCTATATCTTTAAGTACATTAGTGCGTGGTGGCGCTGTTATGTCTATGTAATGCGAGAAAGCTGTGCGATAGGTGCATGGGCATGGGAACGGATGCTTCTTACTGGCTTCCTCTGGAAAACATAGAACACAAATTAAATCATTAACACTAATCAAATCTATTATCATTATAAAATGTAAAAAAGATGAATCCAACGGAACCACGAACAAAACACACCAAGGATCAGAAAACTGATACAAGAGGATATCTCAAAAATATAAAAATGCTAAGAGTTAAAGCAAGATATACCAACAGGGTGTGGGGAAACAGGTAATAACAAGGGAGAATAACGCGATAAAACAGATAAATAACAAAAAAACATAAACAAACGGAAATGCACTGGGACAAGCAATGAAAATTGCTGTGCAATAAAACAACAAAGATATATCTGAGACTACTCAGGATATATGGTAACAATAAAGACTGACGTTTAAAGTGGATATACCACCCTTCATCAGGGCCAATATATAAAAAACAAAAGTGTTAAGAACTATAAATAAGATAATAAACTAGACAAGTCCACCACTGTAATTATAGCACAATGCCAGTAATAGATGTTGACTACTAGGCATCCAAGTTAACACTTACACAAACTAGCAAGTTCACTATAGAATACAGATCCATGTTGCTAGGCAAACTATTAGTAGTCTCAGATATATCTTTGTTGTTTTATTGCACAGCAATTTTCATTGCTTGTCCCAGTGCATTTCCGTTTTTTTTGTTTTTGTTTGTTATTTATCTGTTTTATCGCGTTATTCTCCCTTGTTATTACCTGTTTCCCCACACCCTGTTGGTATATCTTGCTTTTACTCTTAGTATATTATCATTGTTATTTGAAGTGCAACAAATATAGTAGAAGTTATAGAGCAGGGGTGGGCAACCTTTTTGAATGAATGGGCCAGATATAAGGAGTGAAAACTTTACCGGGCCGCACCTAACCAAATGTTGTAACAATGACCTGCTGTAGATTTCAAACCTTTGATCTCGAAGACTTTCAAGCATGCAATAACCTCAGTATCTTCACAAAAACGTAATCTCAATACAGTACAGATGACAGTGGCGTAACTAGGTTCTTCATATTGGGGGGGGGGGGGGAATGAAAGTCAACCGACAAGATTGTTCTGAGTCAAGCAATGCGCGCGTATCGAGCGAAAATTGTCGACTTAACAGTTAGTTGTGGCACGATTGAGGTATATTTTGGCCCCAAACAAGCCTTTACTAAAGAATGCGCGCGCGAAAATTGTTCATCTGTGTACTTTTGACCGTCATAATTCCATGATTCCTCTTGTCAAATGAACCCCCCTCGCCCCCCTCTGGTTATGCCACTGACAGACGACAATTAATGGGGAAAATAGACCTACGCACGCTGAGGAACATCATTAGTTTTGTAATGATGTAAAATATATTGACTTTTTTTCTCTTTTTCTTGATACATCTCGCTTTTGTTGTTGACAATTTCAAGAAAATTCAAATACACTTCAAACATATAGGAGGAAAATTCAACAATTGAAGAGGTATTTTGCAAAAGGGCTATGGTGCATTTTTTCAAAAAATGAGTTTGATATAGAAATGTATAGGGAAAAATCATATGTTTCAAGGAAACAAAGTCATTTTTTTCAAAAAGACCTACATCTCATTGTAAACAGCCATTGAAATTGTTGTTTTGTTGCAAAAGGGCCTGTATCCAGAATTAAATCGGGATACAGGCCCTTTTGCAACAAAACAACAACTTCAATGGCTGTTTACAATGAGATGTAGGTATTTTTGAAAAAAATGACTTTATTTCCTTGAAACATATGATTGTGACCTATACATTTCAATATCAAACTTATTTATTTGAAATGATTAAAATAAATGATTTTTTGTGTGTGGTATTTTTTCTTTATGTACAAACAGATGGAGTTTTGTTGCAAAAGGGCCTACATCCAAATTTTCAAAAAATGTAAACATGATTTAAAAAAAAATTAAAACTAGCACATTTAAAATTTATTTCAATTTCAATTAGTATGTAGTGTACCTCTTTCATAATCCATTCAGTTTTTCAATTGAATTCTCAACTTGAATATTTAGAAACAGTTTTTTGACTTTTTCTCAATAAGAGCCAAAGTGGATGTAGGCCCTTTTGCAAAATACCTCTTCAATTGTACCATAACAAAAGTTTAAAAAATCAAAAATTCTAAAAAAATGGGTCAGTCCGACCTGCAGAACAGGGTGGGATTTTGTTGCCGGACAAGGACAAAATCAAATAAGGACACAATTTGACTGAATCATGAATTTTGTTCTACAATAACTTACCATCCACATTATTGAGACTAATGACTGTATCTAAATCTGCATTGAGGAGACTGCCAAGTTTAGTCACTAATTCTGGGTCATTAATTGGATACACTGCTACATGATCACCGGCCTCATACCTAGACAAAATAGAATCATATATATTCTGTTAATGTCACGAGATATAAGTGTGTTAGTGTCATAGACCTGACGGGGAAGTCCTCATTTGGTCTATACACTGGCGCCTTCAACATTTAATCGGAAGGTCCCTGGTTCTATACCTGGCTGGTGCTCTGAAATGTTACTGGTATATCTCGTGAGTTTATTATATATGTTAGGGCGGTACTAAATTGGTGGCAGCGGTGGCCCCTGGTGTTTCTTAACACACTTATATCCTGAGGTCAAAGGTGAAATTATAAGTGTGTTAGTGTCAAAGACCTGACGGGAAGTCCACTTCTTATGCAAAAATGCTGCGTTGCGTACATCAAAGGTAAATTATCATTATCACAGTACATTTCATCGGCCACTTTACTCGTGAAAATGTCATGCCCCCGACAAATTTCTAATCTACCTTGTAGCAGTGCATTGCAAAGTTACATTCGCCAAATGTTCATGCCATGAATTAGGCCAGTATTGGTGCTTTGTGAAATTTTAAACTCGCAAACATTTCTGGTTTTACAGTACTTTAGTGCCTGAAATATCAAACTCCAGGCATGAAAACTGGGCTTTATAAAAAACACTGAAAATTATGGCCGGGGTCCAGGGCCTGACTTAGGGCCCGGCGGGAGTCAAGGGGGCAGCGCTCCCTTTAATCTTTTTTGGTTTTTATGGTTTAAAAACCATTTGGAAGCCCTCCTGGAACACCAATTTTACAAGAAATAAGACTATCTTTACAATCACCTCTAGTTAATTCAAGTAAAAAGAAGAAGGGACAAAAAAATAAATAAATAAAAAATTAATTAATTAAAAAAAATAAAAAAAATAAAAAAATGTTAAAAATGTTAAAAAAAAACTGAAAAGTTTCTCAGCAAAATAAAAAACGCTGAAATCCGCGGAAACGCTGAAAATGTTCATGCCTGAAACTCAATATGCATACAGGATCTGTCGCCACCGTTATGTAATTCTGCAGACAACATTCCAAAATTTCACAAAATGTTTTGAATATGTCAAAATTATTGAATTTCATTACCATGTTTGGAATCACCATGAGAAATGCATTAAAATAAGTACAAACATGCCTAGTATTGGTTCAATAATCCTTGAGATAGACTTTAAATTGTAAAAGGTTTCGGAAAAACCTGTTTTGTATATGGTAAAACTATTAACCGTGTGGAAAGCGCTTCCATAAACAAATATTTCTGGTTTTACTGTACTTTTCCCACTTACCTAATTCTAGTGCCTGAAATATCAAATTCAATATGCATACAGGATCTGTCGCCACCATTATGTAATTCACGATTAACCTTGATGGGTGATAAGTATGGATTCTTGGCATCAAATGGTCTGCAAACAAACAAAAACAAAAGCTATTAATAACAAAATAATCATTTCCAAATCCAAATCGCAGATTTACAAATCCTGACATTTAGCTGTTCACTGCTGAATCAGAGTGCAGAATCTTGGTCATGGTAAGGTAACCCACCCTATCAACAAATATGTTGTATACTGTAAAAGTGGAAATTTGTTTGCACTTTACTTAGTTGGAACTGTTTCGCATCTTTTTAAATTCGCGATTTTGTAGCTTCATCACATAAACCTATACGCAAAAGAAATATATTTGTGTGTTATTATTTTTGCGGTAGGTGTGTGTGCAAAAAAGCGTGAAAATTTCCACTTTTACAGTATTGAAATATCTCATTTTGTAACACCAGCATCTCCCCAATCACATGCACCAATGATGATGAATCACTCTCATAAATCACTCACTCCACAAACACTATCTCAATTCTTCATTACGACCGCCTTACAACCGCCATTACCATACCCTATCAAACCAACACTCATATGTATGACCCCATATCTCATGATCTTGTTCACCTTCATTGGCTTCCATCCAGTTGAGCATAGGATTGATTTCAAGATTTTAGTCCTCACATATAAATCTTAACAAACGCCGGACTAACTTGCTCCATGTTCAGACTGGTCGCTGGCGTCTACGCTCCACCTCTTCTGCACCACATTTGGTTGAACCAAGAACTCACCTTATCACATTTGCTGATCGTGCCTTTTCATCCTATGCTCCTCGTCAATGGAACCGGCTTCCAGATCATATCAGAAATGCAGATTCCATCAACATATTTAAAAGACTTTTAAAATGTCATCTTTTTGAACATGCTTTTGTAAAGTAGTTTTCTCTTTGTATTTCATTGTGCCAAAGCGCCTTAGTACAAGTTTCTTGGTTCTGGCGCTATATAAATTTCAGTGATTGATTGATTGATTTATTGATTTATTGATTTATTGATTGATTGATTGATTGATACCATCTCAACCCCACATGATGACCTCCCAACACATCTTATTTGCCCTGTCCCACGTCACACACTCTCCATCTCAAAACACACCTTCTTACCCGCTCCCCTTTTCCCATTCCAACACCATATTCTCCCAAACCCTGCACAACATGATGACCTCCCAACACATCTTATTTGCCCTGTCCAACATCACACACTCTCCATCTCAAAACACACCTTCTTACCCGCTCCCCTTTTCCCATTCCAACACCATATTCTCCCAAACCCTGCACAACATGATGACCTCCCAACACATCTTATTTGCCCTGTCCCACGTCACACACTCTCCATCTCGAAACACACCTTCTTACCCGCTCCCCTTTTCCCATTCCAACACCATATTCTCCCAAACCCTGCACAACATGATGACCTCCCAACACATCTTATTTGCCCTGTCCCACGTCACACACTCTCCATCTCGAAACACACCTTCTTACCCGCTCCCCTTTTCCCATTCCAACACCATATTCTCCCAAACCCTGCACAACATGATGACCTCCCAACACATCTTATTTGCCCTGTCCCACGTCACACACTCTCCATCTCAAAACACACCTTCTTACCCGCTCCCCTTTTCCCATTCCAACACCATATTCTCCCAAACCCTGCACAACATGATGACCTCCCAACACATCTTATTTGCCCTGTCCCACGTCACACACTCTCCATCTCAAAATACACCTTCTTACCCGCTCCCCTTTTCCCATTCCAACACCATATTCTCCCAAACCCTGCACAACATGATGACCTCCCAACACATCTTATTTGCCCTGTCCCACGTCACACACTCTCCATCTCAAAACACACCTTCTTACCCGCTCCCCTTTTCCCATTCCAACACCATATTCTCCCAAACCCTGCACAACATGATGACCTCCCAACACATCTTATTTGCCCTGTCCCACGTCACACACTCTCCATCTCGAAACACACCTTCTTACCCGCTCCCCTTTTCCCATTCCAACACCATATTCTCCCAAACCCTGCACAACATGATGACCTCCCAACACATCTTATTTGCCCTGTCCCACGTCACACACTCTCCATCTCAAAACACACCTTCTTACCCGCTCCCCTTTTCCCATTCCAACACCATATTCTCCCAAACCCTGCACAACATGATGACCTCCCAACACATCTTATTTGCCCTGTCCCACGTCACACACTCTCCATCTCGAAACACACCTTCTTACCCGCTCCCCTTTTCCCATTCCAACACCATATTCTCCCAAACCCTGCACAACATGATGACCTCCCAACACATCTTATTTGCCCTGTCCCACGTCACACACTCTCCATCTCAAAATACACCTTCTTACCCACTCCACTTTTCCACTTTTCCCATTCCAACACCATATAATCCAAAACCCTGCAACTCAACCCAAAACCGTATCCTCAAAACTAAACCACACTTCCTACAAACCGCCGTCCCTTCAATCCTATCCCAAAACCCTATCAGCTCCATACCTATGCTAAATCCTTATAATCCTTCCCCCACTACCCCATCCTACCTCTACCCAAACCCTGATTATGTTATTACTGGTTCAAACTTACGGTTTCTGTGTTCTGAATGCACCTAGCCTAATCCTATCCCAAAACCCTATCAGCTAAACACCTTTGTTAAATCCTTATAGTCCATCCCCCACTATCCCACCCCACCTCTACCAAAACCCTGATTATGTTATTACTGGTTCACACTTACGGTTTCTGTGTTCTGAATGCACCTAGCCTAGCCACTTCTCCAGAGAATATCTTTTCTGGTGGTCTATCTTCAACCACCTCCAAGCTGTACTGACGGATGCTATGAATATAAAAATTGCAAACAAATTTCCATCATTAAATTAGTCCCCTTTGTTAGTGGGAGTAACAAACCAGGCATGAGAATGGAGTATTTGAAAATAGCAGGAAAAAGCAGGAACGTGGTGAAAAATCCTGAAAAAGCACATGAAATTGGGCAAAAAAGGCCAAAAACAGGCTGAAATTAAATAAAACTGCGTAAATTTTGACTTAAAAAAAACAGGAATTCCTGTTTTTTCCTGAAGATTCTCATGCCTGAACAAACAAATTTATTTCAATTATTAAAAAATTACATTAAGTTTCCTTTGATCTTTTTTTTATAGATTTTTGTGAATATTTCGAGTTTTTTCTTTAATAAAACCCCATAATTTGCCAAATTATTTGTCAGATGGAACCAGATTTTTTCAGCTAATACAAAGTATTTACTACGACAACTGTAACCATAAAACAAGACAATAACTATTTTAATACCAATTATCATGGACAAACAGACAATAAATTGTAATCTCCATCATTAACTTCCCATATGGTCCAGCATTTTTAATGATGCTAAGCCGTATGGAGTTCCGTACTGAGGAATTCATCATGGTGGCCATAACAAAACAAAAAATCTCTTTCCAGCCTGTTTATAGGGACTTTTTTTATTTTATGACATACAACAATAAATTAACCAAATACAAAAATGTAAAAATAACACTACAAAAAATACATCAAATACAGACACAGCATCAACATTCAGACGCCACAAATGCCAGACAAAGTTTTACTATTATATAGGCACATAATGCTATTTAAAGAAAACATTATGAAAACAATATTATGAAAACAATATCCCCCATCTATTCTTATGGGATGCCATTCTATTATTCCTTTCTGCAATAACTTTCTCTGATTTTTCAGTCATTTTCACCAATGCTTTTAAAAAGACATAAATACTAAGTTTCTTTTCTTCAACTCTGCATCTATAAATATAACGTTTTGCCAAAAGAATAATTATATTTTTGAAAAAGTCAAAATCTTCATTAAATAAGCCAAGACATATATTCTGATAGTTCACATTGAAAAAGATATTTAGCCCAGTATTCATCCATGCACTAAGATGTCATAACAAATCTTAGACTGGAGGGACCAGGGTATAAAAAAGTGAGAGAAGGGGGAAATGCAATTCCCATAAAATCTTTAGAAGTGGCACAAAATAACGGGGTAACTTTTTAAGTATTAAAATAATTACAATTGGTGCCAATTTTTTATTTGCAATAATAACTTTTTTGTTTGATGCTAATATTAACATGGCAACAACTATTTATGCAACCCAGAAGAGCATTATTTACCACACTTTTTAGCAAACAAGTTTATCTCATACAAAATAATAATTTGCTCTAATTGACTTGTTCTAAAAAATTCATAACTATGGGCTGCTGAGGGGCCTTGACGTTTACCTTGATTCGTCTCCTGTTGCCTCCACACCAAAATGTTCACACACAGCCGGCCAAAACTTTTCCCGCCATGTCACAAAATCTTCTTCCATACTGGACAATAACAGAGGGGGAAAAAGGTCAATCAATTAGAAACTCCAAATCTAAATTACAAACTCCAAATCTAAATTACAAACTCCAAATCTAAATTACAAACTCAATATCTCTTACGCACTTCCGTACACAATTAAAACAAAACCTCATATCAAATTACAATTAGGTTCTTTTTTGGGTATTGCCCTTCAAAACAAAAGCCTAATCTAAAACTATTATCTCAAAACTTATCTCAAAGCCTTTTAGATTATTTTCGAGCACTGTCCTTTGTCTTGTCTGTTAGTCTTTTTTATGTTTGTATTTTTCCCGCCAAAGGGATAGGCCACTTCCAGGCCTTTTTGGCCTTCCTGCCTTTTCCTCCCTATTGTCATTGTTGTATTTCATATTTGTCTAATTAATTTGTTTTGATATTATTGTCTTTTGTAAATATTTGTCATATGGATGTAAATAAATTATTTGATTTGATTTGATTTGATAGGGGACATGAAGTAAAATGAGTTTACAGGTATTATATGTACATTTATATAGGTTTCCTGTATGCCCCTTGTAGATAAATGAATGCACCCTATTGTAATCCATTTCAATCAATCAATGGATATTTATGAATGTATTCATTTTTTTTCAAACATGGGACAAATTTTACTCTCATGCATATTATTTTCTATTAGTGGGAAATGATCCATCAGCAGCTTATTCTACCAAAACTGTTTTTGATTTTTTGGTCAAAATTTTACCTAAAAATTGTTATGAAAAAATGAAAATACCGCTCCTAGAGAAGTATCTTTAGATGATTTTGGTGCAATTTCGACAATTTTAAACAAAAACTGATTTTGTTACGTTGTCCGAAATCAATTGAAGAAAAAAAAGTGATTTTTGTGGTCAAAATTTTTAAAAATAGCATTTTAGTGAAATTTGACACCAAAAATGGATAATCCCGACTCATATTCTTTCCAAAATATACATCACATTGATAGTTCAAAAGTTACAGCGCTTGATAAACTATATTATTTGGGTTAACACTCCCCTTACCCCAGCCCTGAGTGAAAACTAGCAGTCTGTGACTGAAAGTGAATTCATGTTTAAAACTGCAACTACTCAGATATCTGATCTAAACTAAATGTAGCAAAAATAGTCCATAAGACCAAACAAAGAAGGTTTGTCTCAGAAGCCCGCCCGCATTGGTATGTGAAATGAGCTACGGCGCGTAGGTCTATGCGATGAGGCCTAAAAAAACTTCTTCTTTTTGTTTGTGATTTTTTGTTGTTGCGATTTTTAAAATAAAAGTTAAAAAAAGGTTCTCTGAAGCTTGGAATAGCAACAACAACAAAAATCGCATACCTCATAGCCTATTTTCTAAAAAAATATCGCACAGCACTTAACTTCTTTGCAAAATGTTTCTGAGACAAACTATCTTCTTTGTTTGGCCTAACGTCATCATAGTTATATTAAGTCTACATGTCAATGTTCCACGTTGGTTGATAGGTCATTACCCTTATGTGTATACCTGCAAGCTTAGAACTCATAATATCGATACGCAGTAGTGGAAATACCCACATGACTTTCCACCTGGGGTTGACGATCATATGTGTCGCAGTTCTTGGGGTTGACGATCATGTCGCAGCTCTATTAATAATATTGTATGTACTGATCATGATAGTAGTATCGCTTTATTCTGTAATAATAAGAGCGATTAAGATCATGTCTTGGCCAGTTCACCACTCGCTAGTCTAGTGGTTGATTTATATGCTTTATGCAGAGGACCATGGTTCGATTCCCAGGACCACTTTTTCAACTGATTTATTTCTTTTTATAAAGGTTGGGTTAGAACATAGCCGTCTATGGTTAGAAATATTCTAAGTCCACAAAGTCAACCCAAGTGGAAAGTCATGTGGGTATTTCCATCGCTGCATATTGATACAGGTTTTATGCACTAATTTATTGAAAGCCTAGCACCCCCCCCCCCCATATCCCTCGTAGCCCTATCGATGTCATTGTGGATGTAGGGGTATTATTACAAATGACACATTAAATGCCAATAAGGAACCCACAATTGTCATCATAATTATATTAAGTTTACATGTCAATGTTCCACATTGGTTGATAGGTCATCACCCTGAGTGTTTACCTGCAATCTTATGACTAATAATATTGATACAGGTTTTATGCACTAATTTATTGAAAGCCTAACACCCCATATCCCCCTGTAGCCCTATCTATGTCATTGTGTATGTAGGGGTATTATAAATGACACATTATATGCCAATAAGGTACCCACAATTGTCATCATAATAATATTAAGTCTAAACACGTCGATGTTCCACGTTGGTTGATAGGTCATCACCCTTGAATGAATACTTGTAATCTTATGACTCATATTGATATAGGTGTATTATGCACTAATCAATTGAAAGCCTCCACCCTCCACCACAAATTGTAACACTACTTCTGCTCTCTTTTCACTGTACTGATCACTTACGCTTTTTTCACATTAAAATATTTTAATTTCAGAAGAAACCCCATATTTTTCTCATTATTTCTGTAAACTTTTTGGCACAAGATATGTTCCATTTAGCAGAAGGCCAAAATGTAGCGAATTACTGCCAAAATTGGTTAACCACATGGCCATTTTGTGTACCGCTCAATGGGCAAATTTCATGTTACCTTGTGCTTCTAAGAACAATAGGAGTAATGCAACTCAAACTTAGGAACATCAATATTTTATGGATGACCCTTCATGTAGAATAGAAATAAAAAGTTGAAAATCGGGACAGCAATCTGAACACCTACTTACAAGTCTTATGGCTATACTGCTTAGATTTTATTTGAAAAATTGATATTTTTTATTTGAAAGCAGATATTTAGGGAGTGTTCAGAAATACTTTGGTGGGGGGGGGGGGTTGGCCAAAAAAAAATTGTCGGTGTCTAAACTTTTTTGACCCCCCCCCCCCCTTTACAAATTGACACACTTTTCTGACCCCCCCCCCCCCTTTAACAGGGTGAAAAACCTTTTTGACCCCCCCCCCCTACTGTCAGATGTAGATAGACATTTGACTCCAGTTCTATGACGCTTACAGTCAGAACTGTGTATAGCTGGCAATCAATTTGCAACATTTCAAATTCACTTGAAACATATCTTTCAAGCCTCGGAATTGTATTTTTCGGTGATTTGTATTTATCATGTTATAGCCTTTTTAAAAACGGTTTCTTTTTTCCAATTGTCGAAAGTTACTCTTTGTATACAAGTCCTTCTATCTACACAATACTTTCACAAGGATTTGCGCGGAGAACGAAAAATGTGGTCAACTTGCTAGTACAAAATGTAAAAAATGAGTTCAAAATCACGCGTAGCGTGCAATTTTTTTTATTCTGTTGTTGATCACCCTTACCAACAGTTCTGAAGTAAAATTGTGGACACTGGTTAGTCACATTTTGTATAACAAATCCTGCTGTCTGCACATTGTTTGCGCAAAAATTTGGTCAACAGCGTTCAAAATCACGTGTAGCGCGCGGAAATGTGTATTTAACCCTGTTGACGATCACACTTTATCAACAGTTCTCAAGTAAAAATTGTGGACACGGGCTAGTCACATTTTGTATAACAAATTCTGCTCTGGGCACAATGTTTTTACAAAGATTTGCGCGGAGCGTGCGGAAATCTGTATAATTTGTTATAGAAATGTTAATACTGCAGTATTTTCTTGCGCGTAGCGCAGAAAATTTTGGTATTTTCCCCGTTATCGACTACCTATTTGGCCTAACTTTTTTTGACCCCCCCTCTTGAGTAGGTTAAACTATTTAGTCCCCCTTTTTGAGACTTCAAACTTTTTAGACCGCCCCCCCCTGTTTTGGCCAACCCCCCACCAAAGTATTTCTGAACACTCCCTTATGATAAAAAAAAATTAAAAACTTCTGGAGATCTTATGGAATTCAACATAACTCAAATTTATTGAGCAGTATTGTGGCTTTCAAATTTTGGTGTACCTAGATCCCAGATTTTTTAAAGTGCATTTGATCTTTGTATTTAGGTTTTCGAAACTGACATAGGAAACACAACATTTAGTCACTTAACCCCCTGCGCACTACCTGCCTATTTTTGTTGTTTATGATTGGTTTATTTCAAGATATACTCATTTGAATAACTAATTGAAATACTGCTTCGAAAATATTTCACTCCAATCTTTATCAGGGATACAATTATTCTAACAATGTATCTGATTGGTGCAATAAATGGTATATCCATATTTCTAACCAATCGGCAGGGGGGATAATCCTATGCTACAGGATACTGGTGGGTTAAGTTACAAATGACTAGTGCATAATGTTGACAGGTGTATTATCAACACAACAATCTATTGTTATCTAAAATAACCTTATGATTAATATTTAGTTTTTGATCATTACTATAAATATAAATGGCAGAAATTTTCATAGCATATAGGCTATCTATGTATAAATAAACACGGCATCACAATCTATTTAATATTATATAAATAATATTATATAAATAATATATAGACTCGGACACACTGGCATGAATTAAATTAACAAAGACCTTAGAAATATATGGTCTCGACTCTTGAACCAGGTCGTCCTAATTCGCTATTACATCAGACCAACTACTGGTGACCTGGAGCTAAATATGATTGTAAATTCATCCGTACTACTGTTTACAGTTCACAAATAATGAATGTAGAAAATGGGTGCAAATCACTCGTTGAAAGTTCACACTTTTCAAATGTATTTGTTTAGAGTCAGTATACAGTAAAGGGGACTTTATTTTTGCAAACTTTTTTTTTTTTTTTTTGTGGTATTGTAAATTTTGTCAATGTTGGATGTTAAATTTTGAGATTTTATTACGAAACCTATTCATGAATATTCATATTTGTGCATGTGTTATGGCTAGCAAAAAAAACTCAACAAATATTATGTGGTGTGAAAATGTTGGTGTTTACACTTAATATCTTAGCCATTTTAAATCGGTCATTTAAGTTCACGTTTGTTTCCTGAACTCTGACCAGATTGTTTTACACAAAGCAATTCATAAAGGAACTCAGCAAAATGGCCCTTATGTGCAGCTACACTATTTGGAATGCGAGGCAAGAGCCAGCTTGGGGAAGCGAGTATCAACCCTACCTCAAGGTGTGATTCTCTATCCCTGCACATCGTTCCACTTTGCTGGGTTCGCTCTATTTCTGTGTATCTCCTGGTTCCGGTTGGACATTGATTTTTGTGGTTATTTGATGTATTTTTGTTTGTTGTTCAGCCCTGCGTTAAACCTGGACCATTGTGTGGTTCCGATTTTTGTACTGGGCTTTAATCTACCTACTTTTTTCTCGCATTGTATAATTTATGTCAGTGATTGCTTGAATAAAGATTGATTACACACATGCCACCAAATTGTTTCCTAAAATAGTTATGGGGTCATTACACTTCTTGCCAATTACATTGCACTTCATGTTTGTCTCCTGAACTTTGACCTGACTATTTTACACAAATATAGCTATGTACATGCCACCAAATTATTTCCTAAAATAGTTATGGGGTCATTACACTTCATGCACATTTCATTGCACTTCATGTTTGTCAACTGAACTTTGACCTAGATGTTTTAAACAAATATAACTATTCCGCTACATACTATTAGGTCATTACACTAGTTACAAATGACAGGTGCATCAGTCGTTTCGAAAGGACTGCGAAGAATCTAACTCTACTGATAAAATATTGTAAGCAAATAAACCTTTCCAATTCTTGTGCGTATATTTTAAAAGCTTTCTTATTACAAGATTAACTATTGACATCACTTTAAACTTGTGAACGAAGTAACTTTGTTTTCATGCATAATTTGATAGATTTAATCTTTATTTGTCCATCATGCTTGTCGCTAGTTGTGAAATAAGCAGGATAAATCTAGGACTTCAAGCCACAGGCCTTTCGTTGAATGGTACACGCCAGGCTTTCCTGTTAGCACGCGTCATTGCGTCCAGACGCGATTTTGAAAGTTCTGACGCCTTTTCAAACAATTGATATTGCTTCCATCTAGTGAATTTGAGAAACTTTGATGTTAAATTTAATTTGATCATGCTTGTTGCTTGAGAAGAAGGAGAAATTATGCCTTAAAGGTGTATGTTCTGATTACTGTAAAACAAGTTAATTTCGCGAGCAATTTAATTTCGCGAGAGGCTCAAATTCGCGAAATTATATTGCCGCGAATTAATGTGTTTGAAGATGATAGTAGTGGAAGCAGAATTTGACAGCCTGTACACTGGATACAAATTGATACAGGTATTCATACAAACTTAAGCTTTATTGACATGAACGATTCATTTTTGAAGTCATTGTAATGATATTGCGTTATATTTGCTTTTTTAGTTCAGAATTGTCGTATTTGCGATTGATTTACTCACTGTAATATCGCGACCGATTCATCCCTGTGCGTATTTTGAACTGTGTTAGTTTCCTCTTTTGCAACCAGCACCGGTCTGTGCTAGCAAAGCACATGACATTGAAGGAAAAACAAAGCGGTGGTTGACTTGCGTAATGCCTGCTTGAACCATGCTACTACCATGACTACTAATTTAGGATCAGTAGACTAAATACAACTACTGTTGGTAATAGATGTGCCTTACGAAAGGCACAGAATAGCTAAAACTTCGGCCAAAAAAGATACTCATACTTCTTTTAAAATTGAGTTTCGGGTTGAAAATTCGGCAGTCTTGACGTCTTATTACGTGTGGCAAATTTTTTTTTTAGTAAATGACATTTTAGATTCGCGAAATTAAGTTGCCGCGAAACTAGTGATGATTAGCAATTCGCGAAAAAACATGCCGTGAAATTAACTTGTTTTACAGTACTTTTTTTCTGGCTATGATTTATTTTTCACATCAAGATATTTTGATATCAGAAGAATCCCCATATTTTTATCATTATGTTTTTAAAATCTTAGGGTCCAGAAATGTTCCATTTAGAATTATAGGCTAAAATGTGGTGAATGACTGCCAAAGGTGGTTAACCACCGGCCAGTTTGTGTACTACTCAATGGGCAATTTTGTTGTGACCTTGTGCTTGTAAAATTAGAACCATTAGAGTTATGCAACTAAAACTTTGGAATGCGACAATTTTAAGGATGACCTTAATAGGGCCAACAATCAGAACATCTACCTTTAAGATGTCTTTCGAACATTTCATAACTAAGACACTTTTATTTCATCTTTCTCCATGATGCTAACCCATTCGTAGGCCTTTGTTATACTTACTTGCCATCGTCGTCACCTAGACCCAATTCAAAGATGCGTTCTCCTCCTAACTCCTCTAATTTCTTGTCTACAAAGATTCCCATTTCGTTATAATGTTCGTAGGTTTTATTTCCAAGACCAAACACCTGGAAGGATATTGAAAAGAGAAATCAAAGATATTTGCTAGATAAAAAACTTTTAATGAATGTTCATCGTTTGATTCATTGTTCATAGACTTTTCCTTTTCTTTTTTTGAGGCAGACTTGCTTCCCTGTAAAATAGAAACCCACCACCTTGAAGGATATTAAAGAAAAATCTACACAATTTGCAACAATAAATTGTATAGAACATTGATCCGATTGCTTTAAGGCTTAACATATCATGACATTGTCAACTAAGCATGTTTGCGCAATGAATGGGCCACGGTAGCCTCATTAATCTACTGTAAAAATGCTAATTTTCGCGCGATTAATTTGTTGAGCTTTGCCGATTTTGAACTGGTTTGCATGTTCTAAATTCACAATTTATAGCTTCATCACATAGACCTATACGCAAAAGAAATATATTCACACATAATTATTTTTTGCAGTAGCTCATTGGATTGCGAAAAGTGTTAAACTATGCGTAGCGCGAAAATGTCCACTTTTACAGTAAATAAGATTATTAATACTGGTAGGCATCTGGTTTTTTATTAAAGTATCATCCAAAATGACAAAATTAATGTCAATAAATGATATGTTAAAGCAGAAAGTTTGGCCATTACTTTTATTTTGCTTTATAAAATTGAAGGCTGCAGGCGGTCAATATGGACATAAAAAATGTTATTCTAGTTATATGTATCACATATTTGACTGTGTCAAACCATGTTATGACCAGTCATATACAAATTTATTTGTGCGTGGGTTTTTGTTTCCTTTTTAATTTCTTTACAATTTCAAAAAAAAAATGGTTTCAACAAATTCAAAAATTGTCACAAGATTTTTTTCGCTCGTCATAGATTCTGCTAGAATCATGCTTATAGGCCATCATCAATTGTTATTATTTACTCATGTATTTCGGCTACTAGAGGCTTTCAACAAAAGACTTTGTATACATAATAGCTCGTTCGTCTGGTATCCATGTAAGCACAGTCCCTGTAGCCTAGTGGAGTAACCAATCGCCGCGATAGCGAGAGGGACCGGGTTTGAGGCTGTGTATTTTTAAGGTCTTTGTTAATTTAATTCTCGCCAGTTTGTCCGAGTCTATATATTATTTATAAGATTTTTTTAATTGAAAAAATGTTAGAAAATTGTCATCATTTTTATCAAACAAAATCTCAAATTCAATAAATATGGGTCAGCCCAACATGGTTTTCACTTTGGCCTAAAAATGAATGGTAAGTCCAAGAAGGTTGTCAGCCATAAACATTTAAATATCTCTCTTAACACTTTCCACGCGGCAGTCGTCTGTAGACGACAGTTCCAAAATTCCAAATTTTTACAAAATGGTTCAAAAATGTTTAAATCATTTAATTTCATCCCCATATTTGAAAATGCATTAAAATAAGTACAAACAAGCCTAGTATTGGTTCATTAATCCTTGAGATAAGACTTGGGAAAGGTTTCTGAAAAATTGCAAAAACTAATAGCCGCGTGGGCAGTGTTAATAATGAAGGTTGCTGGCAAACATGCGGACATAAAATGTTATTGTAGTTATACACACCGCATATTTAACACCGTCCATCTGCGTGGAACCGTCTTGCAACCAGTCGAAAAATTCCTGTGCGTTATCCGTGGGATCACCCTCGCCATATGTTGCCATACAGAATATAGCTAAGGAGTTCTCTATCTCTGATAACTGTGTAAGGTCCTCCTGTTGGGTGAGATAAAATGTGGTTAAGGCGGTGAATGGACCTGTCAAGTCGGGTCAGTCAGTCTGGCGGGATTTTTTTTACCCTAAATGTCACCAAAATCCGTAAAAATCTGGTTTGTTTTTTTAAATGTGTGAAGAAAAAAATTTGACAAGAGGCATTTTCTTTTCAACATTTTCATGAAAATAATGGCAATTTTCATGCAAATTATAGTTTTATTTTCCTAACTACCAATGCAAATTATTAGCATTTTCAAAATATTCAAACAATTATGATTATTTTCAGGAATGTTTTATAGTAATCACTAGGACCATTGAGTAATGATGACTCGTTAGCACCTAATGGGGTCCGCCCAAAACAACATGAAAAACCGACGGCAATTGATAGTGAGCATTAACAGCTAAGAGAGGATATTGGTATTGATAAGTAAAATTAATACATTACTAAGCAAAATGCATATTGTGATGATATGCTGTATTGAACAGAGGGGAAAGTGTAGGACTGACTGCAGTTTCGAATCCCAGTTAGATATTGGAGATTCTCATGAGCTACGCCGTTTATGGCAAGAGGGAAAAGGGTCGATCGGCATATAATTCAATATGATTCTGGGTGTATTTGAACTTCATTATAATATAAGAAACATTTCTTTATTCCGTAATGTATAGGCCTACATGAAATAATTTAACAGCGATGCAGATTTTGTCGGCTGATGATATTAGCTACGAAACTAAAACACATGTTGAATACCATAGGCCTATGTAGTTATGCTTGATATAATAGGAATTTGAGATGCGTGTGGCTAATTTTACTGACGGCAAACAGAGTAAGTGAAGTGAACGAAGTACAACCCTGGCCCAATCTTACCATTTCGCATTCCTCTGGATCTGCTATCATTCCTTTCATGCCAAACCTCTGTGAATCTTTGGAAAGACGTCCTGCAAACTCCTCTCCGGTACCTGTCTGCGACCCGTAGAAAACAACCACATTTTTACCCTGCAAAAGAAAGAACGAAATAGAATCAAATATGTGTGGTAGACTTATTTATTTATTTATTATTGATTTGGGTCCTACGACCCTGGAAAACCCAATAAAGCCACATAGTAGCTTATTTCCATTGGGGTCTGTTAGATGTGTGAACAGATACAGACCGGGATGATCCCCTACTCTTTACGAAAAAGTCTGTAACCTTTCAACATGCTCGGGTATTGCTCATCCGATGCAGGGGACCACCATTTCTATGTGACTTCCGCAGTTCTGTAGTTAGGAAATCTGGTTCGAGCTTATTAGTTGAAATTTCATATTTATTTGTTTACTCTTGCATTTGTTACCAAAAAAAAAAAATAGACACACTTCTGCATGATATCACGGTCCCTTTTAGATAAGGCTAGCCCCCAAATGTAACAACAAGTCTTAAAGGTAGATGTTCTGATTGCTGGCCCGATTTTTGACCTTTTTTATTTTACATGAAAGGTCGGTCATCCTTAAAATGGTGGCATTCTAAAGTTTGAGTTGCATAACTCCAATGGTTCTTATTTTAGAAGCACAAGGTTACAAGATATTTGCCCATTGAGTAGTACACAAACTGGCTGGTGGTTAACCACCTTTTTGGCAGTAATTCACCACATTTTACCCTATAATTTATAAATGGAACATTTCTGGCCCCTAAGATTTTACAGATACAATGAGAAAAATATGGGGATTCTTCTGATACAAAAATATCTTGATGTGAAAAAAAAATCATAACAAAAAAAAAGGTGATTGGAACATACACCTTTAAGTATGGTGACAAAAAGTGCAATCAACAACTGGGAATTCTACAATTATGGAAACAAATAGTTGGCACACTTGAGGCAACCATCCCTGTGCTCGTAATTGAGATCAGACTTGGGACATAGCACTGTTTAATAAAAAGCAGAAGTCACCCCCTTTGTTATATCCTTCCCCACCTTCCATCAATCAATGTTGGGGGACCTGCCAAATCTTGTGATATCATGACTCAAAGTAACAATGCCTTGGGGGAGAGGGGTTGTTTTCCCCTTAATCCAGACAAAGTATGCCAACTTTTTTCCATGATTGTAGGTATTAAAGGTAGATGACCCGATCACATTTTCATAGCACAGATTTTTCTCAAACATATGAAGATTTTCATATCATATGAAAGATCATATTTTTCTGATTAACATACTGAAATTTGATGGTCCAAATCAGTATGATTACGAAGAAATCGGTGAAATAACATCGAATTACCGCGAAAAGTGGTAACCACCAATATAGTTTGTGTACAACTCAATGGGCACATTTCACGGCATCTTGTGCGTCTAAAATAAGAACCATTAGAGTTATGCAACTCAAACTTTGGAATACAACTTTTTTGAGGATGACCTTTCATGTCGAATAGAAAACTTCCAGTTGAAAATCGGAACATCTACCTTTAAATGTATGTGAGATGAAATCAAAAACAACAATATTACTTATCCCACTTCATCTTCACCAAGGCAGGCGGGTAATAAGCCTTTTCACAGAGAAACAACAATCGATCTTTGGACGATATTTGGTCATTATGTTCACATGAAGAATTGGCCCATTTTAGGCAATCGATCATCATAGTGACTGTTATTGGGCCTAAGAAAGAATGATCGATTGTCCATACATCAATTGTTAGGTCATTATGTGATCTTTTCCAGGGAGCGCCCTCTATTCATGATTTGTTTTTTAGAAAGTAAATTTTCTTGCAGATTTACATTTCTGATCATAAATCATGAATATATTCTGAGTTACAGAGCTGTATGATTCCTAATTACTTCAAAATCATGGTTTTAGAGTGAATTTAGAGTGAAAAATAAGTTGTCGCGCAGACCTGACAGTTTATTTTCACTCTTTAAACCATGATTTTGAAGCAATTAGGAATCGTATCTCTGTAACTCGGAATATATTTATGATTTATGATCAGAAATGTAAATCTGCAAGAAAATCTACTTTCTAAAAAAAATCATGAATAGAGGGCCCCCTAGAAAAAAGATCACATAATATGCCTTTATTACAATGCCGCGATACTTACCGAGTTTTTCATTTTGTTTATAAACCCACCACTACTTGTAGTCTTAGGACCAAAATTATTTCTGCAATTGAAAGAAAGAAAGAAATATTTTAAAATATTAAGTGGAAATATCATGCTTTTCTTCAGATGAAAATTCCTTGTATACCCATATGAATAAAGTATGACTGTTTTCTGGGGTACTGTAACCTTAACACTTAACACGCGGCAGGTGGTTGCAGACGACATTCCAAAATGTCACAAAATGTTTCAAAAATAGGGACAGCGGTCCCAAATAGGTCGTCCGTTTATATGGTAGTTTGGTTGCAATTGTACTTCAGCCAATTTTACATCTTGACCTCAGATGACCTTTGACCTTGGTATGTGACCATTGACCTCATTAACATATGAAGGTTTCCATTGCATATATATGACCCAAGTTTGGTTGCAATTGGTCATTGTATGGAAAAGAAATGGACAAGACAAAAAGTGTGTATTAAATTTTACATCTTGACCTCAGATGACCTTTGTATGTGACCTTTGACCTCATTAACATATGAAGGTTTCCATGTTGCATTTATGACCAAGGTTTGGTTGCAATTGGTCATTGTATGGAAAAGAAATGGACAATACAAAAAGTGTGTACTAAATTTTACATCTTGAACTCAGATGACCTTTGACCTTGGTATGTGACCTTTGACCTCATTAACATATGAAGGTTTCCATGTTGCATCTATGGCCGAAGTTTGATATAAAATCGGATGGATTGAGCGTGATACACAAAGATATTGGTCGAGCTATGAGTTTTAAAAAATATTGTGCGAGACGCAGTCGAGCACAATATTTTTAAAACTCATAGCGAGACCAATATATTTGTGTATCATGCGAAAAAATCCGTCCGATTTTATCATTATTATGCAGTGAGAATCTGACTTGACAACAACAAAAAAATCAACAAAAATTTAAAAAAATCACCCATAATATTGTAAAAATATCAATAACATTTTTTTTGTTCCAAAGAACAGACAATTAATTTTGTTTCCTAAAAATAAAAAAAATCCTGGAAAAAAAAAAAATCCTAATGTTTTTTTTCCTAAAAAAAAAAAAAAATCCTACATTTTTTAAATTTTTTTTTTAAAAATCCCAAAAAAATTCTCACAAAATTACAATTTTTTTTTTAAAAAAACCTAAAAAAAAAAAATCCTAATTTTTTTTATTTTTAAAATTCCAATTTTTGTGTTGTTTAAATTCCAAAAATTTCTCTTTTTTTATTTTAATTTTTTAAAAATCCCCCAAAAATATTCCTAAAAAAATTATCAAAATATTTCAACAAAAAAAATTAAAAAAATAGTCTAACTGCATTTTGTGACTGCATTGTACTCATGCAGGTAACCAAACTGACCAAGTTCACTGACCAAGTGTGGTGTAATATTGGATGACTTGAGGGCGATACAGTGAAAATTGGTTAAGCCTTGGAAAAAAATTGGACGAGCCGCAGGCGAGTCCGATTTTTTTTCAAGGCGAAACCAATTTTCACTGTATCGCTCGAAAAAAGGAATCCAATATTTACATTATTATGTTTTGAGAATCTGACTCTAATTAAAGATGGGACATCTATGCTTGTTAAATAAATGCACAGTAATTTATATGAAATAGGATAGCCATAAAATCCTATGAAGTAGGCCTATAGGCTAGGCCCAGTCACGCTAGCATCATCATCACCAGGGCTCTCTTTTAAATTCAAAGTGGGGTGACTGTTGCAGTTTTGCATCTGTGTTACATTGCAATATACCCAAAAGTAATGCTAACACATCGATAAATAAGACACTGGCTCATTTTGAATGGTAAATCAAGAGCCTAGACTTAGGCCTGCACACAAATCAGAAATAAGCTTATTTAGGGTGTATTTTGTTCTGGAACTACAACAAGAAAACTGTATAAATGCTATCAAAATGTGTTTTAAATGACTTACTATATCATTGTTATTTGATTTTTTCATTGGATTGTGTAAACATCATGGAAATATTGAGGGAATTTACGTCTAAAAATGCCAGCACAAAAATCGGAAATAAAAATAAGAGGTTTACTTTTAGGCCTAGTAAAAAGGCTATAAATTCTCCTTAAACCCACTATCAAAAGACCAAAAGTACAATATTTGTAGCCAAAGAGTATTTCACACTGTTTGTATTAATAAACCTGATCCATGTTTATTTTATTTACCCTTTTCATGAGTAATTCTGATGGAAACTTCTCTCCACACAAAATGTTACTACAGTGTCGGCCATCTTGTTAAGTTGATGTTTACTTTTTTCACAGGATGTATGGACTTTTCCATTGTGTTAAATAGGGGGTTATATCATATTGATGGTAGGGGCTAATTGACTAGTAAAGAAAATGGGTTTTCAACATGTTTCCCATCCAAAAACACCAAAATTATCATTCTAGGCTCGTGTTAAAAATATATCAATCATCATATTTTTGTGTTTTTACAGAAAATATACAAATATGGCAATAATTTATCCGGCGTCAGTTATGAAAAGTTCCAACTACAAATTACAATTTCACACCCTTCAAATGTATGGGTCAATCCAGCAAAAACATTGAACCAATCAAAAGCTCGTATTCCAAACTGTCCGATACAGTAAAAAAAATCGGATGACCGATTTTTAAACTTCATCCGATTTTTTTAAACTTACAAATACAGTCCAATACATGATTAACTCGAGTTCAAAGCTCTGTGTAAATGAATGGACGGAAGATTCTCAAAACATAATAATGAGTGAAATTGGTCTCCAAGTTCACTTCAGTGACACAAGTTGCAGAATAATAGGTCTTTACCAATGCATTGCAAGTATAGGACGGAAGATTCAAACTGCATAATAATGATATAAAATCGGATGGATTGAGCGTGATACACAAAGATATTGGTCGAGCTATGAGTTTTAAAAAATATTGTGCGAGACGCAGTCGAGCACAATATTTTTAAAACTCATAGCGAGACCAATATATTTGTGTATCATGCGAAAAAATCCGTCCGATTTTATCATTATTATGCAGTGAGAATCTGACTTGACAACAACAAAAAAATCAACAAAAATCAAAAAAAATCACCCATAATATTGTAAAAATATCAATAACATTTTTTTGTTCCAAAGAACAGACAGTTAATTTTGTTTCCTAAAAATAAAAAAAATCCTGAAAAAAAAAAAAATCCTAATGTTTTTTTTCCTAAAAAAAAAAAAATCCTAAATTTTTTAATTTTTTTTTTTAAAAATCCCAAAAAAATTCTCAAAAAATTACAATTTTTTTAAAAAAAAAACCTAAAAAAAAAAAATCCTAAATTTTTTTATTTTAAAAATTCCAATTTTTGTGTTGTTTAAATTCCAAAAATTTCTCTTTTTTTATTTTATTTTTTTAAAAATCCCCAAAAAATATTCCTAAAAAAATTATCAAAATATTTCAACAAAAAAATTAAAAAAATAGTCTAACTGCATTTTGTGACTGCATTGTACTCATGCAGGTAACCAAACTGACCAAGTTCACTGACCAAGTGTGGTACAATATTGGATGACTTGAGGGCGATACAGTGAAAATTGGTTAAGCCTTGAAAAAAAATCGGACGAGCCGGAGGCGAGTCTGATTTTTTTTTCAAGGCGAAACCAATTTTCACTGTATCGCCCGAAAAAAAGGAATCCAATATTTACATTATTATGTTTTGAGAATCTGACTCTAATTAAAGATGGGACATCTATGCTTGTTAAATAAATGCACATTAATTGATATGAAATAGGATAGCCATCCATTTGTCAAAATGTAGTATAGGCTAGGCCATGTAGGCCTAGGTCACGCTAGCATCATATCATCACCTAGGGCTCTCTTTTAAATTCAAAGTGGGGTGACTGTTGCAGTTTTGCATCTGTGTTACATTGCAATATACCCCAAAAGTAACGCTAATGCATCTATAAATAAGACACTGGTTCATTTTGAATGGTAAATCGTGAGCCTAGTCCTAGGCCTGCACACATGAGAAATAAGCTTATTTAGGGTGTATTTTCGTCTGGAATTTCAACAAGAAAACTGTACAAATGCTATCAAAATATGTTTTAAATGACTAACTATATCATTGCTATTTGATTTTTTCATTGGAATGCGTAAACATCATGGAAATATTGAGGGAATTTAGGTTTATAAAGGCCAGCACAAAAATCGGAAATAAAAATAAGAAGCTTTACTTTATATAGGCCTAGCTAGTAAAAAGGATATAAATTCTCCTAGTTTTAAACCCACTATAAAAAGACCAAAAGTACAACATTTTTAGCCAAAGAGTATTTCACACTGTTTGCATTAATTTACCTTGTCCATGTTTATTGTATTTACTCTTTTCATGAGTAATTCTGATGGAACCTCAGCTCCACACAAAATGTACCACAGGTGTCGGCCATCTTGTTTGTTGTTTACTGTTTTCAGCTCAGGATGTTAATTTGGATTGTTCCATTGAGTTAAATAGGGGGTTATATTATAGTGACGGTAGGGGCTAATTGACTAGTAAAGAAGATAGTTTTTCAACATGTTTCCCATCCAAAAATAACAAAATTATCATTCTATTCTCTAGTTAAAATATATATTAATCATTATATTTTGTTTCTTTATGGAAAATACACAGATATGTCAATTATTTATCCAGCGTCAGTTATGAAAAGTTTTAACTAAAAATTACAGTTTCAAACCCTTCAAATGTATGGGTCAATCCAGCAAAAACATTGAACCAATCAAAAGCTCTTATTCCAAACTGTCCGATACAGTAAAAAAATCGGATGACCGATTTTTTTATTTAAAAAAACAGTCCAATACTTGATTAACTCGAGTTCAAAGCTCTGTGTAAATGAATGGAAGGAAGATTCTCAAAACATAATAATGAGTGAAATTGGTCTCCAAGTTCACTTCAGTGACACAAGTTGCAGAATAATAGGTCTTTACCAATGCATTGCAAGTATAGGACGGAAGATTCAAACTGCATAATAATGATTGCAATTGGTCATTGTATGGAAAAGAAATGGACAAAACAAAAAGTGTATACCAAATTGTTGACAGACACAGACACAGACAGACAACACACACGAAGGATGCTGCCATAAGGTCTCTTCCTACGGACGACCTAAAAATGTTAAAATTATTGAATTTCATTACCATATTTTGAAATCACCATGTGAAATACATTGAAATAAGTACAAACATGCCTAGTATTGATTCAGTAATCCTTTGGATAGACCTTGAAAGTTTGAAAAGGTTTCTGACAAATCTGTTTTGTGTGAAACCAGTAGCTGCGTGGAAAGTGTTAAAGAAGGTCCCGCAAGCACAACATTGTGCATTACATGTTACTGTTAGAAAAATAACTATAGAGCTAAACTTTTGTAATTATATAGAACAAAACACCACACTTATGACAAAAACGAATAAAAACCACCATCTCTCAACATGCAATTTTTACAATTTGCGGCGATCAAAAGTCCCGTTGTTGATGAAGTCACAGTTATACAATGCACATGCACAAATTTGAGCACCGATAAGGCCAACAACAAAAAAATGTTATATTGGCGTAACCCGCCCGACCCTAAAAATACGCCCGACCCTACACTTTTTTTTTTTTTTCAGTGAAAAAAAAAAAAAAACCAACCGACCGACCCTAAAAAATAAAAAAATAAAAAAAATAAATGTTTTTTCTCGAACGAAATACGACGGTGCTCCTCGAATAAACGGAAATTCCTTCCGAAAACGTTTAAACTCGGTTAACATTGTTCAAAAACAGCTGCTAAAAAAAAAAAAAAAAAAAAAAAAAAAAAAAATCCCTACCTACCTACCCTATTTTTGTTCAGCCCGTTACGCCAATATAACAATTTTTTTTTTTTTGGCCTAACCATGACGCCATCTACACTGGGACTTTCGATCGCCACAAATTTTCATTTTGAGAATTAGCAGTTTTTATTTGTTTTTGTGACTAGTATGATGTTTGTTCTATATAGTTACGCAATTTCGGCTCAATAATTATTTTCCTTACAAATAATGCTCAATGTTCTGCTTGCGGGATTCCTCCTTTAACACCTAAGGGTGGACTAAAGGAATAAACACAACATAATTTTGTCAATCTTGAGTTAATTAACATATGGCGTGTATTAAGGGTGCACACCACTATTACAGTCCAACGCCCAGCTTCCGTCGATCGCGATCACGAATGTAGTTCCTAAATAACGGAAAGAATGGTGAATATTGACATGATATGTCATTCAAAATGATTGAATTTGGTCTATATTTATTCACTGAAGTGTACCTGAGATAATTCGAATGAAAAGAGTATACATCTACTGTTTTATTTGAAAATATTGGCGGAGGGATACACATTGGTCACAACGGGCTACAAGGTCTAATTTCGTGTTAAAAAATACTACTCTGTATAAAGGGGGAAATATAAAAAAATGTAAACGGTCACCCCCATCTGAGTTTTTGACCCAGGTAAGATCTATGTGTGTTAATGAATATTCCAAGATTTCATTAAATGAGTCGCAAGGTAACTCAAGATATTGCCGTTTTCCCGAGGCATCTTTCCCATAGAAACACACGTTAGCGCGTAATAGTGGTATGCACCCTTAAAGGGAGCACAGAGATAGTCTTTAAAACCAGGCGATTACGGGCTTTGTGGTTGTAAAACTTGGTTTGTGTAGCATTTTATTTTATTTTTATATTTTGAAAATACATTTGAAGTAATAATCGCAACATTTGACACTATTAAATTTGACTTTTTCATTCATTAAAGTGCGAAATTGTCAAAATACGGGCCAAACGGGCAAAGTCAGTCGGGTGCGCGCCTGACCGTTGCTATTTCAGACAATTGCAATTTGTTATTGTCGGACCATCATATTTAAAAATACCAGTGAGCGAGATTGTGTGTGAAAACTCAGTATTTTTATTTAGTTTACAAACAAAACATATAACATCCATTGACATCAAAACAAAAGCATAATGACTCAGAAACTCGTTCCATGGGCGTGTGTGGGGGGGGGGTAGGGGATACCGGGGCAAAACGCACCAGAAATCAAAATATTGACATCGTTTTGACCTGTAGGTCTTAGGCCTACTGACATATTTCGTGAGAGTTTTGATCAATACATCTTTGTGGAGTGGTCAAGCCAATGTAGGCAATCTTATGATACAAATAGTTTTGAAAATATACTTATGATATCAAAAATTTAAATATACATGTACGACTACACGACGATTGAATTAAAGATCATGAATATCAACCAATAATGTGTGGCTTCGTGCATTTACATAAACATGTACTTCCTTTCCCCGGTATATTGGTGACAATTATTGCAAGTATATCATGACCAAATGAATGAACATGCTTTGCTATGTTATAGTAAGAGTGGTGTATCAAAAAAGATGAAGCATGCATCCTTTTAACATTCAATAAGATCAAGAAACACAGGCCTTCGTTGTAAAAGTGAAAATTGATATCTGGGAATCCCAAAATATGACAAAAATTAAGGGTTTTTATGAATTTCAAGTGGGTATGTAGCTTCTTGTACATGCTGTATTTACCAAACGGAGTATCCAAATCGAATACAAATTTACCATTTAATTTGAAATTTTTTGCTCTTTAATATGTCATAATGATTTCTGAAATTGGATGAAAATGGGTCTCTTTAAGGGTGCACACCACTATTACAGTCCAACGCCCAGCTTCCGTCGATCGCGATCACGAATGTAGTTCCTAAATAACGGAAAGAATGGTGAATATTGACATGATATGTCATTCAAAATGATTGAATTTGGTCTATATTTATTCACTGAAGTGTACCTGAGATAATTCGAATGAAAAGAGTATACATCTACTGTTTTATTTGAAAATATTGGCGGAGGGATACACATTGGTCACAACGGGCTACAAGGTCTAATTTCGTGTTAAAAAATACTACTCCGTATAAAGGGGGAAATATAAAAAAATGTAAACGGTCACCCCCATCTGAGTTTTTGACCCAGGTAAGATCTATGTGTGTTAATGAATATTCCAAGATTTCATTAAATGAGTCGCAAGGTAACTCAAGATATTGCCGTTTTCCCGAGGCATCTTTCCCATAGAAACACACGTTAGCGCGTAATAGTGGTATGCACCCTTAAAGATGGGCTAGGTGTATAAGTATTGGTTAAGAATGTTAAGTCACTACTTAAGGCCATATTTATTTGCCCAACGTATCAATACAGGATTAATTTGAACATGTAAGCCGCCTGATTTCAATTCTTGAATAAAATCCCCTAAAAAATCAACAATAAAAATCTAAATTTTAAAAAAAAACTTCTTTTCCCCATTTCCTGAAAAAAATTTGATGGCGGAAGCGTCGCATCTCTCATACTTACACAACAGTTAGCTTCTTTATCGCTTGGTCGTCATCCTTCTTCTTCCCTCTGAAAAAGAACCAGTAGACGCCTATACCAAGACTAATGCCAAGCAGGAATATATCTAATATTCCAAACATCGGTTCCTCTCCCGCTGCTGCAGATGCGGCCTCCTCTACCACGTCTATAGGAATGTCAGCCATGTCTGAATGAATAGAATATAGAATATAGAATATAGGAATGTCAGCCATGTCTAAATGAAAAGAAAATAGAATATAGGAATGTCAGCCATGTCTAAATGAAAAGAAAATAGAATATAGGAATGTCAGCTATGTCTAAATCATAAGAAATAGATAGGAATGTCATAAAAAATCCAATTTCTTTTAAATATCTTTTTAGTCAAAACATCTGTTCTTCCCCCACTGCAAAATTTAAAACATAGTCCTGTAAAAACAGTCCTTAACCATAACTCAGCTATGTTTTTGCGTGTGTCGGGGGAGGGGGGAAAAGTAAGATTTTTTTTAACCCGAAAAATAACCGAGCACCCCCGGGATTCGATCCCAGGACCATCTGCACCAAAGTTTGTGCCCCTATCGACTGAGCTAACTCCCCAGCGCATATGCGGGCACCAACTTTGTGCCCACATATGCCTGCGGTAGGTGACGTCATTGAGCCAATGCAGCAGCACGTGCGTGGAGATTTTTGTTGATGTTTATTTTGGATGATTTTGAATGATGCAGTGGGGTTAGGGTTATGGAACATTGTAAAATTGTGTGTTTAACTACCAAGGCTATGTTTTTGCGTGTATCGGGGGAGGGGGGAAAGCCTTCGATGCCCCACCTAGTAGCCTTGATGCCCTCAATTTCTGGCTGTTTTTACTCCATTCAAAAAAACATAATGGCCTTGGATAAAGTTGGTGCCCCTTTCAAATTGCCTGCCCTTTTCATTTCTTATTTCAAGGCCTGTATGGCAGGAAAACCTACTGTGTATTTTTTGCTTGCCTAACCTGCCAAAGGGTTCCACAGAATGTATTCTTGTTACAAGCATTTTCATTGGAGAGGCCAATGACACGTTAAGGTGTTTTCCCCAACCATGACATCATACCTAAACAGAATTAAAATGGGGGTCATTGATATTTGTACTGATTATCTGGGGAGGGGAAGGTAGGAAAGTGATATCGATAGTTAATTGAATAGAGGGACTTATCTGCAAGTTTTATTTTTTTAGTAAGTTTATTATTATTTTGACGATTTCGGGTTTCGAGAAGGTGATTTTTATTCCCAGGACTAGACATTTTCAGGTGTGACTCGGTTTCTTGGGGCTCGCTCCTACCTTCAGAACCAACTAAACAACTGGAAAATGACTAAAATCTCCAAGCTATAGTGTAGTATGAACCGGGAGTATGTTATGCTCATGATACATCTTTCACTAGCATCATAGTATCAGGTGGCTAAACGGGAAATTAATGGAAATGAGACTTTTGCATATAAACATCCTATACTTGTCTACCCAACCCAACTCTATCTAATGTATAAAGTAGTTTGCACTTTTTGTCCTATACACATGTTGTGTAACAGTGTCATTGAATCATGATAATAAAAATAATAATAGTGACAAGGCACATATCGTCAGCCTGCTTCGATAATTGCCCAACTCATTTTTTCTAGTTCTTAGAAAACAACAAAAATATGAAAAGTGAGTTAGGCAATTATCGAAGCAGGCTGACGATATGTTGAATATAACAACATGAATTATAGTGCAGGCGAATTCCAACAGGAGCAGTAACTGTTGGATAGAATTAGAATGGGGATATACCTTTAAGTGAAATGTTAATATGACCCATTTTAAACAATTTCATCATTAGTACAGTACAATCTGCCTAACTCACAATGCTGACTTAGGCAGAATTGCAATTGTGCATTTATAATTTTATATCAACACTTTTGATTGGTCAATGACTTAGGTATTATAACAGCATGTGCATAATGTAATGAAGTCATGATTGATGCAAAAAACTCAATTTCGCTGAAAAGTGAGTTAGGCAATTATCGAAGCAGGCTGACGATATCCACTCTAAATAAGAGCACTCAAGGCACAAACATAAAAAATACATAAATAAAAATCGATAAACAACAACAATAAAACTACTTTAATTATTACAAAAAAGTCTCGGACATCAGATGTGTTTTCACAGTTTTTTGAAGATTGTAACAGTTTTTGCAGGTTTTATCTGGATAGGAAGTTCATTCCAAAGATGAGTGGCTGCAATAGCAAAAGATCTGTCTCCCCAAGAGTGCTTAGATAGTTTCTTGAAGAAGTTGCATTTGTCCAGAACGAAGAGTGTGAGTTGGTACATAGTTTGATAACAATTCAGATAAATATGGTGGGGCAACATTGGGGCAACATTGTTGATATTTATATACAATCAGCAGTAGTTTGAAAACAATTCTCTGAGCTACAGGGAGCCAATGGAGTTCCATTAAATTGGCGTAATATGGTAAGATCTTTTAGAGAATGTGAGAATGCGAGCGAGCTGCAGTGTTTTGAATTATGTTAACACTTTCCACACGGCAGTCGTCTGCCGACGACAGTTCCAAAATTTCATGAAATCATTATGTTTTGGATCCAATATCATCTTTTCGATCCAAAACATAATAAGGCAAAAAACAAACAAAAATGTTTGATTGCCCTCCGCAACTGACCTAAAAATCGTGAAATTCGCCGGTTGCTTTTTTATTTTTATTTTTTTTAAATATTTTTCTCAACACATAAAATTCAAAAATTGCTGTTAATATTTTCTCCCTACGATTCCTCAAAAACATTTTGAGCGTTTTGAAACTACAATGTATTGGTTTTCAGCAGTAAAATACTGCTACAAAGTCATCAAAATATTCACATATTCCCGTTCGCACATTTCATACTCCCATGACCACAAACACGGCCTGACACCGTAAAAATTAAAAAATTAAAAAAGGATCGACCTACCGACCCTCCAAAATGTTGCCTTCTGAGGGCAACCAAACATCTTCTTTTTTTTTGCCTAATGATAAAATAGGATGATTTACGCTCAATATGAATTGGTCTCACTATGAGTTTGTCTCGCCTAATATTTAAAAAAACTCATAGCTCGACCAATACATAATATGAGCTCAATCGATCCCATTTTATATCACACTTGGAGTTGGACAAATGACCAAACAGGTAGATGACCCGATTTTCAACTTGATGTTTTCTATTTTACATGAAAGGTCATCCTTAATATTGTTGCATTCCAAAGTTTGAGTTGCATAACTCCAATGGTTCTATTTTTAGAAGCGCAAGGTCAAAAGACATGTGCCCATTGAGTAGTACACAGACTGGTTGGTGGTTAACCATCTTTGGCAGTAATTCACCACATTTTAGCCTATAATTTCCAAATGAAACATTTCTGGCCCCTAATATTTTACAGACATAATGAGAAAAATATGGGGATTCTTCTGATACCAAAATATCTTGATGTGAAAAAAAATCATAGCCCCAAAAAAGTGATCGGGTCATATACCTTTAATGTTCCTCCTAAATTAAGTAAATTCAATCAAAAATAAATTCTTCAACACCACTGTGTCTGCTGGTCGCTGATTGTGTCCCTCCCTGGACACTTAATTAGGGTAGTTAGAGGATCTTTTTCAAGATCTCATGAGGATAAGGAGGGGATAGATCCCAGGGGTACTCACTTATATTGGCCATACGGGTATGTGCGGCTGCCAAGACCCCCTTTTCACGCCTTTCCGCCGCTCCGTAAGACCCCCTTTTCATCCATTGGCAGTTGAGAAACTGCCAATCAATCAAAATCAAAAATCATAAGATGTGTGAAAATCTTATGAATTTGAGTTATGTAGCCTCAAATTTGGCCTAAATTCAGTTCATAAGACACAATTTTGTATAAGAATTCAATTCTCTAAGACCCCAATTTCGGCAACAGTTCAGTTCCGTAAGCCCCTGTTTTGGTGCCCGGTCAGTTCAGTAAGCCCCTGTTTTCAGACTGCCCAGCCGCACACCCTACCCTCTTCATATTCAAGTACCCCCTCCCCGGGACAGATTACTAGATATAGAGAATCACTGGAGCACAACAACCAAGAAATATTATTACAAAATCCACTACAAAGGATTGCATAAAATGTGTGTCCTTCAATGTTCCACGCTATATTTTTCTGCTCGACTGAATTCATGAGAAGCTTTGTGATGCCAGACTATTGTTGATGGCATTACTGGCCAAGGGCTAAAGCCAACCCATCAGTGAGTGAACCATCATATTCTGTGCATCTAGAAGTTCAGCTTTGTTCTTCTCGCCAGTGACGTCTCTTGGCATTGTATCTGATTCTGTTGCCCATCTTCATCTGTTGTTCCTATGGCTGATTTTTTATTTGATATTTTAATAGAGCTGCTGTGTGGAAAGTGTTAAATTTAAAACAATGCACAAGAATGTAGCTTATGAAATCAGTACCATTTCAAAATGCCAAAAGTTGTTAAAACCGAATGGCTGATTCCAGAAAAAATAATAATTTTGTAATCGGGGTCACCGCTTGAGTATACTGTACATGTATATTATACAACATTATTATAATCATATTTAAGGTAAATCTTAAGGTTGACCCTATGGCTAATTTTGCAGTGCTCCACAATAATCTGAAATTTGAGATTGATCAGAGGTACGGTTTTCTAGATATGCCAATTTTATTGTATTAAATACATCCGCACTTCAGCTTGCACCGGGCACAGTTGAGTGATCATTCAAGGCCATACAGTTGGTGCGCGAGCTTAGTTAAACGTGCACTAAACTACCCCCGTACCTATGTTATAAGTTAGACACATTTCCGCGAGTTAAATGCATGTTTAAGTAAAAGAAATGTACTCAAAGTTAGACGCATGTTTAGCTTAAAACCGTGTTTAACTACGTACAAGAATACGGTCCAAAAGGTTTTGACAGAACAGCGACATCAACAATGTGTCCAAAGTAACACCTTCCTTGTATACATTGCATGTGTAAAACCTACTTCTATGACCTTAACATCTGAGCCAACCATACTTTTCAAATTTAAGATTTGAATTTTGATTTTTGATTTTTTTTTAAATCAATTTTCTCCCTTTTTTTTTTTAACCTTTCATTTTTTTGACAATTGAGAATATTTTTTAAATGGTCGAACATTTTGAAAGTTACCAGATGTTTTAACAAACATTGAAAAAATAAAATTAAAAAAAACTCCTGACTTACCCTACCTGAGACACCACACCTATCTGGCTATAGAACTGTTTTCCCTGGCGGGTAATGGCTAATGTTTTATTAAATTTCTATGTTTTGAACTTTGTGGAGGTCATAAAAGATGGCATAATCATCTAACTCATATGGTTTTTAAATGTTTGAGAAATATAAGTCCATCATACATGTCTGCTCAATTCGAATTTGTTCATAACAGCCATTCACATCTTACAAGAAATCATACCAGCAATACATTGGCTGTGCCAAAATTTAAATCCAATTCAGGCTTGCGCACATTTCACGTTAGGGCAGCCTATGCATGGAATAGCCTACCATCAGCAGTCAAAATTGAACTGGAGAACATGACTGTGCATCAATTTAAGTCTAAAATTAACAAACTTTAATCGTGTGCAAAGTACTTCTTAACTCTGTATTTATATTATTTATGTTTGATTCATGTACCGTATATATGTGTAAATATTTAAACATTTCTTTGTATATAATGTAATATTTTCTGTTAATGAGGGCCTGCTTGGAAAGCAGTGCTTGACACTGAAGCTGTTTACCCTCAATAAAGAAAGATTAAATAAATAAATAAATAAATTCAATGTCAAAGTACTTATTTACATGCACATTCTCCAACAGCAAAATGTATGACGGACTAAGGGGTCGTCCAAAATTATCGCTATTTCACATTACGAGTTACGTACGCAATGGGAGCGTGTTGGCGCAGCGGTTATGCCCTCGCCTTGCACCCAGTGCAACTTTGCTGTTGTTATGCGCGGTCATTGAAATCGCCATAACTTTAAAAGTGTCAATTCGATTTTGTTGAATGAGGTATCAAACTGCGGAGAAGAAATTTGCTCATTTAAAGTATGTTTCAGATATTTGGTACCGATTATATATTTTGAATTAGCCAACCTCAAAGCACCTGGTCAGGGACTTTATGTGCTAGGTGTATACTGTAAAAGTGGCAATTTTTGCAAGTTTAAAATGTCACAAATCAGCAATACTGGCCTAATTCACAGCATAATATGTTCACAAGTGTAATTTTGCAATGCTCTGCTACAAGGTAGATTGGAAATATTCACTGCATTAAATTTTCATAAGTATGTGCTCCTCGCGAAATTAGCGAAATTTAAATGCACGCGAACATTTCTTGTTTAACAGTATTGTTAAATTTCCCATTAGGTGACAAAATAAATCCCCCGTTTTAGGGGCGGATGGACCTGTCAAGTAGGGTCAGTCGGTCAGGGGGTTTTTTCCCTCCCCTTTAAGTGAAAATGTCTACACTCAAATATTCAAGTATTATTTGTTTAATGAACTTATTTGCAAAATCTGAAACTAAATATAGCTACATGCACAGCAGCACACCTATAAACAAACAATACAAGTTCAGACCAATAAAGGTATGCACACATTTTTGTACACCACCATTGAAACTTTTTCTGACCTACATTTTGTGAGATATATTTTCAAAAGATCATTTAGCGCTAAGGGGACAAACATGTATGGGACGACAGCATTCTAGGGTAGGCTCTGTCTGTGGTGTTTTTTCACCATTTTTCAACACCATTTTTTCAACACGGTAACACCATTTTTTCAACACCATTTTTCAACACCATTGTCTGTGGTGCTTTTTCAGCATTTTGTAGCACATTTTAATCAAAATTGTCTAAATCTTCAAAAATGTCTTTCTTTTTTATTTCAAAGATTTTCTAGTATTTTCCAACCAACATTTTGAAAATTAAAAATAAAATAAAAAAATTGAAAAAGACAATGTCTGCACAATAATGGAGGTGTGCATTAAAGGGGCATTAAGAGATGTGATGGAGGCAGCGCCCTCAATCACAAAAATGTATGAACTTATACCTATTGATTAAGAAAAATCAGCCTTCTTTGTACAACAAAACATTGATTCAAAATGCTGGTAGAGCCGCAACCAGCATTTTACATGGTTAGGGGTGGTATTCCAACATATTTAAAACATTGTTTTATTCAAGTTTTGCCGGGTTGTTTTTTAGTAGAAACAACAGTAATGGCAATTTTTAATGTTCATCTTAAATTCTGAAGTAAATTAATTAAAATCAAAACAATTCAACATGACATTGTGTTCCTTTAATGTTGATCTTTTGCATACTGACTAGCTGTGTACATAAGCTCATGGTCCTCTGGTAAGCCCTCCTCATAGGGCCACTATTTTAAAAATCTGCCTTATTTATGGAAACACTGATATTGAATAGAAACACTGAGTCATGCCAGGTAGAAACACAAAGCGATTCTCAGGTTGATAGTGATTCAGGCCTAGAATATCGCGCTGCAGTGCGAGAGTCCCTTTAGATTCTCGCGGAATAATTTCGCAAGAATCCTGGATTCTCGCCAATTTTGAGAATCCATGGATTATTGCAAAATTTTATGAAAATAATATCAAGAATAAGGCACAACTTCCAAATACTGCATGTTTGTTGACTAAGGGTCAAATACCAGTCATCTAAGGTCCTGTTTTGGACTAAGAAAGAAAAAAATGGGTTTTTTTGGTTTTTTTGCGCGAATCCACCTGGATTCATGCGGTAGTGATTTTACGCAAATCGATTCGCGGATTTGCGCCAAAATTCTACCCCTGGCCATTCTCGATTGGGAACAGTTTCTGTGATCAGATAGAGTAGTCCTATGGTAGGACCAAAGACAATGAACCGATATAAGTTGGTGACCATGCGAGCAGAGTTAATGAAGTGAGAATAACAGGTGGCGTCCATGGGTCCACATGGCCAGTGGTGTAGCCAAAGGGGGGTCAGGGATGGCAGCATGCTATTGCAATTTCCACCTAGTTGCCTTGATGCCCTAAATTTCTGGTTGTTTTCACTTCATTCAAAAGGGGTTTTTTTCTTCAAAAGTCTCATTTCAAATACACAGCACGAGAAAAAAAAAGCTATTCTAGCCAAAGAGGGATGTTTACTGGGCAGAAAGAAAGAAGTTTCTAAGGGCAATTCTGGTCGATTGTTCAGTCAACTTTCCCCTAGATCTAATGTATGACTCAAATTGCGAGATAGTCCATCCAAACTGCAATTACTTCTAGGGTAGGGTTAAGATTAAGAATATTCCATAATCTTGTCAGACAATTGCACCAAGCAAGAGGAATCACTCACTGAAGCAGTGATTTCCTAGAAAGAAATACTTGATCTGTTCCTTGGTTTGGCTGGTACAAAATTGACTGTACAAATGAAGTAGGAGTGGCTATCCAAATAATCCTTATATGGTCCTACACCACCAAATCAGTTCCCTTATATATTGCTTTGTGTGGTTAAGAGGTCAAGTTTTTGTTCATTTTTTCACCTTTAGAGCAAACTGTAATAAAACCTATATTTTTTATTATTTTTATACAATGTTGAAATTAATAATAAATCTGTTTTGCGCAACCTTTTGTACAAATATACCAAAAGAAACCAAAATTATAATATTTTTCCATATTACGTTTTTTAAGTAAAATCATTCATTACACGTGCAGCGAATTTGTATTTTTTAAATGTTGCGTTAATGCGCGAGTTTCGTTAGAAATAAATATGTGAAAGTATTAATATAACTTAATTTTTAGTGCTAAATGCAGCAAAAAAGATTGATTTGTATTAATGCTGTTGTTGTTCAACCAGGGTCTTAGCCAGCCACCCGTCCACCCGTCTTTTGGACGGGCAGTTTCTAAAGTGGACGGGTGGAAATATCCCCAACCCGTCTTATTGACGGGCAGTTTTTTGGACAAAAATAAATAAATCATTAATTCATTATAAACTTCCAAGGGTCATGATAAGCGAGCACTTTAAATAAATAATACGGCGCGGTAGGACTATAAAATCGAGTACAAAATTAATGGTAGTCATTATATTAAACGGTCCAGAATCCGACTTATATCAATTCTACAAGCATTGAACATCCCGATCAAATATTATGATACTGTTTTATGATGCGTTCAGACCTTGGCTGATGAAGAGATGGATATTCATGTATTATTATTAACCTTTACCATGCTGGGGAAAAACACTTGTCGTTCTGGTGGTATTCCCTCGGTTTTCTCAAAGTATCCCGAGATTTAGCGGAATTGTAACTACATTTCGAATTTGTGCATAAAAATCGACCATAAATAGTGCAAGAAAATCTTGAAATGTCATTTAAAATACTTCGATCTATCGTACCATATGCGAACTTGGCTCGGGGAATACCTTTCAATCATCATGTAAACAGAATTTGGTTCCCGTATGTTATTTTTCTCATGTTACGTCGTGCTGTAAAATGGGTACCACCAACCGCACGTGGTTTTTCGATGACGCAGATCATTTCCATGAAGCAATGCAAAATACTGCCGCCGGCGGTTGGTAGACTAAGACTATGCCGCCCTCTACAATTTCGTTATCAATGTTCCATACGGAAATATTCAAGATCGACTTGGGGATGTATATAAGATGGCCGCGCGTATACGAAAGAAATAATTTCTTCGGTATAAAAAAATGCCCGGGAAAAAATGTCAAAAACGGCAGACATTAATTGGAATATAATGCAAATAATGAAACCTCTACCAGGGATAACTTTCAAAATTAATATATTTTCATGCAGAGAAGAAAATGGACTCATAAAGTAAGCTTATTACTTTTTAAAAAGTGATATTTATTTAACATTTAACAACAAACATTTTCAATAAAATATCGGTCAAAAGTGCCCCCCAAATCACACCAAATGGGTTCGAAAATTGAATTTTTTTCGAACGCTGAGGGTGGCACATCCCCCCTCAGACTCCCCCCTGTCCGCGCTAGCGCGGAACGCGGTGCTTCGCACCTTGGTGCTTCGCACGTCAGTCATTACAAATATTTTGTTTTTGTTTTTTGGACGGGCACATTTTAAATCCTAGCTAAGACCCTGTGTTCAACATTTTGGAAAACATATCAACCAAACAAGATTTTAATATTTTCTCACACTACATTTTTAGTTAAACATTCATCACACGTGCGGTCCCCGTGCGTTGTTATACAATACAATTAACATCATTACCACTGGTTACCTGGAATTGCATACTGGGGGATGATGTTGAACATACTTTACCCATAGCTTCAAACAAAATACCCACTTATCCATCCCGTCTTGATTTTTTATGGATAGACCATGCAATACACATTGTAGTCTTGGTCCAAGAGATGGTTAGGATATACTTGGTTCTTTTTTCTACACAGCGATCCCTGATACATTAAATGAGTAATCTATCATTTGAAAACATATGAACAATGAACATCGTTACCACTGGTTACATGGAATTGTGTACTGGGGCTGGGGGATGATGTTGAACATACCTTACCCATAGCTTCAAACAAAATACCCACTTATCCATCCCATCTTGATTATCTATGGATAGACCATGCAATACACATTGTAGTCTTGGTCCAAGAGATGGTTAGGATAAACTTGGTTCCTTTTTCTACACAGAAATCCCTGATACATTAAGGGGGCTATCATTTTCTCGGCAGGAGGGGTCACAAATATGTCAATGGCCGTTGTTAATAAATGTATAACCCCCCTATCCGATACAAAATAATTTTATGACCCCCCCCCCCCCGGCCTATCGAAGTTATATTTTTTAATGACTAAAATAACAAATAATGAAAAATAAACAGGAAAGGTGTTGTAACTATGTACATTTATAGGGGATATGCTTAGATGAATGCCCGCGAAGTGCGAAAAAAATTGCCGTTTTGAAATTTTAGAATCTGAATTGCTACACCAAACTATAACCCCCCCCCCCCCCCCCCCCTATTTTAGATTTTACAAAATTATGACCCCCACCATATTTGTGCCCCCCTCCCGAAGAAAATGACAGCCCCCTAAATGAGTAATGTATCAATTGAGACTAGGCTTGAATTTCAAAATTTAGGTCAATTTCTTTGCCTGGGCCCACTAACATTTGTGAAGACAAATTGAACTTTTGCACACAGGCCCGACGATCGATCGTCCTTTTGTAGACTCAATAACAGTCGCTATGACGATCGATCAAAGAAGGGCCATTTCTCTATGTAAATCCAATGACCGCTTGCAACATTTTCAAACATTTTGAATTAGTCTCCACTTTTTGACGATCGATCGACGCTTGTGTGAAAAGGTTTTTTAAGACTACAGCCTTACCCTTCCCCCTTGGTCAGAAATGTTAACTCGTTTGATTGAATTTGAAAAACACACTTACACTACTAAAAGTACACTGCGATAATATAATGTAAATTGTAATGTACTTTGTCGATCTCTGATTTTATTACGGTTTCAACACAATAGCATAGCATTTGATTGACAAAGTTAGACAATATCCTCAAATATAGGTCTTACAATTACATACGGAATAAAGCACAGCAGCTATCATGTTTACAATGCAAATCAACTGCAAAACAATTGCTGCCTTGTAGTTGTACTTTATTCTGTATGTAAGACCTATTTGAGGATATTGCCCAAAGTTATATACCTAATTATGCTTGTGGATTGCAAGTGGCAGCCCGATCATATAATAATTATGCAATACTCCAATGGCATGGCTGAGCAAATTACAGCAACGTAGTGTACATTTAAACACAGTACAGTGCATACGTGCTATACTGTCAGCTAATCAGCTGACTGTAGTACAGTGTACTGTGTGAGATTGAAAAACTGAAATCTGCCTGAAGCAATTTTTGCGTCCGGTAATTTACGGATTTGAGTTCATGACATCGAAACTGATAAATACTTTGAATATCTACGTACCTTAAGCTTTTTGTTTGCCAGCTGTTCTGCAGTTATGTTCTTCTTTAGAGGTGTTTCTTGATTGTGTAAAAATCCAGGAATTTACATAATACACCTGTCGCTACAGCCGGTCGAATATTCTCCATTGACTGTGTGCTTCCGTGAGATAGCAGCCTCACTTACTGGCCCAGGACCATAAGCGTATTTGTGACGTCAGTTATTGTAGGAGTGTTCCATTCTCGTAGTAGGGGGTTTAGCTCATGTTAGCTCCTCTATTTGTAGCAGCAGCAGAGCAGTACCGAGCGAGATTCAAAGGGTGTGGACGTGAATTTATACGCGGGCTATGTGATTCGCGGGAAGTTTACTGTATCTGCATTACGAAAGGCCAAGTAAAAAAAAAGATATCGTTACCTTATCTTGGAAAATTCAAAATATTTTTGTTATTAAGCAAATTGCTTCTAGTGATCATGCCGTTTCAATGCATAAGCACTTGGGAATCTCGATGTTACACAAAATATTAGGCGGTATATAACATTTATTTTCATGCGGTTTTATTATTAACTTAGCCGTGCGAAATGCGGGGGGGGGGGGGGGGGGCTGTTATGATATTTCTTTCAGTGCTGCATATGTGTATTTTACTGGGTTTTTTTACGTATTTTAATATTGTCTGGAGATTGCCACCGCCCTGCCTGTGTGGTTGGTGGGTGTGTAACTGTCAGTTACTAATTTACGGCTTGTTTTTCAACATATTTTTATATTTCTATTAAAGGCATATTATGTGATCTTTTCCAGAGAGCGCCCTCTATTCATGATTTTTTTAGATCGTTCATACATTCCAAGTTACAGAGCGATACGATTCCTAATAACCTCAAAATCATGGTTTTAGAGTGAATTTAGAGTGAAAATATAAACTGTCGTGTTAACACGACAGTTTATTTTCACTCTAAAACCCAGATTTTGAAGTAATTAAGAATCGTATCGCCCTGTAACTTGGAATGTATGTACGATTTATGATCAGAAATGTAAATATGCAAGAAAATCTTCTTTCAATTTTTTTTTGATGTTGGGGGCGTTCCCTGGAAAGATCACATAATATACCTTTAATATATATATATATTGTGCAGCGCATTGGTCTGTTTGGAATAATAATAATAAAGCAGCATTTATTAAGCGCCTAATCAAAAGTGGTCAAAGCGCTGTACAAAATAGTAAAATCTTAAAATACACAAAAACACTCAAACTTATTGCAACATATTATTATACTGTACAAAGTAAAAAGGGCCTACATACACAAAATATGACAGCACAATATACAAAGCTAAAAAAACAGAATGGAATCCGTGAGGCGGGGGATTAATGCTTAGGAAACAGATGAAATTTGAGAGCCTTTTTGAACTTATGAATAGTAGAACAATTGCGGAGTGAGGCAGGTAGAGAGTTCCATAGACGTGGAGCAATAGCGTAGAAGGCTTTGTCTCCAAGAGCACGCTTCGTGCGAGGGATTGTGAGAAGTAATTTGTCATCACCTGACCTCAGGTTAGGTCTATTTTGTATGTACGGAGTGAGAAAGTTTGTCAGGTATATAGGAAGAAGGCCATGAAAACTTTTGAAGGTGAACAACATGAGTTTGTATGTAATCCTTGATGTAATGGGTAACCAGTGTAGCTCTCTAAGGAGGGGTGCAGACGAATCCATTCTGTTTGATCTAAAAATTATTCTTGCAGCCCTGTTCTGCAGTGTTTGTAATTTGTTGCGATCTTTCGCTGATATGCCATAAAGTAAAGAGTTTGAATAATCCAAACGAGATAAAACCAGTGACCGGACTAGATGGTGACAGCTATCAACAGTAATAAAACGACGTATTCTATAAATATTCCTGAGATGAAAGTTCACTGTTTTGATGGTAGATTTAACATGTGCAGTCATGGACATAGTGCGATCAAATACGACACCCAGATTTTTGATTGTTGGAGATGGCTGTATTACAGTGTCACCAATTGTGATGGTAATGTCATTAATGAATTTGCAATTGTAATTTGACGATGCGATGAAAAACTCAGTTTTGTCTTGATTGAGCTTGAGTTTGTTTTTAGTCATCCAGTCACTGATTTCATTTATACAAGATGTGAGTCGAGCAACAGATCTTTCAGCGTCTCCGCTAATCTTGGGATCAAATGACAGGTACAGTTGGACATCATCCGCATACAAACGATATTTAATGCCATGTTTACGGATTATATTACCAATATCACTAGTGTACATCGTAAAGAAAAGTGGCCCAACAACAGAGCCCTGGGGAACTCCAAATCTAAGATCATGTGTTGTAGATTCAGAATCCCCAACACGAACACGAAACGAACGGTTCTGTAAGTAAGAACGAATCCAACTAAGAGGCCTTGCCATGGATACCAAAGGTGGAAGAAAGCCGCCGCAACAAAATACAATGATCAACCGTGTCAAACGCGGCAGAGAGATCAAGTAACACGACCGCAATAGCTTTGTTTTCATCAATGGCTCTCAGAAGATCAGTCTCACACACAGAAGGGCTGTTTCAGTGCTGTGTAGCTCTTTATAAGCAGACTGGAAGCTTTCTTGAAGGACCATGGACATTGAGGTGGTCTTTTATCTGGGCGCAAATGATTTTTTCCATGATCTTGGACACATAGCTAAGGTTAGATACAGGTCGGTAGTTCTTAAGAACCTGTCTGTCCAGAGTAGGTTTCTTGAGAATAGGGGTCACAACCGCGTCACGAGTTGTGTGGGGAAAATACCACTACTGAACGATTTGTTGATAATATTTGTCAGTGGAGCTACAAGCTCAGCAATATTTTCCTTTAACAACCACATAGGCAATGTGTCAAGAGTACACGATTTTGAAGGTGTCGACATAATTATATTACAAACCTCATCAGAAGTCACATTATAAAAAGCATACATTGATTTACCACACATTTTTATATCAAGTTCACAATCATCAACATTAGATTCAGAGTTGTCATCAAGGTTCCTACGTATCTTCATAACTTTGTCATTGAAAAATGTAGCAAACGAGTTACACATATCGGTAGTAGAACTACAATCAGGGAGTTGTTTGACGTTATTGTTAAGTAATTGGTTCAAAGTACCATACATATTCTTGCTATTTGATCCCTCAAGTTTCTCTTTGTAGTGGTTCTCTTTGGTACGGTTAATGAGCTTATTAGTGACCTTGAGTTGTTTGACATAAGCATCATGATCAGTTTTGCTTTTACTCTTAAGCCATTTTCTTTCACATTTCCTTCTTTCACGTCTGGCCTTGTTGATCTCGTCATTAAACCAAGGAGATTGAGATCTTATTCTACATGAGCGCTGCTGAGGAGGTGCAT